>ML675610.1:2577074-2795210 GCA_007922155.1 Mesoclemmys tuberculata
CTATTGTTAACTGTGGGGAAGTTCTGTCCCCTCCAAAGAGTTATATTTTCCCTTCCTCTCCTTTATCATGTCTTCCCCAGACCTGGCTATATCTGGCTCTCTAGATTGTACCCTTTGTGGGACCTTGTTGTCTTGTTTGCTTGCTACAAGCATGCTAACAGCGCTGCGTGAAGAATAAAAATAGACACTGATATCTTTGAGTGGGGTACAAGGAGTCTTCCTGACTCTTTCATGGCATACCTGCTTTAAAACGCAGTTCTCTCATGACACATCACAATCACAGCTCCTTCTACACAGCATGTTGTCCTAGCGATAGGTTTTCAGTGCTTAGCGATCTCTAAAAGTACTGGTGTGGAAGTGGCTGCCTCCCTAAGAAGTGCAATTGAAAATGAAGGCAGTAGGGGATGGCTGGGGCACTCATGGGATTCATTGCAGAGTTGTCCAGCAATGGGTAAATTGTCTGACTTCTGCCCAGGCTGATAGAGAAACATCAGCTGGTCTGTTCTGCAATGATTAATGGTCTTGGTTCAGTTCCTAACATGCGTGCCTGTAGCCCAGTTGGTGCCCTTGTTGGCAGGGTGGGCAGAAAGCTGAATAAGTATTCAGCGAAGACTGAATAAGTATGAAAACCGTCTGTCCTGGATGCGGTTCTTGAAGATCAGGCCCTTATCAGGATCTTGTGGGGAAATCTGTGCTGGACGTAGTCTCTTGATAAATGGTCCTGGAGAATGACGTTCTATCCAACTAGGATGTTCCTTTACCTGTCCTCCCCTCTGAAAAAGACAAAGCACTATGGCCCAGATCCCCAAAGGTCCTCAGGTTCCTAACTCCCATTGAAACCAATGGGAGTTAGGAACCTAAAATCCTTTTGCCTTCATGTCTACAATTGTCCTGGCAGCCCTTACAATTAGTTCCTGTTATCAATGGGATCAATGGGATCATGAGTTGCCCACTGGAAATATGCTGACAATACACATGGTGGCTGCAGTGGAGATTTCTTAAATTCAATCCTCTTTAATGTAGCTTGCATTCCTCAGCATGTACTGACCAGAAATTTGATGGCTCTGATGTATTTTTGGAGACATCAGTTAACATTTCCCTATAAGAGGTGTGGTATAGCGAGGGCAGTAGGAGAGTACTGGAAGGGCGGTAGGTAAGCCCTAGAATGATCCGGGATTTATTCCCTGTAGAGTAGCCAGAGTCATTAGAGGGCAATTAGGGGCAGCTGAGGCCAATTAAGGCCCATCCAGGTGCCTGATAAAAACCCTCTGCTCCTGAGAGACAGTGCACAAGCTGGAAGAGTAGGTGTGCCGTGCTACTGAGCAGAGGAGTGTGTGTAGAGCTGTGAAGAGGAGCAGAACGGAGTGCAGCGGTGTGTGGGAGAGAGGTGGAGTCCTAAGGAAGGTACTGGGTTCAAGAAGCCAGAAGGACAGGGGGGGAAAATAGCCCAGGGGAAAAAGACTGAAGTTGCAAGTACAGTGCCAGCAGCCCATAGCTGCTACTCATAGGGCCCCTGGGCTGGAACCCAGAGGAGTGGGTGGGCCAGGGTCCCCACCCCCCTCCCTGGGGAGATGGGGTAACTGTCAACGCCCTGGCCCACTACAAGAGGCAAAGTAAGAGACCCACTAAGGGGAAGCCGGCCGTTTGCCACAGAGGAGATAGCACTTGATCAAAAACCTGGCACTCGGGGTAATCCAGAGTTCCTGAGAATCACCAGTTACTCCTTCTGTGGCATGTGGAACTGGGTGAGAACCTGGTGTGATTCAGAGACTGGCAGTGATAATCAGGGCGGTGGAGTGCTGGTTGCAGATCAAAAGATAAGCGGAGCCAGGTAAGAAGTCTTTGTTTGCCTTGGCATGCTCTGAGTATGGCTGGGCCAGACAAGAAGAATTGAAGGAATCTTCTCTGTACTGCAACGAAGTGGCTGCAGAACCCTTGTGGAGCATTCTCTGTCAACAACAGAGTTATGTGGGAGGCAATCTAATCCCCAACAGTTCTCTGTAAGGTGGCTTGTAGAGTTTGCAGATGACACTAAGCTGGAGGGAGAGATAGATGTGTTGGAGGGCAGCAATAGGATGCACAGTGATCAAGACAAATTGGAGGATTGGGCCAAAAATATCTGAGATTCAACAAGACAAGTGCAGAGTCCTGCACTTAGGACGGAAGAATCCCATGCACTGCTACAGACCGGGGACCGACTGGTTAGGCCACAGTTCATGCAGAAAAGGACCTGAGAGTTACAGTGGACAAGAAACTGGATATGAGTCAGCAGTGTGCCCTTATTGCCAAGAAGGCAAATGGCATATTGGGCTGCATTAGTAGCAGAATTGCCCGCAGATCGAGGGAAGTGATTATTCCCTTCTATTCGGCACTGGTGAGGCCTCATTTGGAGTACAGTTTTGGGCCCCCCACTACAGAAAGGATATGGATAAATTGGAGAGAGTCCAGCAGAGGGTAACGAAAATGAGTAGGGGGCTGGCGCACGTGACTTATGAGGAGAGGCTGAGGGAACTGGTCTTGTTTAGTCTCCAAAAGAGAAGAGTGAGGGGGATTTGATAGCAGCTTTTAACTACCTGAAAGGGGGTTCCAGGGAGGAGGAGGCCAGGCTGTTCTCAGTGGTAGACATGATTCTGCCATCTACTTTCTCAAGTACCTAGCTTTTCATTTTTTTTCCCTTGACGTGCTCCAAAGAAAGTGTTTAGTTTTTCAGTATGCAAAATGGTGTAAAGCTGGGCTTGAAAAACTGGTCCAAGCAAAATGAATGGGGAGAGATGGGGATGAGGAGGGGATTGTTCTAAAAACACTGCCTCAATACGCAATTCTCCCAATCCTGCACTATGAGACGGAGGGGCAAAGGTGGCTTTATGCCACCTGTGCCCTGGGGCTGTGCAAGGGCTTGCCAATATATTTAGAAGTCCTGAGGCTGCTCTAACTCATGTACAGGTTGTGTTGACCTCCTAGACCCTGTGGGAAATGGAGAATAGCTAGAATGCAGCAGCATTCTGGCCCTGTCTCTGGAACAGTGGTTCCCAAACTTTTCTCTGCCGTGGCACACCTTGATACCTTTAATTATTTGGAGGCACACCACCATATAGGCTCCCAATGAACTCATGAATATTCATGAGCCAATTCAGAACTCTTCAAGTAGTTTTTCAAAAAATTCCATGGCACACCTGCTCAGGCCTGATGGCACACCAGTGAGCCATGGCACACCGGTTGGGAGACACTGCTCTGGAACAGAGGCAGAGTTCTGCCAACTCGATGCCATTTCTGGAAACCCTTTATGCCAGAGTTGGGGAAGCTCTGCTACCTTTTGATGCCCTTTTTGTGCTGCTAGGTAATGGACAACCAGGTGGACCAAACTGGAGGTGTGTGGGTTATTTATGTGTAAGTAACACACACTAAGTGCTCAATCCGGCATGACTGAAGTCAACGACAGTTCTCAACGATGAAGGATTGGGCCCTAAATGCATCTCCTTTGCAAATGTCTAGGAATCTTAATCCCTATAATTACAATAACAAGACATGCAAATGCATGCAGAGGCAGCTCATACTTATGGTACAGAACAAGTATTCCCTAAAGGTAGGATTGGGTGGGCCTGTGAAGTGTCTGGACCTGAGAGCTAGGAAACATCCCAAAAGCCATACTGATTCAAGAACCAGACAATAGAAGTTATTCAGTGGGAAAGTGGTGAGGGGACCTTTGACAGTGCCAAACACACTCACACTCTGCTGGAAGGAACAAGAAATCTTTATAACCTGGAGCAGGGCAGGAAAGGATTTGAAGGCAACATTATTAACAAAGGGAGTTCACTTTAAGGGGAGAACAGTGTTAAGAATAATCTTTCATTACGGAGTAAGGCAGAGCTAGACCTGCCCCAGTCACCCATTGGCAGCGTGTCACACTGCCACAAATAGGGTCAGAGACTGGGGGTCCCATGGTTCAACTCCCATTGTGCCTGAGAGGTGCTGCTGAGACAATGGTTCCTGGAGAGCATCCTGTTACCCTCCAACCATACCTTTTGGCTGATCTAGTGCTTTTGGCATTATTCCACATGGCTTCTACCAGTCATCTGGCCTTGTGCCTATGGACTTTCCAGGATGCCTGCCTGGTGACTGTGTATTAAGCAATTATTATTTCTTTTCCTTTGCAAGGGTGGGGATGGAAAATCATTGTGGCAAATTTTCCACCCTGTTGTTTACATTTCGATGAAAAGAGTTAGAGAAAGCTGACATTCTCTATGGGCTCCTTACATCAGGGTCCTACAACATTGCAGAGGTGAAGAAACTGAGATGGTGGGCCAAATTCCTCCCTGTGGTAATTTCACTGAAATCATTGCAGGAAGGACTTTGTCCACTAAGGCTAAGTGAAATGCACCCGAGGCACGATGGCCTATTGGATTTTATAGGCAGTTTGTTTATGCAATCTCAGTTTTGATACTGAACTTGGACAAGTCACCTGCCTTCTCTGTGTAGAATGTGGGATTAGGCTACTTACCTGCTTCTGAGGAGGCGGGGAAGGGAGGTATTACATAGTGTTCATAAAAGTTCAAAGTGTTAATGAAGCCAATTTGTTGGAGCAATGTGTTCCCTAGGCTAATTTCTTCGAAGCTGTATAAGGCCCTCCCATTCACACTAGTCTAAATCAGGAGTCATGCCCCTAAACTCAGAGATGCATCGGTGTAAAACTAGTGTGAGAGCAGAGCTGGACTCCATGGTCTGTAAAACTTCCTTGACACTGCTTACGTCTGAACTGTCAAGCAAAAAGGGCTTTTTCTCATGCTTCATTGCAAAAACATTCAGTTTCTCTGAACTTTTACCCAAACAAACCTCCTGCCAAGAACTGTGGAGAGTACAACAACCACACCACACAAAGAGAAGGAAAATACTCCACCAGTTTAACTCCACTCTACGAATGCTCCTTATTCTTGAATATATTGCAACGAAGTACCCAGCTCAATAGAATGGCCTTATACAGTGCTTGGGTTGCTAGCTCAGGTTTCCTGTCCAACAGCAACTCTTCCTCTGTCAAGATACACACATTCCTCTCTTCTGGTCTGTCTTGTCCATCTTCTCAAAAAAGGGACATATAAAACCAAGGAGCATAAGCGATCATGTTCCTTTTCTGGGGGAACCATAATCAGTGCTCGCCCTGAAGCACTGTCATTTATATTTATACAGCACCTAGCACAGTGGGACCCAACCTCGTTGTGACATTTATGTGCAACCACAACATAATATTTTAATGATCAATTTGGGACTGCATATGAGCACAGGTCTCCCAGTGTGCTGCTTGCCATGGGAACCTATGACAACAGATTCATTTGCAGATCTGGACAATTTGAACAGCAGGATTAGACTCTTCTAGGAGCAAGAATAGCATGTATGGTTCTACAAATACAAAACCAGTATGGACACCAGGCCAAATAAATGAACAAATAAAATTGTCAAATTGAGTAACGCGAATAATCCAAAGGTCTCTTTACTTAGGATTTTATTACTCTTTCAAAGCAGTCATTCCAGTAACTTGCTGCTGTTGTTCCAATACTGGAAATACTGTTTTTAAACAGGTAATAAAATGACAACAACTGGACTTTGGATTACACCTCTTGGAGTTTTGAGAAGTGAAACTTTTGCAAAAGAACCTTCCTGGCGCGTGCACGTGTGTGACAGCTTTGCGTATCTATAACAACTTTCCATATCAAACAGCTTTGCAGATGTTATTCCTAAGACTATCAAAGTGCTGTGCTTTGCATATGGCTATCCTGAACTCATTGATAATGGTGTTAATGAGTCACATGGCACAGTTGTGAGGCAGGTAAATGAAGCACAGAGCAATTAAAAGATTTGCTCAAGGTCTCACTGAAAGTCAGTGATAAAACTGGAGGAAGAGCCCAGGTCTCACCTGTCCCAGGATATTACATCATATTCTCACAGAAGAAATGGTTTCCTAAAATGATAGGACAATAGCTGGGCACACTTTTTCTTCTCCCCTGAGAGAATACAAGCTGGAATCAAACCTTAAGTATAGCACTCATTCCCTGTGAATGGTAGAGCCTTCTCCTTCTCTTCATATTTTCCCGGTTCTACCTAAACTTCTCTGTTTCACCCACTCCTAACTTTATCCCTTCTCTCATCGTGCCTGTTATGCTTGGAAAAGCCTCCCCAGTTCATTTTTGCCAAATTCCTTCAAACCAAAGAAAAAACTTGTTCTGTGACATGCTCCAGCTACACAGCACACTCCCCACTCTGGTATTTTCTGGTGTTGTCTTGTAAACTCTTTGGGGCAGGAATACATTTGTTGTGAAGCCTATGCTGGTACTTATGGGACAGTGGGCTAGACATCCAGTCTAGCTTGCAACCCAGTCCATTTTTGGGGGGTGCAACTTTACACCTGCATATGGTACACTTTTCAGTGATGTTTGATGTTTAGCGATTACTTGCACCCACAATTCATGGTGAGCTCAAGTGTCTGTGAACACAAAATAGCTGCCACTGAAAATCTAGCCTTGAAGTTAAAGCTTATCAGTGAGCAGTGACCTGCCCTTTTCTGCATACTGTATGAACAAGCACTGGACGGATAACCTCATCTTCACAAACACCCAAACGATCTCCTGAGTTCAAGTACTCTAGGTGTTTTTTAATAATGTCTAGTAAGTTATCTGAAAACTGAGTAATTTCCCCCCGCCATCTATGCACAGAGCAACGATAGCCATAAACCATGAAGTCATAAAGTGATCTAATTTTGGCACTAGGCCATTGTACATGACAAGCTGTTAAGCTTAATTAAGCAATTCTGCTTTGTTACTTTTAATAACCAAATGTTTGTCTCCCAGCTATTCAGGTAGGCTATTACTGATATTAAATATTACTGGCAATATTGTTTTTCACCTTCCTTTAACTTTCACATTTTGTGCCAGAACACAGCGCTCTTAAAGAAGTAGGGGCTGATTCTGCCAGTTGATACAACTGCAAAAGTGTTGTGTTACAACATGAGAACATATATCACTAAGACTATCTACCAAAGGTGGCTTTGCCAACATCATCATCATCAGTACACATGCCTTCAAGCTTTTTCCTGTCTTTGAAGAGAAGGACTTTTTCTATCAGCAACTTGACAATATCATCAGAAGACTCTATCTACCAGGAGTCTTCTATGCTAGATTTGGCTCACAGGCCGCTGTGCATTGGTCACCATGGAGTGGGGAAAAATGAATGACAATGGCCAAAGACTTCTGATGTGCTGTACCCACAGAGAACTTGGCATTATCAACACTTACTTCCAAGATGGTCACCACCGGAAGGTCTTGTGGAGATACCCCAGACCTGGACCCAGGTACCAACTGGATTTGTCACCCACAGAAAACACCTACAGGATGTTCTCTGTATGGTCAGTTTTCACACTGCAGATTGTGGTGCAGATAATGAGCTTGTAGGCTGTAAAATAAGGGTTTCGCTATGGAAATTCTGTCATACCAGACAAAGCTATTGTCCATGCATTAACGTCAACAACACAAAAGACCAAGAAAGATGCCTCCAATTCATAGACTCATAGACTCATAGACTCATAGGTCAGAAGGGACCAATATGATCATCTAGTCTGACCTCCCGCACAAGGCAGGCCACAAAACCCTACCCATACACATTTATAACAACCCCGAACCCATGACTGAGTTATTGAAATCCTCAAAAGTGAGATTTGAAGACCTCAAGCTGCAGGGAATCCACCAGCAAGCGACTCATGCCCCATGCTGCAGAGGAAGGCGAAAAACCTCCGTGGCCCCTGCCAATCCGCCCCGGAGGAAAATTCCTTCCCGACCCCAAATATGGCGATCAGCTAAACCCTGAGCATGTGGGCAAGACTCACCAGCCAGCACCCAAAAAAGATTTCTCTGCAGTAACTCAGTTCCCATCCCATCCAGCATTCCCACAGACCATTGAGCAGACTTATCTGCCGATAATCCAAAATCAATTGCTCAAATTAAACTATCCCATCATAACATCCCCTCCATATACTTATCAAGCTTAGTCTTAAAGCCAGATAAGTCATTTGCCCCCACTACTTCCCTCGGAAGGCTGTTCCAGAACTTCACTCCCCTAATGGTTAAAAACCTTCGTCTAATTTCAAGTCTAAATTTCCTAATATCCAGTTTGTACCCATTCGTCCTTATGCCTATATTAGTACTAAACTTAAATAATTCCTCTCCCTCCCTAACGTTAATCCCCCTGATATATTTATATAGAGCAAGCATATCCCCCCGGAGCCTTCTTTTGGCCAGGCTAAACAAGCCAAGCTCTTTGAGTCTCCTTTCATAAGGCAGATTTTCCATTCCTCGGATCATCCTAGTAGCCCGTCTCTGAACCTGTTCCAGTTTGAATTCATCCTTCTTAAACATGGGACACCAGAACTGCACACAATATTCCAGGTGGGGTCTCACCAGTGCCGTATATAACGGCACTAACACCTCCTTCTCCTTGCTGGAAATACCTCGCCTGATGCATCCTAAAACCGCATTTGCTTTTTTAACAGCCATATCACATTGGCGGCTCATAGTCATCCTGTTATCAACCAATACCCCAAGGTCCTTCTCCTCCTCCGTCGTTTCCAACTGATGCATCCCCAACGTATATGTAAAATTCTTATTATTAATCCCTAAGTGCATGACCTTGCACTTTTCACTATTATATTTCATCCGATTACTATTGCTCCAGTGTACAAGGTAGTCCAGATCTTCCTGAATAGCATCCCGGTCCTTCTCCGTGTTAGCAATACCCCCCAGCTTCGTATCATCCGCAAATTTTATTAACACATTCTCGCTCTTTGTGTCAAGATCAGTTATAAAAAGGTTAAATAAGGTCGGTCCAAGAACCGATCCTTGAGGGACTCCGCTAGTAACCTCCTTCCAGCCTGACAGTTCACCCTTCAGCACGACACGCTGTAGTCTCCCTTTTAACCAGTTCCTTATCCACCTTACAACTTTCACATTCATCCCCATCTTTTCCAATTTAACTAACAGTTCCCCATGCGGAACCGTGTCAAACGCCTTACTGAAGTCGAGGTAAATTAGATCTACCGCATTGCCCTTGTCTAAGTAATCTGTCACCTTCTCAATGATTCACTATGAATCTCAGTGAAGCTATGTCATCGACTGCCCTGGCCTTGAATGCTGGTGCTGCATGGAACACACTCAGGATGAAGACCCATACAGCTGCAACCTTAGCTTTCGCTAAAAAGACTACAAGATTAAGGCTGGTTTGCAGCACACTCTGAAGAAATGCTTCCAGTTATTGACGCCAAATGGCCAGCATATCTCTGCAAAACATGAACCCCTCTCCTGAGATATGTGTTAACCTCAAAGCGGCCACGAGTGCATTGCATCGAACAGCGAGGCAATGTGCTCCAATCATACTGGATTTATATGCAAGAGAAGATACAAACGTCCTTTGAGGATGGGTAGGTTTGGCAGGATTCAGTTTAAACCACGACTCGCTGTTAAATATTGAATTGCTCCTGACAAACGGAAATTGGCCCAAGAGAAATTACAGAAAGCAAGCGCAGACTCTCCTGCACCTTGTGCCCACAAGGCTCCAGTGTCACTGGCCCTATGGACGTGCAGAAAGTCCTCTGCAGTGTCGTTCTCAGGGCCTCACTCACTCATGGCCAGGAGTGTGGAGGCCATGCCCAAACAGGAACTGTTCAGCAACAGGGTGGCCTCCTCCGTGGCCATAGGCCCATCCTCCTCTTTGCACCTCTGAGTGGGGTGGTCTCTGTTCCACTGGGCCAAGACTGCAGCCTTCCCTTTATCTTGTGCCTGGGCGTCTTGGGCCCCTTGGTTGTGCAGGGAACCCCCTGCATCCCCGCTGTCAGTGCTGCCCTAAGCCTAACCTCCCCCTTAAGTTCCTGTAACTGTGAAAATTAAAAAAGTTAAAAATTGGAAAAAATAAACCCAGAAAAATAAAAAGCTGTATTAATCATCAGAATTTCAAATACATATATACAACTAAGTACTGCCGTGCCTAAGAATGGAGATCTAAGAAATACGTGTGCTGGAGCCAAGAAAGAAATATGTCCTTCTGTCAAGAAAACTGCTCCACTTAAATCTGTTAATAGAGACATCCTCAATGACAGAAGCAAACAGATGCAGTGCTGGGTGGAACACTATCACAATCCCAGTCATGTGAAATCACTGTTTCTGAAGCAGTGCTAAATGTGATCCCCAGGTAGGGCTGGATTAACTCTCCAGTGGACCCAGAACTATTAGATTTTGTGGGGCTCCTGTATACGAGTCTTTTTCCTAATTTAAAACAAAATGATCACAATGATGGCATCAAGGCTTTAAAGGCTATATTAAGATTGCCTTTTAATTAACATAAAGCCATTCTGTGGTTACATTTCAGTCTTAAAACATGTAGAAGAGAGGTCAGCAACCTGTGGCACACGAGATGCTTTTGAGCAGCACTCACATTCATCCTGGGCCCATGTCATGTGGGGGGGGAGAAGGGGCAGGGATTTATTTTTGCGAGGCCTCCTTTAGCCCAAGGCCCTGGGCTGCAGCCCCTAAAGCCCCAGCATTAATCCGGCTCTGTCCTCAGGCTCCAAACTATCCAAGAGCTTGATATAAGACCATCTATAAATGAGCCTGAAAAGACAATCACTCCATAGCACTGGGAAGTGCTACCGGAAAAGATGGAATTCCAGCTAAGGAACTGAAACAAAGAGGACAACTTATGCTTAAACATCTGCACAATGTCTTGCTTGCCTGCCGGAGGAAAGGAGGGATACTACAAGACATGAAGGATGCCAACATCTTGACGTTGTAAAGACGAAGAGGATATAGGAGTGATCGCAACAGCTACAGAGGAATCTCTCTCCTTAGTGCTGCTGGTAAGTTTTTCGCACATATTATTCTTAAGTCTGCCTGTTCTTGCTTAACATGTATATCCAGATAATAAGTGCAACTTCCACGATGGTATATCGATTATTGACATGGTCTTTGTGCTAAGGAAATTGCAAGGAAAGTGTCAAGGACAAGGGCCTACATCTCTACATGGCCTTCATAGATCTTCCCAAAGGCTCTTGACCTGGTCAATAGAAAGATCCCTTTCCAATTGCTAGAGAGAATTAGTTGCCTCCCATTCTGCTGCAGTCTGATTCAATCTCTCCCAGATGGCATGAAGGCTACAGTCCACTGTGATGGTGATCAATCTGACAGTTTTGAAATCTGCAGTGACATCAAACGGGATTTTTGGCACCAGCACTCTTTGGTATATTCTTCTTTCTGCTGCTTTGTCATGCTTTCTGATCTAGCACCAAGAATCAGATGGAAAACTCAACGTTGCTTGTCTAAGAGCAAACAGCAAAGTCAAACACCTACCGATAAGAGAACTTTTTTTCGCTGATGATGCAGTGCTCAGGAGCTCCAGTGACTTTGCAATAATTTTGTGCTTGTTTGTGACAAATTTGGACTAACCATAAGTCTAAAGAAGACAATGATTATAGCACAAGGTGTGTTGACTACAGCAGAAGTTTCACTAGGTAACATCAAACTAAAAGTTGTGTTCAAGTTCTGCTATCTTGGATCAACTACACTGCACAACCTATCTCTAGATGACTAGCTTAATTCTCGCATTGGAAAGGCCAACTGACCAAACATATCATAGAAAGGTAGGATTGAAAAGGACCTCAAGAAGTCATCAAGTTAAGCCCCTGTGCTGTGGCTGGACCAGGTAAACCCAGATCATCCCTGACAGGTGTTTTTCTAACCTGTTTTTAAAAACCTCCAGTGAGGGGGATTCCACAGCCTCCCTTGGAAGCCTATTCCAGAGTTTAACTATCTCTATAGTTAACAAGTTTTTCCTAATATCTAACCTTAATCTCCCTTGCTGCACCCAGTAATGGAATTGTTTAGCTCGCTCTTGTGCTGCTTTGGTGCGGACACCATAGTTTTTTGAGATGGATAGTTGCCTTAATTAGGATTATCTGGTGATCTCTTGGTTCTGACTATGAATTCCAAAGGCTTAACAATTTGCTGTGCAATGATTGCTGCTGCTTGGTCACGAAGCCCACCAAACCCAAGAATGCCAGTAGCATTCCAGGCGTGCTGTGACTGGGAAGCAAGTTGTGCAGGAGCTTGAGGAGCTAGCCCTTGTAGGGCCCAATAACCAATCAGACACATGGCTAAGGAGAGGGGCATTTCATTAGGGATGGCAGGAAAGGAAAAGGTTGCAAATCCCCTAGATACAGAGGTGTAAACAGTTACAATTCAAGTGAGTAATAGCAATTCTTCTTTGGTCCCTGCAGCAATCCATCTGAGAGTCAGGCCTAGTGCCTGGGGTGCCTTCTCCTGTCCAGTCACATACGTGTACGAGCCCCTCTTCACTGACTCCCTGCCCAGCGGCTGCTGCTCCCCCAGAAGTCCCACACCCAACTGTAACATCTGTCCGTCGCTCTCATGCGTGTTCCTCTCGCTGCTCTGCAAACAGTTCCTGCCTCCTCTGTGTCTCCAGTTCCTTGCTTGCAACGCTGTTGCTGCTTCAGCCTCTCTGCAGCTCCTGGCTTGCCATGAAGCCACTGGTGCCCATTCCCAGCCTCTTCCTGGTTCATGATCGAAATAGCCAAGGGAAAGGGATGTGCAGTGGTCAGGCAGTTGAAGGAGTTGTAGTCCCTTGCTTAGCTGACCCACCACAACTGCATGATTAAATGCTAGGTGCTGAAAACAAAGCGGATTGTGAAAGATTCATAATAGTAGGGCTGGGTGACCTGTTCTCTGAAAACAAATTATTCAATTAATTTTACCCCCTGTGTGTTGACAAACTTTTGGAGAAGAAATTTTTTATTTGTATACATTTTATTAACTGATCAAAATTATCTGATTGACTTTGATTTTAGGAGTATGTTTTTCCCAAACATATTTCAGTTTACGGATTTCATATGAACTATTTGTGATTCAAGTATTTGCTCTTTGTAGTTCACTGTTTACACTATGTAACTAGTCCCTGGGGGTCATATGGTATTGTTTCCCCTCCCTGCTCAGATTGGTGACTTTGAGACTACAGAGAGCTTTCAAAATGAGCACACAGATGTGCCTCATGTGAACACATTTCCATGAAAAGTCATAATATTTTCTTTCCTTTCCCACTAAACACTGGTCAGAATTAGAACAGTGGGTTGAAATTTACTTTTCACACTATTTTTATTGTTCTCCAACTGGAAAACTGTGTGTGTGTGTGAGAGAGAGAGAGAGAGAGAGTGATTTAAAAGAAAAGGAAGGGGGAGAGCAGAAACAACACCAAAAATCCCAAAACTGAAAATGGAAAACGAAAATGTCTTTGTTTTTAAAGACCAAAACGAAATGACATTTAAAGCTGATATAAACATTTTCATTTAGTTTCAAACTGTTGAGTCAAATTTTCGGATGGGAAATTTTAAAACACATTTAAATCAACATTTTTCATTAGAACATGTTCACTTTGATCAAACCAAGTTTTCTGATGAGTTGTTTTTTTAAACAAAATATTTTGGCCACCTCTAATATTCAGTAATAGCTAGAAAAAAGAATCTTTGAAGTACAGACCAGGAAGTCACTGTGTTTTGGTGAGACTGAAAGAGATGATGAAATCATGATAAAATTTATTTGAGATGTTAGAAGCTGTGGAGGAGCATTTGCAGCAAGAGTAACAAGATTGCTGGAAAGGAATAGATGGGATATAGATGGGTATAGATGGATATAGATGGGATAGTACGTAGCTGAGAATAATAATGAGGCTGCCTGACCAAATTCATGGACATTTTAAGGAGAAAGGGCATGTTTAATCTGGATTCTGAATTAAGGCCCCAGTTCATGCATGCTTAAAGCTAAGTATATTCCACACAATAGGTCTGAATAAAGTTCTGAACAGGAATAGGCTTCAGCACATGTTTAAGTTCCATTGAAGTTAAGCATATGCCTAAATGGCGTCCTCATGGGTGTTTTTCCTTGAATCAGACCCTCAGTGGGGGGAGAATGGAGGCTTTTGAGGATAAGGATTATATAGTTGTGCTTTTTGACAATGATGACTGTCCTCTGTCTAGCAAGTAAAGATACATTTTGGTCTAATTAGTAAAGGCTACAATCATACTTTGCCAAAATACCAAACTGTAATAATGTCAATGTTCCCTGTCTGTGAAAGGAATAAACAAGAGTTTCTACCAGAGAAGCCCTTGGGAAAGCATGATTCACTCGGGTTTCCCCATGACTGCAAAACAAAAATATGAATGAGCCAAATGCAGGAACTTCTTGTCTTGCTGTAGTGTAAATGCAATCCAACTGCGCGATATGTATGTTCATTTGCTGCTGCGTCTGTTTACTCTGATTCACACATACTATTTATATAGTAAATACTTTATTTTGCATATCAAGACTCACAGGTGTGGATGATGCAGCCCCACCTAACCCTCCCAAAGAAACACAAAAAAATGCCTCCAAGATGGAAGATAGATATTATCTACAATTCATTTTTTTTAAAGTGACCGGGGAAATGGTTCTTTTTTGTCTCTTTCTGATGTATAAAGGGAGTCTGAAAGGGGTCTTGTTTTTTTTTAAAGTTGTTTGCTATGTGTTTATTTAATCTTATTTATTTATTCTGCCATTGGCAGAATCGGAAAACCTAAGGATTAAAAAATCCTGATACTAGCTTAAAAATCGTAATATGTAAAAGACAAACAAGCAACACATTTGATCTTCTTTTATTTGTCTTCTGGCATTGGACCTTGTAGGGTTCACATTTTCAAGGCTTTTTTCTGTAATTATGAAAACTAGATTTTTTTTTTTTTTTAATAAAAGCTGAGATTTTCAAATAACTTGATTTCAGCAGCTGGATCTTTAAGAAAAACACCAAATACTGTGAGAACTGTAATAATTGTTAATTATTGTTAATAATTGTTAACAATTGCTAAATGTTAATAATTGTTAATGGTGTATCAGGAATATCAAGTCCAGCGGCCCTAGTTCTGCGCTCAGATTTCTTGGAGACCTAAAATGAATGGTGAGCTTTTCCAGAGCTGAGCATGGTGAAAGGGAGAGAGAGTGAGAATGTGTGTGTTTGGAGGGGGAGGGGAAATACACTTTTCCAAACACATATCTTTTCTTTCCATTTCCCAGGGATCTGAGTTAAATAGTAAAAATAAGATCTTAAATGGCCCAAATAAACTGCCTTCTCTGTCAGTTGATCAGATTTCACTTGCATGATGTCTTTGATATCACAGCCCTACTAATTCTTCACTCGGCCAAAGCTTTTCAGGGGAAAGCAGGGCAGACAAGAGCTGGATTTCTAATATGAAAAAAGAAGGTAGGACAAAAAACTTTTGTTTTGGGAAGAGTTGAAAAACCTTTCAGGTCACCTTCATCGAGATGCAAAAAAGGGACACAAATCCGTATTTTTCCCCCTTACAGGTGATTTTTGACATGTAGTAATTTTTTTTATAGAAATATACTGCTTCGAACCATGGTCCATCTTATATAATAATCATAATTATTTATTTTTATTTCCCTAGTGCATAGGCACCCCAGTCACGGACCAGGATCCCATCATGCTAGGTACTGTACATACACAGAACAACAAACAGTCCCAGCTCCAAAGAGCTAACAGCGACCAAACCCCAATGCTTTGGAAGAAGGTACATACCTCATAATAGCCTAATTTTGCAATGCTATAAATACAGGGGCAAGGGGATGAGAGAACTTCCTCCTAAGCCCACCAGCTAATAACTGGTTGATGTCTCTAGTTGGAGGACTTAGAATTTGTGTTGTCAGTAAATAGCAGTGACAAATATCACAGTTCTCTGCCAGTGCTGTGTGAGGTGAAAATGTGAGTCTAATGTGGGTGACACCATCCAGAAAGGGTGGGTTTCAGTATGGTGTAGGGGAACTTAATTGTGCAAATGAAAAAGTATATTTTAAAAGGGGTTTGCTTTCAAATGAATTGATGATTCCAGTGTCTTTGGGTAATGCAAACATAAGGAAGTGGTTCAGACACATGGGTAACTTAAAATGAACGGATCCTCATGTGATATAACATCTTGACATTCAGCTTGGCATATGGTAGATCACTGAAGTACGTGAGGTATGATCTAATGAGTAGGTGACTGGATTGGGACTTGAGAGTCTTGAGTGTCAGTTCTCTGCTCTGCCTGTGACCTTAGGGAAGGCATTTCCCCATTGGTTCCCCCCTTGCTTTTGTTTGCCCCATCTACTTAGATTGTGAGATCTTTGGGGGTGGAACTGTTTCTTATTACAGTGCCTAGCACAATGAAGGCCCCGGGTTGCCTGTGGCCTCTCAGTGCTACTGCAATATAAAATTAATAAAGAGGTGAAATTCTTGTTCTCTGCTTCAGAAAGGGCAGTTTAATTGTGTTAGTCAGTCTGCAGAGGTACTTGCGCATCATGACGTTTACCTCTGTCAGAGTTTCCATTTCTGAGCAGTGTCTGCGTCTCACTCGTATGGCAGACTGTGAAGGCTTACTAGTAGATTGCACTCAGCAAAAATGACTCAAGAGTCTCAGATGCTTTAGTGGAAATAACTTTTAAATAAAAGGAAATTGCCTTCAGCATCTAATTTACTATATTAGTACAAACACACTGCCCCTTTGGAGGCATGGGCTTGGCATGATTTATTTACTGATATACTCGATGTTACTGATTTTGAGAGTGTGTTGACGATAACCTACCTGCCCAGCTGTAGTCATGTTTTTTTTCCAGTTCTGATCTGGTACAGAAAATGCAATAATTGATCCAGTCACTGAAGAAATGATAAAATAATATCTGTTCTCTTGTCATCTGATACCACTTCTCACTCTGCCACATCCTCTTTAACTATTTCCGTGATCTCTCTCTCTCTGCTGTGTGCTTTCCTTCCAGTCATTTCCTATACCTACAGCTTTCCATTTACTCTTACCCAAGTGCCTTTTCTCAGACCCTTCCTTAATGGGAGGATCTACTCTGAAAATAGACATTGTAGGTAAAATAAAGCACTATCTCCCCTGGATCAAATGGGCTCAGTTTACAAGTAAAAACGTTTTCTCAAATTGCCTGCTCTGCAAACTCTGCCTGAGCTCTGAGAGTCAAGCTGTCTTCCTTACATTTCATCATCAGTAATGAATGATACCCTCAGAGACACGTGTGAAATGAGAGGGCCTTTTAATGGGATTGTGCGGATGTATCCAACTGGAAATCAGTAAACAATTCTGTTGATGATGCTCAAGAATGTATAGATTCCAGCTCCCTTCCTGTGATCTGTGCTGGCTCTTTAAGGCTAACAGGAGTAAAAAGCAGTAAAAGCTTTCCTCAGTCACTGAAGGCAGCAGCTAGTCTCTGAACAACTACAGGGAGCACACAGGTTGAATGAAAAGGTGCCTTTTTACAGTCACTCTTCAGAGTAGAACAGCTCTTTAAAACCCATTTCTGTCAAAAGAAACACGGATCTCCTTGCTGTCTTGGTTCCTCCCTGCTTTGCAACGATTGTCCCATGTACCTGTGTGGTCACATGGTAAGCTAGAAGCTGGGAACCCAGACAGCGCTATATGTGTTTACAGTAGTTTATGAAAACTAAAGTTTGGGGTTTTTTTAAAAAGAAAAAGGGCAGGGGAGTGATTTCTACCTCTTTCATGGAGGTTGGGATGTCTCTTTGGGAATCCATGATATTTTCTTCCCTTCCTCCCACACTCTCTCATATTTTGGCTATTTGTATTGTGTTTTGTGCCTCCCACCCTTACAAGTTTCTATTTAGTACAGTGTAGGGAATGGGCACCTCCTAAATGACAGCAACATGGGTTCTGGATTAGGTCATGAGGAACAATTCCTCACTGTAATCCTGAAAGCTGCATGTAATGAAATATCCAGTAATACTGTCTAAGCATACCAGATTTGTTACTCTAGTTCTTGGTGTGTATGTGCGAATAAAAACTTACAGCACGGTCAGCATTACTTCTCATCTTCCCCTTTCTTCCAAAAGGCTGCTGCCAGGTGAGCTATGATCTTCCAAACAATGTGTCAGAAATAATAAGCCTATCAAAAATGACTAAATAATTCATCATGTTGCAAAGGTGGCTCTGCCAGTGACTGCATCATGGTTTCGTTTGCTGCCTTGAGCAAGCGTGAGAGGGAAACAAAGAATTCTGAGTAGTTGGTTTGATCATGGAAACTAAATGCTAAATAAGTTTTGTCTCTGCTTTCCCCAAGGCTAACCTATGTTTTGAGCATGTTGAACATGATATTCATCCATGCTCTTTGATCCACTATTAAAATCAAAGTTGTTGGACAGTCTGGAGAAGTTTGGAGAGAGAAAGGTCAAAAGTCTCAGCACTGGCAAAACTCTGCTTCCATTTTAAATCCATGGTTTACCTTACATTGACTTCAATGGGAGTGGTAGCAGAATTAGGCGGATGCCTTTTGAAAACCCCATCCATATGTGTCTGCCTTGGTTTCATAGCTTTCTAACCACTCAGAAAATACCTACACTAGATTCAAGAGTCTATTTGAATGGTGTTTGTTGCACACCTGTTTGCAAAATTAACATCCTGTAGCTCTCTTTACACTAAGTGATATTCCTCCTGGGAAAGTCTCTGATATGGAATATATGATATGATATATGATATGGAAGATATGGAATATGGCTGAAGTTCACTTCTGGTTTGCTGTAGATGTTTCTAGCAGCTGTTAATATGGAGTGAAGTGCAACCACTGAAATATTTGAATTACACTAGAAGGTTATCCCACAACTCCAAGACCATGAAATGGCACTGCCTTCTGAGAACCTAACCGTGACACTCATCACCTGTTGACTCATAGCTGTTGTTCACCAGCAGTCTTTAGTGAACTGCAAAGCCAGGGGAAACAAACAGTGCCCTTCGTTACTGGTGTAGAAGAATGGCCTTAAAGTTTGTTAAACAATTCATGTCTGCTAGTTTTTTCAAGGTCTTGACTCCCAGGTTTTTGCTAGAGGGCTTTCAGTAGGTTTATGGCATCTCAAAAGGCTGCATTCTGAGTTCCATCTTTCCTACCTTTCAGATGAGAGGAAATGGGTTAGTAAAACAGTTTAAAACTCTCTTGTGAAAACCCGTTTAAACTGAGCAAATGATTGGGAAAGAGGGTCTTTCTCTGGAAGTCTCTCTGGATGCTGATCACCAAAACCCGTTTCCTTTCAGTTGAGGACGGAGAAAGTGGCCAGTTCAGGATTCCACCGAATCTGCTCTCTGTATGCCCTCTCCTGGTCTCTGATCTGCCATCAAATCTTTTGGAAGAGTAAGGTGGATTTCTGTGTATCAGAGAGAGAAAGGAAAGGACATGATTGTTCCCTTTCCCCCACTTTTTCTTTATAAATCAGCTTTTAACAACAGCTGCTAGAAGCCAATAACACTGGACAACAAAGATTTTGCTTCCTGAATACTTTTGGATGTATCTTATGGATTTTGGGTTGCTGATTACAAAAATCACCATGAAATTTCCCTATCACATACCGTTTTTTTTAAATCACCTATCTTTGTTATTTCAGTTCATAATTTAAGTCTATTAAAATGTTGCCCACAACGTAAGCTGAAAAGTTTTCTATCTTGTGTCCAAGCATGCCTTGGCATGCAGTGACACTGCACCTAGTGCAGGCCACACAACATGCAGTGGGAATGCCAAGGCTTAGGCAGGGCGGATGCTAGAAGGACAGGTTTTAGAGAGGCTATAAAAGCATTTCACACACACCGTTCTATGCATTGTGTTTATATCAGTTTGCATTCATGTTGATGCACATGCTCTATGCGCATAGCATATTGTGTGTACTCACAATAATAAAGCAATTGTATTTTCAGGAGGATTCGTGGTAGCAAAATGTCTCGCCAATGTTGCAACAGCCGCAATACGTTTCTTGGCAACTACAGAGCACCAAACTACGTGCAGGTAGTTGACAACATGTTTCAAGCATACAAAACCATGAAGTGCAACATGTCACTAAAGATTCATTTTCTGCATTCGCATTTAGACCTCTTCCCTGCAAATCTTGGTGCAGTCAGTGACGAGCATGGTGAAAGGTTTCACCAGGACATTGTGATCATGGAAAAACGGTATCAGGGTAACTGGAATCCATCAATGCTGGCCGATTATTGTTGGACACTTAAATGAGAAGCCTCAGATACTGAGTACAAATGAAAATCATCAACAAAACATTTTAGCTCAGTTGAACTATTGCAAAGTGTCAGCACTGTTATGTGATTAAACGCATTACATTCAATAAAAGTCAATTTCTTGTTTCTCCAAATTCCTACGTGATACAAGTAGTCTGAAATTATATTTGTGTTCCGCTTCAAGCAGTCTAGCATAATCTAAAAAAATTTCTGAGGAAGCAACATTTTCGAAAAAATTTGTTGTCCAGTGTAATCTATGACAAATGTTAGCAGATGTGGCCTTCTGCTCACTCAGCGGTGTTCCAACACAGGAGTAAAATGTCAAGTTCTGCCTTCCCTAAGGCCTTGTCTGCATTCAAAAGTTTTGCTGGTAGAACTATTTCGGTTGGCAGGGGTCTGGGTGTGTGTGTGTGACTTTTTTTTTTTTTTTTAATACTGAAACAGTTATATGGGTACAAGCTGAAGTGTAGACAGACTTATACTACTATAATGGTGACTTGTGCAGATATAGTTATTCCCCATTCCATATGGGCACAGCTATAGCAATATAAAACCCCTTTATACCGAAACAACTGTGTCGACATGAGGGGCTTGTATCACTGTGGACCAGGGTAGTTACAGCAATAAAATGTTCTAATGTAAATCAGGCCTTAGTCTGACACATGAAGATGGATGAGAACTTCACTTTTTATTGTTAAAATGGTGGAAGAATGTCTCAAAGTTTACAGATTTGATTCAGATAAAATAGCAAGAAAATTCAGCCTTTTAGCGGAATCCATGGACCTTCTTCCATTCTTTGCCTCTTCCAGGGTTTGTCAGAGGAGGAGTGGTGCAAATAGAAGTTGGGAGGGAAGGGAATTTATTAGGATTGTCAGTGGGTGCTTGGGGGTTGGTGTGAAAGCATCAAGGAGGGAGGCAGATGGAAAATTGGTAGGCATGGACAAGGAAGGATTAAATCTGGTGTTGTATTTTATCCAAATAGTTACACATTTTTGAAATCTTCAGTTTTTTCCCCCATGAACTGTGTGCCAAACCTGAAGGGCTTTTTTGTGCCTGTTTAAAAATAGTACTAGTCTGCTTGTCTCTAATTAAATCAACAAAAATAGCAAATTTCCCTATTAATAAAGGTCGTGGTTCCAACCAGAAACTTTTTGCAATACCTGATGACATTCACAAGTT
The DNA here is from genome assembly GCA_007922155.1 of Mesoclemmys tuberculata. Lineage (NCBI taxonomy): Eukaryota > Metazoa > Chordata > Testudines > Chelidae > Mesoclemmys > Mesoclemmys tuberculata. The sequence continues at coordinate 2,598,400 of ML675610.1, forward strand.
GGCAGAAATTGAGTGATGACAAGTTGAGAAAGGCCAGTAATAGAAATGGAACATTAACTGCTGAAGCCCTTGCTTATCAGTGTTTGAAGTGCTCCGTTACAAAACTGAAAGATATCATGACAAAGGCAAGAGCTAAAGTGTCAGCACCCACAATTCAATCTTCATCATCTGGTGTTATGTCACATGACATAAGTAAAAATGGAAGTGAATCAAGCCTATAACCTGAGTGAATACAAAACACAACTTCCAACAGGAACCTAGTAGTTCAAATCAAACTTCTGGCAGTGGATTGGTGCTAGAGATGGGATAGAATCAGAACCATGGAGAAAGCTTAGGTTTGTATCTGGATTTGGAGCCAAACTTTAAAGCATAGGCCTAAATTTAATTATAGCTATTCTTGAAAGGATTAAATTTGTTGACAGATTTTCTGTTTGGGAATGCAAGTTTTTTTTATACAAGACATAGTTCACATATGGAACTCATTTGCCACAAGATATTGCTGAGTCCAAGAACTTAGTAGGATTTTAAAAAGGTGTGGACATTTATACAGCTATTGAGAACATCCCCACTTACATTAGACAGAATATTTTAGAAGGAATGTAAAACTTCATGCTTCATTGCATAAGGGCAGCACTAATTGCCTGGAGTTAGGAAGAAATTCTTCCTATAAAACGTTCCATTACATGGTTTCTTCTTCCTTTCCCCGAAGCATGTGTTGTGGACCTCTGTTTAGAGCCTGTAGAAGAACCATTGATCTGATCTGGTTTGGCAATTTCTCTTATGTGAATAAAGAGAATAAAGCTGGGCCTCTAGTACTTGCAACAAAATAATGCACAATAAATTTATTGGCAAATGGCAGGACTGCTTGTTAGAGATGAGCCACAGGGGATGCACAAAGCACCAGGCTCATTAATCACTTTTTCTAGATAGTCACACCCTGTTGGTTAACGTGGCGTTAATGGGGACCATGTACATTGCAGTGGAGTGAAGAGAGAAATGGTGAAGTGAGATTAGGTAAATCAAAAGCATGCCAAGGGTCTCTCTCTTTTTCTCTCTCCCCCTCCTTTTTTCACTTCCACCTCCTCTAGAACAGATGTTAAGCTTAAAAAAATAAGTCAAAAATGTTCCAAACCAATGCCTGCTTCACTGGTGACAGTATCTCATGCCCCTGTTTGACTTTTACAGAGAATACATTGGGTACTTTGCACTTTCAAATTTTTTTTGGCCTTTTTCCCCAGGTTAACCTTTTTGGGGGGCAGAGGGTGTGATCTAACCAGCTGCTCTTTCTTTGCTTTTAATTCATTTTTGGGAACTTTTCTTCTCATGACACTTCCCTGTTCCAGAGTTCCCCACACTCTCCCCCCAACCTTCACTCTCAATTAAGTGAAGATCTGCTACAGACTGCATCTATCTGTATGGAAAATGGCATTGCCCAGAATGACTTTAACCTTAGAGACTAATCAGAGAAAATACAAAAGTAAAGTCCTCATGAGAGAGCACAGAGAGGTGTCCCTGGTCTCTGGTCCCTGGTCCCTGGTCCCTGGTCTCCCCTGAACTGAACAAGAAATGCCTACTTGTCTTTGGGGACCAAAGAATCCTTGGAGACTTTGAGCTACTATACACAGAGAGAGCTACGCAACACAGTTATGTGCAGGGAAAGATAAGACGAGGAGGAAATCTTGACCATTTTAAAATCTATGTTGCTGAACACCTCTTCTGCAAACATGTGTGGGGATGAGAAGGGAGAAAAAGCAAAAATGCCTTCACTTGTTTTGAAATGTTAGGAAATGTCTATTTAATATTTTCCATTGGGAGACTATATTTTATACCTGCAGGAGCTGGATTTGATTACCTAATCCTGTGAGTCTCTTCCATTTCTAAGTGTAACCCTTCTGCCAGAGTCGGCAGCAGCAAGGACTGGGTTCTACATCTAGGGGTCTCTGTCAATGATACAACACCAAACTGGCTCGAGCCCCCACCCAGTCACCTGGGAAATCACACACTATCCCCTGGGCGCCCCAAAGGGCAATGCTTCCTCTCTCGCAAGCACAGAGTCTGAGTGTAGAAAGAAACCTTTTACTAACAGAAGAGAGAGAACACAGCACTGGCTTGGGAAACAGTGCAAACAGAATTCATGAACTCAATGAGCCAAACCCACCTCAGAGTAAGGGGGTGTCCTTCGCCTCCCCCTTCTTGCCTTCCCCTGTTCTGACCATCGTAGTTGCAAAGTCCAGTTGGGGCTCAGCCTGCCCCCCCCCCCGCAAACTGCCGCTGGCCACAGGCATGACCAGGCCTCCTCCATTGCTGTCTCCTATCGCCTCCGGGTCTTGCCGAGTCTCCGACTGTCAACTCCTGCTGGCCTCACCAGGCTAGCACTGACCATGCCCAGCTCCTGCTGACCATGGTGCTGAATGCACCGGGCTCCCGCTAATCGCACCTGGCTGGCGCCAAATGCGCTGGGCTCCTGCTGATCACTGGCACCGACCGCGCCTGGTTCCCACCGATCACTGGTGCCAGCCACACCTGGCTCCTGCCGACTGCTGGTGCAGACTGCACCAGGCTCCCACTAACCGCACCTGCCCGGCGCTGACTGTGCCAGGCTCCCAATGATGCCAACCATCCCCGGCTCCTGCTGCCCATTGCTGACTCCGCTTTGTCAGTTGTCAGGCAGGGTTCCCAGGCCCTCTAGTGATTCAGCTCTTAGTGACTTTCAGCTCTCGGGTAAACCTGCTGACACTGAAGCGATGTCCCTGCTTTCAAGAAACAAAAGACTCCAAGAGGAGTCGTTAATTCTACCTTTTAACAATGGGAGGAGATCATCACCCCATGCCTGAGAGCAACCCTTTCCCAGGGCTGGTGCAATCCCAATAGGAGATTCCTCATATCTCCCCCCTTTACAATGCTGAAACATCTGTCCGCCATCTTCATGGCACTCTATTTAGTTTAGGGTAAGGTATTTTATCATAACAGGCTAAGCACAGCTTTGCTGACGTCTGTTCATACAATTGAAGGACAACATTTCATTACCCCAGCAGTTAACACAAAAATGGTTTGTAGCCCAAAACCAGCCATGCTAACCATTTCCCATTATGCTCAGCACCTAAGTGTGCTTATCCATATACAGTGAATTATGCTAAATACTTAATTGTACTCATGCAAATACAAAGCCCATGCAAACAAAATGCTCCCCTCCTTTTAGCTGACTGAGCAGAAGGAAACACCACTCAGACTGTCTGAGCAGGGGGGAGTTCCACTAAAACCTTCCTTACATAAGTATAGTGCTATGCTTCTCTTCCTTATTGGCCCAATTTAAACACAATAGTTTCAATCTTTCCTCTTACCTACAGCCTGGCCCTTTTACTATTTTGATAGCTGTAGTCATCTGATTACTTTACATGCCTTTGCGTTTCTTTCTCAAGAGGTAAACAGTGATCTTAAGGGTCCATTACACTTAAGGTTGGAGATCATTGCTGCAATGTGTTCTAGACACACCCCACTGCTCTTTTGTACCGTATAGGGTCTTTTGTGTTACTTCACTGCAGCAAAAGGGCTAGGGTGCTGAGTGCCCTAACCATCGATGGATTATAATGGGTTGTTTCGGGCACTCTGTATCTCACAGGATTGTGCCCTCAGGTTGGTTGCAGGCAGAGTTCAAACAATTGCAACACGTTGGATGTTAGGCAAATAGGTCTTGCTGTGTTCTGCATGAAGTCCATGTCTTGCTTAAGGACACAAAATCATCTTTGCACTAAGACAAAGTTCAGGATTTATCAAACCTTGGTACTACCTGTGTTGTTATACAGGTCAGAAACCTGGACCCTCCTGCAAGCAGCTGTGGAGTGGCTAGAGGAGTTCCACATGCACTGTCAGCACCACACCCTGAACATAAAGTTGTTTGAATTTGTCTGAAACGTCACAGTCTTGCAAAGATCAGGTCTACCCCAATTGCTCATTAGATCAAAAGTGGCATCGCATGCTCTTTTGCCATGTCATCAGGATGGACGAAAACACCCCTGCACACTGTGCTCTCAGACTTTCCATTGAAATGCGTAGGGCTGTATGGCCTGACCCTACCTGGCACCTCTGCTACGCTGCCTTAGAGACTCATGGATTTTCAGGATCCAACTGGATCTGGGGATTTCTCTACATGACTCTTCGTGTGACACTATCACCTGCAGTCATTCTGGCTAGCAATACGGTCCTTAGCAGATTAAGCGAGTTTGGTGATGAAGCTATTTTTATAGTTTTCCTTCTGATAACAGATTACGTGAATTTATATTCTGAATTTCCCAAGCAAAGGCTCTTGTGACATGAGAAGAATAACACCGAAAATATTCTGTAAAAAGGCAGTAATGCAGTTGCCCAACAGATTCCATATTTTATCCCTCTTTAAAACATTTAGCTGTCACATTAAAATATTTTACATGCTCTTAGAATTTGTCTCTCTCTTTTTTCTTAATAAGCATATACTTTTGTAAATGGCGTGGCAACTGGCCTGTTGGTCACAACTTTTCATTTTGGGTACTTGCTATGGTTTCACTCTCCGTTATGGATCTGAATGTTTTGCACAACAAACAGATATTTCTCTACAAAATGGGCCTTCTTGGAAGAATGGCTCGTAAAATAGAAGAGAGGAGAGATTCTTTTGAAGATAGATGGAGCCAAATGAATTGCTGATGTAATACCATGAATGAATTTGGCACGCGGAAAACAACTATGGATTATTCTGAGGGACCTGGAATTAAAATCTTCACATTAGTAACACTTCTACTTTTTCTGAAATGAATGCTATGTAGTGGTTTGATCTTTAAGCGGGCATGTTCCCTTCAAGACATGATGTTTTTGTCTGTTTTTTATTGTGTTTAATTTCTGGTGGTGTGTGTGGCTTTTTTTTTTTTCAATTTTATTAGTGGGCGGCAGGTGGAAAGTCCAAGGAAATGATTATGGACCTGATTCAAAGCCCAGTGAAGTCAGTGGGAATTTTTCTTTTGATTTCAGTGGGTTCTTGAATCAGGCCTTTTACAAAGCTTTTTTTTAGCTCTATGCTCCTTGAGCCTGATTCTTATCCTATTTTTTGATTTGTATCACTGTAACTCCATTGAACTCACTGATGTATCATGCCAGAAACAGGCCCTATTTGTTTATAAATCTTACTAAAGACAGAGATTGTAACATGAGAATTACCAGATTGGATCAGACTAGACAGTGGCCATCACCAGATGCCTCCAAAGAAGATGCAGGAAGCCTCCTAATACTTAGTAGGTAATGACTGACTCAAACCGTGAAGCATGAGGATTAATATCTCTTCCAAAAATTGTTTGCATTAACAACAACTCTGACTAATAGCAGTCATTCTTTGGTCTCGAGAGGCAATGTGTATGCGCACTGAGTGGTAAAAAATATGCTCAGTTGGTTTTATGGCAGCCACAGCTATAGCTGAAAAGACCACTTGAGAGAGACAATCTCTGCTGCATTTGTCTCATGTAAAGGTGGTGTTTTTTCCCTTTGGGCTCTGCCTTCTGTGTGCTCTTTTCTCGTCTGTTAAGCTGGGCTACTTCCTCTCATAGCTTTGGAGATCTTTATTGAGTTCTTGTTTCCAAAAGCTGAGGTGCTAAGTGTGATCTTCCTACTTATTCATATCCATGTCCATTTCTTTGAGGTTTTACTTGCACACATACTTGAAATGCAATTTTGGGCATCCTTTAGGTCTTTTTCCAGATGCCAATTCACCGTAGAGGATGAATCCTTTGTGGTGTGCCCTTCGTTCATTTGGCATACAGGCCCAAGCCAGCGGAGGCATCTCTCTTTAAGGAGTGTTTGAATGCTGAGTATGCTGGCCCATTTGAGCACCTCTGGGTTGTTGACTCTGTCCCTGCAGGAGATTTCAAAAATTTGACAAAGACAACACACATAAAAGCTGTTGAGCCTTTTTTCCTGATGAGAGTATAAGGCCCATGTCTCGCTCCGATACAAAAAGTGTACGTGCACGATACACAAAGATCTTTTTGTGTTCTGTCAGTTTATTGTTTTGCACTCTAGACTCTTGTGAAGTCTATGTATTGTAGTGGTAGCCTTTCCAGTGTGGATATTGCGTTAGCTCTGAATATTTGTGCTATCCATATAAATTAGGGCTAGCAACATTTTTTCATAAAAACTCTTTTTCGATGGAAAATTTGAGTTTTTGACTGAACAAAGATTTATGTGAAATGTGTCTGCTCTCCCTAGAAAATTTAGATTTTCTATTGAAAAAACAACCACTTGGAAACTGGAAGTTTTGGAGTCAGAAATGGTCTGTGGTTCCTCTGAGGAGTTGCAGTTTGGCTGCTTCGTGTTCCCATTCTTCTCTATGGCATGGATTCCCTAGTGGGCTATGTCTCCTATGGTGCACCATGGACAGGTTCTCCCATGATGTACCACAGTAGCTAAGAAACAGAGGAGTTCATGGTGCATCATGGGAGATAGAGTTTGGGTGCCTCATGCCTCCATTCTCTCCCATAGGCTAGAAATCTGATCAAACTACATTTCTCATGATGCATTACAGTGGCATTTCCAAACCAAAATTTTCTGTTTTCAGATGAAAATTTTGGGGGTTTGATTTTTTTTTGCTGAAAATCTAGTTTCCTTAGAGAAAAAAAAAGGAGAAAGAGTTTTTCTGACCAGCTTTTCTATAAATTTCCAATCTCTTTTTGAATCTATGTTTTTGGGCTCAGTAACATCTTGTGGCAATGAGTTCCAATGCACAAAAATTCTCAACTTCTCAAGATCCCTCCTCATTCCATACTCCATATTGCGTGTGAGTTCTTCAATAACTCCAGAAATGCTTTGGAAGATACAAAGATAATTATTCAAGTTCTTGACTATTCATTACCTCAGTTGAGGGGGACTTTTCATAACTGCCTTTCACTACTTATGTGGTCACTCAGGCTAGTGCAAAGTGAGTCTAAAACATGACCAACAGTGTAAGGTTGCAAGATTAGGTCCTGCTGGTGCAAGTGAGTAGAGAACTTGGATTTGGTAGCATTTTGCATTTACTTTGCACATATGTAAATGACTACACAAGGGGAGCATTGGACCAGAGACATTTCCAAAACACAGGAATTCATCATGTGTCCTCGTTGCAGCAAGCTGAAGATCTTGTAAAATACAGAAAAGAGCATTATGAGATTCTCACTAAGCCATGGCAAGATTGACTGGGCCTATATGACTGAACATGTCTTTTCTGTCTCTAACTTCCAGGGTAACAAGTAGTTGAGCATGACTGTCCACGGTTGGCAATAAAGAGTTTGAGGCAATCCTTTTTGGACTCATGCATATCAGGCTTCTAGAAGCTTTCAGCTTTCATCAAGCTGTTACACCCCTGATGTCAGTGGAAATTGCAATTGACCACCAGGTTTGGGAACAGAGCAATTAGAATGCTTTTGAGCAAGAAGTTTTGCAAGAGGAACCAGCCCAAGAAAGATATCCATCCTTCATAGCTACAAAGCTTGTACTGTATGACAGCTGCTGCTTATGTGTAGAGAAGAGCAAAAGATCTGTGGCCCAAAATTAAGGGGGTGTGCTGGACAGTAAGCCTGAACACACAAAGAGGTTTGGAGAACCTTTCTAGAAGTTCAAAATATGTCGGTTGCTCTTTGGTTTAGAAATCAGGCTGGAGAGCTCATGAGAAAAAATGGTGCAAGGATTCCAGTATCTTTGGAAACAATCCTGCAACTCTTGCTAACACAGATAATCCATCTGAACTCCCGGGGACTGCTAGTGGGAGTAAGAAGTGCTCATGTGACTAAAAAATGTCCTACCTACAGCCAGAAGTGTAAGTGCAGAGGCGTGTGGAAATAAACATAAGTTATATTTATATCAGGTATCCCATTTTTGCCTCTAAACTCCACAATGATTCACATTCACAGTGGGTTCACATTTTGGGCCTGTTCTTGTGTTCTCCAAACCAGTTTATCCATCCTTAAGATGGCAATGCACATACTTTGACCAGCCTAAACTCTGAGTAATTACCTTTAGGAGGGGTCTTGTAAGGAGCTGCCTGCATATAAGTAGAGGTGCTGTTTGCCTTTTGAGTAGGAGACAAAAAGTGATGAGGGCACAACTGTCCTGTCTAGAACTACCATGGTTAAAGAGGATTTCTGTGTAGCTCAAAAGCTTGTGTCTTTCATCAACAGAAATTGGCCCCATAAAAGATATTTCCTCCCTCACCTTGTCTCTCTCTTGGTTAAAATTTGATGCACTTGCTTGGTGCAGAAGGTGGAAGAACTGAGGAAGTACTGAGCAGCTGAAAAGAGAATTAATGTATTCCAGACACCAGAAGAAACTCTCTGAATCAGTCTGTCTGCAGTATGTAAGAGAGTGCACCACTCTGAATTGAGGATGATCAGTTCTCCTTCCCTTTAGTACTCCAACCACTTCAGTCATGTGGTTTTCTCTCTGCACTTCATGAAGTGGGATGTGGTTAATTAACATCTTTCTCTTTTGTCTACAGGAGAGATGGCAGCAAACTGTCAAAGTTACATTTGCTTTCAGTGCATTTAATCAACAAGGTGCTAAAATCAGTTGCTCCAGTTGCTCCCACTGACCATCGTTAGCACTGGTGAGGTTGTGTTTTATGTGTGTACGTGTTTTTAAAAAAAAAATCCAGTGCAATCTAATCTGTATACATAAGGACCAAGTGACCCAACACCATGTGTTCTGCTGTCCAGTCAAGTGTCAGTTTTCTTTTTCATGGTTCCTAGAATCTATGAGCAGTTGATTTTTAAAAACTGTTTTTCTTTATCAGTCCTGCTGCTGGCATCTCTTGCAGTGCTACTGAAGAGGTCACTGAGAAGACTAAGCGTTGACACCGGGCATGTGACAGAGACTTTCCCGACAGAATCAATCTCAAACGTCCTGGCCTGTCTGCTGAGCCAGGTGACGGGTTTGCTAGTTGTTTAATGCTGATGTAGACAGTGGAGTCCAATTTCATTCTTACTTGTTCTTCTGATGTAATTCTTATGGAAAGAATTATTTGCTCGTTTTTTCCTTTAAATATCCTTGAGGCAGAAAGGACTGAGAATTCTCAAGGCCCTGGTGCCCATGGCAGAGATTGGAGTTAGTAGTGATTTGTGTATATTATATACATTCTCATCTGTTCTTTCTGTGGAAGAGGATTTGCTCTTCCTTGGGTCCCGTGTAATGGCTTCCCTTATCTTTTTCTTTTGTCCTATTTTTTTATGTCTATTTAAACATTGCCTTTGGGACCTATCTAAGTGCAGTTGCCCACTGGCTTATTCTAACCTCTTTCCTTATTATCCTAAACTCAGTTACACTCATGATCACTGCCTCAAAGATTCCACTTTACCTCCACGTACCAGTTTAATCCACCTACAGTAGCCAAATAGTCCAAAATTGCCTTTACCTATGCGCTCAGTGTATTGAAGAGGAATGTTACCTTCTACGACAGTCACAAAACTCATGGAGAATGCTGTAAATGTTACTACCCAATAGCGATCTCCAATTAATAGCTGCCATGAGCATCATATCTTGAGACTTTTGATCTCTCTCTCTTTTACAAATGCTTTCATTTAAATTCCCCTCTGATTTGGGCATCTGTAGCAGATGCCGTCTGTCATTAGTACTCAATGATCAAAGCATAAAATACATCCTGGGGATCAAATGCAGATTGGAAAGAACAGAAAATTCTGAACTGCAACCTTGGCCACTTATCCCATACAATCCTATAATCTTGAGCAAGTCACTGAACCCCCGTACTTCACTTTCCGCACGGGTAGTGCACAATAAGGACACAGGTGTACTGAGAAGTTTAAAGAGAGGGTGTTAACTGAAAAAAATCACCCTTCTGTCTGCAAAGTTATAACAGTGGTGTGTAATAAATTAACTGTAACTGAAATTACAGTTTAGTGTAACTGAAAAGCCTATAGAAAATATTTTTCTGTTAGTATATTTGAGCTCATTTTGGGTATTGTTAGTGTCATTCTTTCCCTTGTACGGTTAGTAATTTTTCTTGGGTCATTCATTCAGGAAGAGGAGAGAGAAAAAGCACTTGGGCCAAGATCCACATAGATATTTAGGCACCCAAGTCATGTGTTTAGGTTCCTACATCCGAGTTTTGGCTCTGTAACCACAAAACTTCCACCAAACCCTGTAGGTGCCTAAACTCACTTGGCACATAAGTTTTCAGGGTAACATTTTCCTTGGCACCTAAATTTCTGCCTCTTGGCATGTGCACTGCTGCCTCCTTCTTGGCTTGGACAAAAGCAAAAGAGTGGTTGGAGCATGGGGATTAGACTGGGGTATCCCACCTCCCAGGTGAGTGCCCTAGCCACAAGGTTACAGAGTTATTCTCTTTCTCTTTTAACTAGAGACAGCTTTCTCTTTCACAGTGCTACTATGGAAAAATAGTTAAGAGGCCATTGGAACAGAGAGAGAAACACACACATCTGTAGGTTAGTGGTTTGAAGCACTGGTGGAGGCTTCCAGGCTATCAGGGCAAATGATCAATCATTTTGACTTTTGCAGAAGATATTGTAATGATAATACTAAAGAGGAAGATAACCAAAGAGCAACAGCTAACCTGTACACAACAGCCAGAGAACTGTGATTAAAAAGAAATGACCAAAAGACCAAACTAACGGTAATATCAAAAATCAAGACACAGGCTAAAGTAGTCCTCAGCAGCCTAGAGATCAAACAAGTAGACAGTTTCTGCTGCTCGGGTTCCATCATAATATATGACAACCGCTATGAAGATGACGTTGCCAAGGGGATAGTTACTGGCAGCAGAATGTTCATGTGCCTGAATAGTAATGGCTGGAACTCAGATCAGTGTCCAGGACAACGACACCAGATTATATACGGGGTTTGTTTTAGTGACACTACTTTGTGGTTGTGAAACTGACATAGTAGCTGGAGCAAAAGCTGCAAACATTGGAAAGGAAGTGCCTGTGCTGTATCCTAGGTGTGACAAGGCTAGACAGAATAAGAAATGACAATCAGAGGAGATGGAACGTGCAGTGTGGGACTACAAACATTAAAAGGGGCTACCTACAATTATTTGGCCGCATTGTTAGAGTGACCTCATACTGACTACCTGAAGCTGTCCTCTGAGGAAGAGTGCACAGAGGGAGAGAGACAGCTGACATCCACAGAGACAGTGGTATAACGTGGTGTATAAAACCATCCAGGTGATGCCCCAAGAGGCTCAAAAGGTGCCTCAAAATTTACGTTGATGGAATCTGCTCATAACCTCGGCCCACCCTACCTTAGTGTTGGAAAAAGGAGGAGGCGGAGGTGATGATGATAAATGCTCTGGGCCATACTGTAACCCTTTCCAGTGGACTTTTGTAAGGGCCTCCTGCTGGAATTAAGATTGCTGCTTCTGCCAAGCAAGAGGGTCAGCAGGCACAAGGATATTTAAGATCTCTCTGTGCCTGCTGTAGTGAATGTGGCTCCAGTCCAGCAAAACCACTAAGTATGTGCCTACCTTAGAGTATGCAACTTGTCCTACTGATTTTAATGAGGCTGCTCCATCTGCTTAGTTAGGCATATACTTTAAGTGCTTTGCTGAATCAGGGGTTTTGTCTCTACAGCTGTAACAGCCTCTCTTCTTGAGGTTAGAGCACAGATGACTTCAGCCATTCCTTGTATGATCAATATAACCTCTGTCCTACAAGAAAAATAGAGTAGGCCAGTCTGTTGGCAGGTTGTTGTTGAAACACAGAAAGAATGCAGACAGGCTTGATCTTAATGTCAGCAGGTCTGTCTCTCACGACCGCTGGCGTGTGTGTGAATGCAGTATTTTTTGCTCTTTTTTTGTAATGCTCTTGGCACCCCCATTGTTGGACCAACCTGACTGTCACATCATAACCTGGAGTTAAAAAAACCAAACAACTGAGATAATTTAAGGTTGGCCAAATCAATTGAAAAGATGGTCTTTCGCCGTTTCCGTTTTTTATAATAATGAACTGTGAAAACAAACACTACCTAACAAACACTGCTGTATAATGGAACACCCCTCTTTTAGCCCCTAACCCTCCAAAATAGCACAGCATATTTGGGACTTGATCCAGCGCAGCACTCTGGCCCTGAGCCAGATGGCATTTAAGCACGTGGTTCAAGTTAAGCAGATAAATAATCCCATTTGAAGTCAATGGGACTACTCGCGTGCTTAAATGCTTTGCTGGATTATGGTTCTAGAGCTACCTACCATTTTACAGGATTGAGCCCTCAGAGCTCCATTAGGGCTGCTCTTCAGGAATGTGCACCACAGAGAGAAGGTACCAGTAGCTCTTCCCAGTGCTTGTGCTGCTGGCAAAATAAAAGAGTGGTATCCAGAGGGGGTATGTCTGGGCAGGTTGGGGTGTAGCTCCACTCCTAAACCAAGTTGTAAACAGTCCTCATTCTAATGTGTTCTTCCCTATTGGTTCTTTTACCCTGGCATAAATGCCTCCCTCTACACCGATCAGGCACTAAAATCCTTTTCTTCCCTCCACACTGTACGACACTGCCTCTTGCAGCTGTAGCTTGCCCATTCATATAAGTACTCAGCAGTCTATTCTGGGTTAGCCAGTAATTTTGGTGTTTCTGCCATGTATTTTGCAGCGTAGATGCCGGGATGTGTGACTCTTACATCATTCTCTCTCATATCTCAAATAAAAAGGTACCTCAGACTAGATCTCCATGTCGTGTTTCACAAGACACGTGTCGAAGCTACACGCCTTCCTAACAGCATGGGTTTTATCGAGGAGAACAAAACATTTACTAAATGGACAGGGCCACAGTCATGCACTGAGCTCATACTTCTGTGCCCCCGCTAGACTGTATGATGCAAGATAGAATGGGCTGGGACCATCTGTTTGGTTTTGTGTTTGTATAGTACCTAGCACAATGGCGTCTGGATCCTTGACTGGGGACACGAGCTGCTGCTGCTACAATATAAATAATCATTGGTTTTCCCTCTCTGACTTTGACTTTGCTTGGACACGTCAGACTGCTGAGCACTTCTGCAGCTTTTCCCATTGTTAGACTATCCTGCTTTTTTTTTATCAGAGTGTCAGAAACCGTATTGTACCCATTGACACTCAAAAGCCTCTTAACTCATTTGCGGATCCACCAGGGTGCTTATCTTTGCAGCTTTGTGAGCACCCTAATCATTTACCTTGAACTGGTGGGGGCTAGAGGAGTGTTTTTGCTACAGTGTGTGTGTGAACGTGCACAAGATTGTAAGAAATGTGTGCGCATCACTTTCATGGCTGGATCCAAAGCCAGAGGAGTATTGCCGATTGCCTGCAATAGGCTTTGGAAGAGGCACAAAAAGAGTTGCCATGGTCTAATGCATATACTGCCCATGCCCGCATCTGAGCTGCTGGATGAGAGGAAAGTGTCTGCAATTGAAGCAGGGATGAGCCAGTAAAATGGGGACTGAGTTGGATTAAAGAATGTTGGGGCCCTGTGCACTATTGAAATTGGGGGAAGTCTGCCTTCCCTGTCCAGGGGGGATAGAAGGACTGGGGGATCCTGCCCACAGGAGGTGGGAGCCCCAGGTGGGCTGTTGGTGAGGGAGCCCGTCCTGAACTTACCTCACGGCAACTCCTGCCCTTCCCTGGTTCCCTGCTCTGGCATGTTGGCCCTGGCCCCTTCCTGGTCCTGGGTTTGTTTTTCTTTGTTGTGTGTGGGCTCCTTTCCCCTCCCCCAGCCACAATGATTGGGGCCTCGTGAAAGTGCACTGTGTGTGTGTTGGATAACCTGGGTCTGAATGGGGAATCTTGACAGAGAAATTAGAGTTGATTCTAGTGTTCCTATTAGTGCATCACAAGATGTAGCCAACTCTATCTGGTTTAGTTGCCTACATAGGGCAATAAGTCATGATTCAAAGAACAACTATGTAAGCAAAGAGTGGAGGGAAACATGCCAGGACATCTTGTGCTACAATTAGCAGCAGTAGTAAGCATTTTTATGATAGCACTCAAAAGGCATAGTTGAGATTGGGGGACCCCATTGTGCTACGTACTATACGAACACAGAAAAGAAACAATCTCTGTCTTTTGGGCTTACCATCTAAATTAGACCTGAGCGCATAGTAGGAACAATGTTTCAGAATTCTTACCAGTGCTGAACAGGTTTTTTTTAAACTTTACTGCATTCACACCCCTTTTTTGTTTGTTTTTCCACAAAGTCTTTTGAGTCTTTCACAAAGATTTGTTGAGGGGGTGGCTGTTCGCCTGGCAAATACCCCTCTGGGCATGGAAACAAGGATATTCAAACATCAGGATGGGTAACTGCTGTTTCTATCCTTCCCCTGCCTTTTATTAAGTTTCAGTCAAACGGTGAGCAGAAACACTACCATGTCAGTGACGTGACCAGTTGTACAACAAGAGAGCAAACAGCAGAAAACATTGTTAAAGTGAACGGCTCATGATCGGCCAAGCTTTTCTTTAACAATCTCTCGCCTCGGATTCCTGATTCTCTCTCCTTCTAATTGCACTGAAAACCTGACAGCCGCACTCCTGGTATTTTATTGCTTCTGGTGTGGCTGAAACCTGGAAGTGGCGTGTTGTTTGAAAATAAGAAAGGAGAAAACCATTTGCCACTCTTTTGTAATGAACCATGACGCTACAGCTAAGCGATAAACAACTGAATACAGGATCTTATGCTAGGAAGCATTGGGCAGCCTTAACTACAGGCATTGCGATCTGCATCACCTATAACACACCGCCCGCTATGCGTCATGATGCATAGGCAAGATTTATGCACGGTCGGCTTTGTTTGTCTTTGGCTTTTATTGCCTATTTTTCACTTAGACGCAGAACTTAAGAAAAACAGATGCCCAAAACCATTTGAAATCTATACTAGTTCTTCCTGCCAACGCTACGTCTGCTGCCAATATCATAAAAACAAGCACATTCTTTACTCCCTTATTCATGAATCAGGTTGATCAGTTTCAATTATCTGTCTCCCTGCCCAGGGTATATTAGTCTAACCGACGCAGAGCTGGTTTGGGGCACGCCCTTGTTGCACCGCTAATGAAACAGCACCGCTGTATTGCAGCTACAGCTGGGTGAAATGTTCAGTCAGTTAATTTACCCCCCTTTTCCCTGATCATGAATTACCCCAGAGTAGATGAGCGGGTGCCTCACAGCACCTTGTGATGGCCTCAGGACAGCCCTACACGCAGCTTCTAACCTCAGGCTGGTTGATAGGATTGGGCCTGGCAGCGAGAGTGGGAGAAATCCACATATTTATTGAAAAACCACATTTGTTGTCCTGACTAGTCCTGCATTTCCTTATTGCCTCTATGGCCAGTCCATCCTTCTGCCATCCTCAGTTGTTCCCTCCATTCTCTTTCCCCAGCCTTTAGTTCTACACCTGACATCAGGTGAAAGGGCAGGAAGCCTATCCTAAGGCTGAATATCTGCAAACTGTAAATGGGGATGTGTGTGTGGGTGCTGGTGTCAAATGAAAGCTGGCAGGGGGATAGTGTGGCCTACAACTTTAAAACACATTGGGCTAAGACAGCTTTGCAGAGGGGCAGTGTATGTGTGAGGGGGAAACAGTTAGGGATGACCATCCTAAATAGGGACTGTTGCACGTGTGATTGAATGACAAGGGGCTCCGCAGTGCCACTCTTGTTAGAATCCCTCAGCTGTTATGGATGCTGGCTCTCCTTTCTGGTCTGGTGGGCAGCAGCCTCACTGGTTGATGAACCTCAGGATGTCATATGGCAGGACCTTCCCCAGGCTTTTTTTTTAACTTCAGTGTAGAGGCATTTCTTAGCACTTTCCTGTATATGGGAGCACAATGTATGTTGATTCAACTCTTGAGAGGAAGCTGACAATGGACACAGGAATGTCAGATGGAGATTTGGTCCCATGAAACTTCTTGCCTAAGTTCCTTGGCCAGGGATCTGTGGTTCTGTCATATTTAGCCAGCAGCTTTCACTTTTGTTATTGGAGATCCTGCTTCTGACATTTAAGTCAAGGACCATCCATAATCGAGGTGGAAGCAAAACAAACGCAAGAACTAGCATTTGTGCTGTGCTAGCTCAAGTATGCTGTGGAAAGAATATAAATGAGGCTGAAAAACATGACTACACATTGCATACCGGTGCAAACACCAATGTTCAGAAAAGGTCTGGTGTGCAGATGACACAGTGATGAGCCCAACAGAAATGACTATAGCAGATAGGAAACTGAGATAAAACAAATGTGTGTGAGATGTGGGAAGTAGTCGAAAGCTAACATACCTCTGAGGGAATGACAGCAAATGCATATCTTGCACGCTCATCAGCTCTTTCATGGAAACCTGTGCAACCAAAGTATTTGTCCAAGGAGCTATTTGTGTACGTGGCACAGCATGTTATTGTAGAGCTGAAAATGCTAGTAATGAGACAATACTGGTTAGGCATGCCTCAAGCATGCATTAGCCTTTTCAGGCCGCAAACAGCTTCAGCTCCTGAAAGTCAAGTGACCCCAGCCAATCTGGCATAAGAACCATACAGGACCAAACTTGAAGAGGAATCTGGAATCTAGAAGTGCTCTGACAGTGTTAAACTGTGGAATTATATTTTCATGTTTTGCATAGATCTGATCAACCTAATTTCAGATTTGAATAAGCATGCTATTTATGAAGAAATTTAAGGCTAAAATTCTATTGTTTTTTAATTCTCTCTGTCTTTCATACGGAAGAAACTCAATACAAAGTTAACTTATTAAGGCTTTTAGAAATGACCAGTGATTTGGGTTCCTTCAATTTTTGGATGCCTAACTTTAGAACATTTCAGAAAGGGCTGAGCACCCTATTTTGGAAACTCAGGCTCACTTTAGGCTGTCTAAATTGGGCATTCCAAAATGGAGGCACCAAAAACCTTTAGTCCCTGTTGAATTATCTTGATATTAAATCCTTAGGCCTGGTCTAAACTGCAATGTTGTACCAGTATAACTATATAGTATAGTATATTTGCCCAATATAGTTATAGTGGTGCAAGCTTTAGTGTCAATGGAGTTATACTGGTATAAAGGTGACTTACGCCAGTATAGTTATTTCCATTTGGGAAGGGGAATGACTATAGCAGTAAAAAGCCCTCTTATATTGATATAACTGCATCCATACTATGGTGTCATTCAGACAAGTTCCTGTTAAATTCAGGGAACAATAATAAAGTCCTCCTCCACCTTACTGCACTCCTGCAAATTCTGTTGTTGGGTGCCTGAAGATAGTGTATCTTAGTAGTTAAAGGGCTATATTACATTGCAGAGGCAGCTAGTTCATATCTTAGGGAAGTTGTATTTTTTTATTATTAATTCTTCATACATTTTATTCTGGAAGAGAATTACTTCTACCCTCTTCCAAATAGTCCTTTTTATTGAAAACAACATCTGCAAATGCAGAAACAAACAAAAAGTGTCTCATTTTTCTGGCGGGTGTTCATCAAGAAATGGTTTGAGGATCATCAATCTGCTTGGCACTGTGTGAGAGACACCTGAGTCTGAACATGCTTAAGCCTGATGAGTCATCCTTGAACCAGAGAATGCGATGAGTCAGCAGAGGCAATTGCCTGAAGGTCTTTTGATAGGCCCCACAACCATTCAACCAGGGTTCAGCGAGTCCACAGGTGAGGTCCCACCCAGGTGATCCCAAGGCAGATATATAGGCTCCTAAAGGATATAGTCTCTTTAATCCACTCAACGTCACTATCTGGTTGGGTACACTCCCATTGCCAGGAATATGAACAGCTTGCCCTTGCCCTGCTTTTGTCTCAGATGGCCTCCTGGGAACTGTGATACTGTGCAGTCACGGAAGGGAACTTTTAGCCTGTTATAAGGAACTAACAGTCTAAATTAGGTAGGTCATAAACTTTCAGTGACTAGACAGTGACTTCAGGCCATATTGAGAGGTCTTTCTTTACAACTATAAAGGCTAGTTTTTTTAAATTAAATTTTATCTTGCATCCTGCCAAATCATACTCTGTTATGAGAGCTGAATACATTAATTGGGCTAGATACCAGCAGTCAAACAGGCTGACATCCTTCCTTTAAGTATGATTACTTCAAATTGCCTGGAAAGCCTTTTAGATGCCTGTCAGATGGCTGTTACTGGGATGCCATTTTTCCCGGTGTCTGCTCTTCTCTTAGTAGCTGAACTTTCTTTGTGCTGGCAGACAAAAGGACATACAAAATAGTGGGGAGAGAAGGATGTAGTCTGGGTAAGTGGTTGTGGTAGGGGTATACTTGTTTTTTGGTTATGAACAGATGAACTGTCCCCATCTGTCCTAACCCTAGCTATTATTAATTGGTTGATTTCTTATTGGTGTTGCAGTAGAGCTAGTTTTTGTGCAGAGATTGAAGGAGCTTGTAATGAATTGGCTGCTGGGTCACAAATTAAGTGGTTAATGCTGTAATTATGAGACAAGCAGAGTGGTTTTGGCAGGTGGTAAATGTGTTAAACACAACTTCCCCAACATACATATCCAGAAGAGATACTTCCTTGTACCATCACTATGTTAATTTCCACAACACAACTGCCCAGAAATTTCGCTGTCATTTTATTACTTTGTATAGCTCTTATTCAATTGCCTTAAGGCATAAAAATAATGAATAGACTAATTGGTCCATCCTGTTTGCTCTGTAACTCGTTAGCAGCTTCATCAGGCATAGCAATCCTGTCAGAACAACACTTTTCTAGTAACTCAGCTAGAGCCTCAGCTAGGTCCATCCACATAGCTCCACTGACTTAATGGGGTCTCCACAGTTTTGCACCAGCTGAGGATGGGGCCCCATTTGCCAAGACTGTCTTATGGTATTTCAGAAACATTTCAAACACATTGCAAGTGCTTCAATTAACACGTTGCTTTCTAAGCCAAAATGCGGTCATTGGCACTACACTAGTAACACTTCATGTTTGACTAAGGGATCTACTGTTTGTAATGACATGCGTCTGCCATGCACATAATCCATATATCATGATTGCCCATTGTGGGGTTTTCCAGCTCTTTTTGGAAGCTAGAGATGTGTGGGTTTTTTGCTTTCATAGATACACACAGCATGGACTAAAAAGCACCTCATGCAAGGTAGTGTAACTCCAACAATTAGTGATGAGCCTTTCACCTGTAGGCATCCAGCTCAGGTCAGTAGGGAGTAACACTTGAGGGCTATTCAGTGCAGCTTGTGAAATCGCTTGGTTGATTCATCCCAGTTTCCAATAGACAAGGATCTAGCTCACAAAATTGCAATTGGCGTTTTATTGGCAGTCTCAGGGACAGAGAGTTGGAAGGCTGAATGAACATAGAGTGGTGTCTACTTTCCCATGGTCTAGAAGGGGTCCCCGTAAAATAGGAATGATACATGCTTTACCTTCTCTATGGATAGAGTCTCCAGGGCTGGCAAGCTGACACCTTTCAGGATCGTTAAAGTTTTTTAGAAAAGATGAAAAATTCATGGATGCCACACATGAGAGAACAGCAGCTGCGTTGGTAGCTTGACAGCTCCTGGCTACAAGGCAAGGTAATTAGTATAACTGATCCAAGCTGATTGGGATGCTGTGTATGTTATTCCTGAAAACGCTTTCAGATACTTGCTAGTTCGTATCGGCTGTTTCATATGCTCTGGAGCAAAGACCTAGTGTTTCAGACGCCAGGCATTACGGTGTCTGATTCTCAAAAAATGGCCGCAGTGTTGATTCCAGTTTTGTGATGTGGGCACCTGTCTCTTTAGGACTGGACTGAGGTCCAATAAACAAACTTATATGGGCTCCTGAATAGCTGTAAGGTGGTGACAACTTTGTCCTTAGCAACATGGATCTGAATCTGTGGAGTCTGAGGTGAAAGGATCCATGTCCCATTACCATAGAGCTGGCCAAAATTGTTGAGACACATTGCCTTTCGGATCAAAGTGAAAAAAATCATTTGCAATGAAATTTTCTGAATTTTTGACAAAAGAACTCCCAGAAACTAAAAATGTCAGTAACCATTTTGTTTTATCGGAAAAGTGGGACATTTTAGGAAAAAATATTTCAAAATTTCTTATGGAAAGTAATTGCCATTTTTTCGACTAGCTCTAAGTATCTAAGCCCAAGATTTCCTGGTGTGTGTGTGTGTGTGTTTACTGTGTCAGTTTGGTTCGCTAATGGCTGAGTGTATTTGTGTTGGTAAAGAATGCAGGATCAGTTGTGAAACACCCTGTGGCCAAATATTACCTGCAGGCACTTCAATGGACTTTGTGCCATGTATACTGGAGGGAAGAAGTCACAAGACCATACATAAGTATACTAAATGATAATATAGTTCTAGAGAGGTCCCAAGCTGACGAAGCAGTGATGGTAGAGGTGGGGACACAACGTGGTCCAAGCTCTGCCACAGACCTGCTGTGAAGAGTTACTTCACTCCCTTGTGCTTTTACATCCCTTCCCATCATGTGTTTCTCTAAACTGTAAGCTCTTTGGGGCAAGGTCATATATTCTCTTACTTTAGCACAATGGGGCCTTGATCTTGTTTGGAATCTTTTTACTGTTATACTAAAAATTAATTCATATTTAATGTAGCTTACACCTTCTATACAGCCCCTTTACACAATAAGATCATGTAAGGGGCCCTTAGTGTAAAGGAGAATTGGGACTTATAGCTCTACGATTCTCACCTACTGAGAATATTTCTGAGTCTCTTTTAGTTCTAGCAACAATACATAACATACAGTGTTAAGTCTAATTCTTTCAAAATGTTGTATGCCTACAGATTGTGGCATGACCTGCAGTTCTAACTTAATAGATTTTTAGTGTGCATTACAAAAAATGGAGTCCTTTCAGGAATGTTGCTATTGCCTCCGTGGAAAAATATAATAAATTTCTGGTGGCTAAAAAACTCTCTAAATCACTTCCAGCTTTGTCAGACCCCTGTGTAGTTAGATAAAGTTCCTGTTTCATAGTTCAAAGGTTTCATCATGTTAGAACTGAATTTCCCAATCTGAATCACTCATGAGTCATGTTCTTCAGTGTGGCAATGTTTGTGCTACCCAGGACCGAATTAACCTTAATTGTGTGTTCACCTAAACTGTAGCTGCTAATCCCTTTCTAGACATGCTGTTTTTCCAGATATAGCACATCTTTTATGTGGCTGAATTGTGTTTCTAACTTACTGTAACTTAGAAACTCATGAAATATGTTGAACCAGATCAGTAATATACAGCTATAGGCAGCAAAATAAAGCCAGGTTACTTTGTGCAGGAGGTATAAATCAAGAGACATCTCTTGTAAGGAAGGCTAGTTGAGAGGTGTTGAACAAGAAGGATTACTCCTAAATTAGTTGGAATAATAAAGAATGACAAGGATTTGTGTGTGCACACCCTTTTAGCTATAAATTCCATGGGAGCAAAAACAAAGTTGACATTTTACACAATGCTAGATTCAATATTTAGACATAAATTGGCCCCATGACAAGGCTATGTTTGAAAGTGCAACAAAATATTTTGAAATGCTTGATAAAGATCATAGATATACAGTGTATGCACACAGATCTGCAAGACAGCTTTTGTCCTATTAAACAAGAAGAGAGAGCCTTTCACCTTGAGATTATTCATATAAAACTGGCATGCATCAGCAATGATGTATTGCTCTCCTTTACCTTAGGCTTAATTCTTCTCTCTTAACTCTAAATTTACTCCAGTGTAAATCAGAAGAGATTTGGCCCCCTTTTTCTGCATGTTATCTATTTGGACTGTAAGTGCTTTGGGTCTCTGCTTCTTATGTGTATGTAAAACACCTAGTACACTTTGAGGTATTACAGCCCTTGATTATAAACCATTTCAACTTTTGTTGGTGAAAAATTTACACCCACTATTAATTGCACATGTGATCTTGCATGAGCAATGAATTACTAAGGAAAAGGATAAATGAACAATAGTTGCAAATGTGGGCATGAGTCACTGTGGAACAAAACCTTCCCCCAGAAGTAGAGGCCAGGTTTGAAAATAGGGTCCAACATAAAATTAATTTATCCTTCATCACACAATGTGCCAGGAAAGCAAACAGAAAAGTGGGAGCATCTTCCACTTATTGTGGCAGGTTGAACAAACATCAGCATGTCTACTGTGTATTCCAGAAACTCCCTGTTTCTGTGCTAAGCAAAATATTCCAAAGAACAGACAACATTGTTGATTTGTTCACATGGAAAAAGAAGATGTTTAGGACAAACGGGAAAGTAGCCTTTCTGCATCTGAAGATGGTAAGTGGTGGTTCCCTCTTTTAAATATCATTTTTGGGCTGCTCTTTGAACCTGGATTCGGGTGGACTGAGAAACTCTACTGTTCTAAAGGGCACACGAACTGCTGAAACATAATGAAGTTAGCAATTTTCCCTGGTAACTGATTTCTTATAGGGACTGCCTATCTGGACAGAGAGACTTCATAGGGGAAATTATTGGGATTTCCCTCTGCAAGCAGTAATGTTCAGGAAGTAGCTGTGCCCCCTCTTGGCTATTGTCAAAAAATCTTCAGGTGGGAGGCCCCAAGGCCCCTTTGCAAAGCAGCGGGAGATAAGAGATACTGAAATCTGTAACTATCTATTTAAATGTCACATGCCTTGGGGTTTCCCTTCTAGTGACCCTGCAGCATGTAGACATTTTGATGCTTTTGAAGCATTCTGTACCACCAGTTGGGACACCTCAAAGCTGATCATGGCCCTTGCTGAAAAATATTCCACCAGTCAAATATATTGAAGATGGTGGTTAACAAGAAAAGTTTTCAGGTTCAGCTCTGGCCAGTGAGTAAGCTAAGGATCAGGCAGATTCTTCTGGTGAAAGCAGTTTTCTCACTCATCATCATAATTGCTAACTTGGCCCAGTAACTGTCCCAGGCCCAAGCACAGGCATCAGAGGTGTAGAGCTGCACCAGGTCATGCTGCTTCAGCTCTGGACCTCTGGTTAAGTCAGCAGATCAGAGGCCTGATTCTCTTCTCACATCACTTTTCTCTCTCTCTCTAAGTCTTGAAGCTCATTGGGGAAGTCAGAAAAGAATTATGTTGCGGATGAGGAGAGGCAGGCCAGGAGCATGGCTAGATAGGAACCAAACTGGTCTACAAGGAAGATGCCACCCATGTAAAAGGGAACTCTATCTCTGTATAATAGAAAGAGTAGAATATGAGATACAAGAGCTGATGTGCATGTGTGAGAGGAGATTTTATCCCTCCGTCAGGAGTTAATTTTCTTGCCTCATAATCAGCCCAATATTGCTCATTCTTAGGTCACTGGGGACAGGATTTGGTTTTACAAAATACTTTTTTAGTTGTGTGTTCAAAGAGACAAGGTAACAGAGCAGCTATTTCTTTGTGTTCTCAGTTGCGCTGGTTATGTGATTGACGAGCGAGAGAGGAATACAAAGCAGAAGTTTAGAAACAGGTGTCCCTGAAAAAACCAACGAAACAAACCCACTGGAGGCAGATATAGCCCTCTGCAGTGCAGATACACCATGCTTGTGAAACATGAAACTAAAGCACCACAAATCATTCCTTACGTAATTTCCTCTTTTTGATTTATTTTAGTAGCTGACCAGAGGGTTCTGAATGGCTGATGGGCACGTCGCCCTTAGTAACTCACCCAGGGGCAGCTGATGTAACAAATGTGCATAATAGAAATTGCAGGTGGGAAGACCCTCTGTTTTGCTTCTTGCCATCTAGTCTAGCTCCTGATTTGTGGAAGGAGTGAAGTTGGAAATTCCTAGGAATGGGCATTTTGTGGGCTCTGCCCTAAGTTGTGGCTAGATTCTTTCGTCCAGATAGACCTGTCTGGGACTCCTTTCCTGACCATTTGTCAGTCAGGAAGAAATATGGCCCCCCTTGTAAACAGCACTGGCCAGCTGCAACACGGGAAGTTTTTATCTTCCTTTGAGGCTTTAAGTATTAGCCATGTCTGGAGACAAAACACTAACTGATGGTTTGATCGGTTATGGCAGATCCAAGTTTGCTATGTTCATTCAGAGCCCCCCTTCCTAAACTGGCTTTGGAGACAATTGATGCTGAGAAATAAGAGGTGCTTCCTTATCTGCCCTGTCAGACTGAGCAAGCTGTCCATCTGAGTAGAGAGAGAGAGATTGGACTTGGCAAATGAATCTGGGTCTGTTTTCATGTGGATCCCAATTCTGATTTCACATGTTCTGCAGATCTTTCAATAGAAGGATTGAGATCTTGAAGGTACAGTGTATAACTTCTGTCACCATCCTGGCCTTCCTTGGAGAATGAAGTAAATACATTCATGATGGAGTGTAGATTTTTAGTTTCACAGCTCCACCTCTATAGAGGTTGCCTGGATGCTAAATAAAAACATGGTTCAGTAGTTCTCCAGCCAGCTGTAAACCAGACTCATGCACTAATAATACAGGCAGACTTTGTGGCTGGGTCATCATTGTGTCAGTCTTTTCAGCACTGTCTTAGCCCCACGTTTTGGCCCCCGACACAACCTTAAACTCACTACATTCAAAATCCTGGCTCTGAAGTCGTTTTGTCACTTGTCTGGGTAAGGATGGGGCTTACATTCTATCAGGGGAGCTCTTTGTGTTGCTCCCACCTTTTCTTTGTTAAACCTGATTTATGTGAGCCACTTACAAATGATTATTGCAGTAGTATACGCCAAGAGTGGCTAATATTACTATGTCTGGGGCCAATAGTATCCCTAGGATCAGATGTAGTATTCTGGATTTTCTCACAGGACTTCCCTTTCATGCCAGAGAGTGGAAGAGTAATAAATTAAACAGCGGAGTGGTGTATGTGGGGTGGGTAGACCCTTGGCTTTGCCTCTACCTACCTCCTTGCATCTGAGGGTACTGGAGCATCTCCTATGCTGCCCCAAGCTGCAAGAGCATATCATTGCGGTGGCAGGTAGCACATGCTTGACTACACGCTGCAGTAAAACACAGGCTGCATCTGCACTGTGATGGGTAGCTACAGTGAAAGGCAGGGGGAGGCAGCGAGGAGCTGCAAAGGAGCCTTCCCTGCTGGCTCCCCTCTGCCAGAGCCTTTCCGTGCTGCCGGAGTCTTTCCCCACAATGGAGAAAGACTCCAGGGGTGGGGAGGTGGCAGGATGCTACACTGTTAAAAAGAACAGTGTAGACGGGGGAGGCACTGCGTGGGCATGTAGAGAGCCCTGTAGGGTATATGCCCACAGGGATAAGGCACATCTTTACTCGCCTAAGCAGTGCCCCCTGTCTACACTGTTATTTATACCTGTGCTGTGGGGGGCTAGCTGTGGAAGAAGGCTATGCCACATCGAAAGGAGTGTGCAGTGTACTCGTACCTAAAGTGGGGGAATCTTTGCTTCCTTTCTGAGTCACAGGAGGACAGGGAGAGCCCTCTGAGAGATGAGGGGTTCCATTATCCCCAGTACAAAACACAGGCCGATGTTTGTGCGTGTGTGGGTGTTTCTCTCTCTCTCTCTTGCTGTCTCTTGGAGTGGGGAAAATAACACTCTGGGTTTCAATTTCAGGGCAGATAACAGGTTCACAAACTTGAGAGAACTCTGTAAACCCCCAAATAGTTGTGCAACATTCATGGACCTTTGAGCTCTCTGAGGTTGGCTCTTTCCCGCTGGTGGACAGGAACTTGCAAGCCCACCACTTGTGGCGCTCTGCACTGACACTGATGGGAGTTCCACACACGGAAGTCCCGGGGAAGCTACCCCGGCTCAGCACGTTAGCCTGTTGTTGATTTTCAATTTGATAGTTTTGTCTGTAGCGGGATTTGATATTTGCTGGCAGCCGCTATGCTTAAGAAAACCGCAGCAGCAGCAACAACAAAAAGCCTCTGGGTTTTTTGAAGAAAATGGATATTATGCTGCATTTTAAAAATGGGCTGCTGTAAGAAATGTCCCTCAAAGAGGAAGTGACTAGGGAAAGCGGAAGCCAGGGAATGGCAAAATACATGGGTCAGCAGTCTCATGCAACCTACCTTTCTAAAGTTAGCTTCCAAAATTTGCTGATAGCATTTGCAAAAGAGGAAAAAAATAAAAATAAGAGAGATCCTCGGGGCTTCTCCCTGCCTCTTAAAATGGAAAGTGCTTTTAAATTGTGGGGATAGCCTCGTATGATGACATGCTGTGGGTGGATCCATAGGGTTATTTTACTGTAAGCTATCAGCAAAGTTGTTTCTCAGAAGTTGAATTCTTAAAATAGGTGAACATGCATGCACATTTAAGCTGCTTCCTAAATAAAGTCTCAACGTAATTTTAAACAGTTACTGTATATTAATATGTCCTAAGGGTCTGACTAGAATTGACCATGCTGGGTCCCAGGGATACATACCGGAACATTATTTTAGTTGCCTGGATTTTGCACTACCAGGTCTAGGTTAATTTCACTGGCATAAACTTGGACAGATGTTCACAGTGGCAGAAAGTGCTCTTTTGGGCCTGGGTCCTCTTTTTCTTGTTCTGTATTTGTACAGTGCCAAGCATGCTAGGAACATGGTCTGTGACTGGGGCTCCTAGGTGCTATGCAATATAAGAAATAATAATAAGAGCCTTTCACATATGGTGGGCTGAAAGGAACTGATAGTGTCTCAGAAATGGGTTGCATTGGCCAGGTAATGGGTTTTGCCAGAGAGGCTGAGAAATTCCTCATGGATAGACTTGAAAAGATTAGATTTGATTGGTAAATGTTCATAAACTCTGAACATGTGCACACATGAAAAATATTTCCATCTGTAATCAAAATGAATGGCTAGTCAAAGTAAGAAAAATGGACTTTGAGAATTTATTAGTTTGATTTAAGGCTAAAATTTTGATACAAGACATTGACAGTTTGTATTTTATGTAAAGTTATAAAGCTTTACCTTTTTGCTTCTCAGCCTCTGTTGTCATTAGAAAATTGTTGTCTGACCTCCCCAATAAGTCCCATAGCTGTGAAAGTTTAAATTGATACATTTTTTAAAAAAAAATGCTTAATTTGTTATAGAAATTAAAAAAAAAAAATCCAGTTTTGCCAACCCTGCTTATGGGAAGGTTCTATAGAATTTAAGAGGGATAGAGCCAATATGGTTCTACAGAATTATCCTCTAAACCTATGGAATTTAGGCATGGTTCTTTCTGAACAAACCTATGGAATTCTGTAGCAGGGATATAATTCCCTATTAAATTCCTCATAAAGTGAGCCTATGCTGAAATATTTTCATAACAAAAGCCTGAACTAGTTTTAGTTTTGTTCGGTTTTGACTTTCCTCTAGAACATTTTTCACAGATCTGTTTGAGATATGAACCTAGACAAACAAGGTCATGCAGAAATAAGTCTGCTGCTGTTTATTACCTTAGCCTAATTACCAATGTGTTTTGCTAGAGCTATAGCATACAAGACCCCAACTGGAGGACTTTGCATGACTTTAATTGTCCAGTACCACAATTCTTACACACATAATTAACTCTGTTTGAAATTAATATTAACTTTCTATGCACAGTGACTATCAGATCTGGCCCTACATACACAAAGTAATTCCACATACCTTTGGTTTGTTATGTAGCATATGTCAGAACCTTAATGGGACATCATGTTAGTCTCTTTGTGTTCGATATATCCTTTTCTTTTAATGGAAGTGTAATTTGCAGTAACTATCTTGGCATTACAATTAGAGCTGTTGGGTATGTAATTTTCCTTTGTGAACCAAACCAAAGAAAAGGAAGCTTTTCCCAGTTGCTGGTGCGTATGAGGCATATCTTCATAAAAATGAATGAATCAACTTCTGCATCACCCTCCACAAAGTCGAATTCCTCCTCCTAGTCTAAGGAGTCTGTTTCATTTTACTGGTTTCCAACAAAACAACAAGTCAACAACGGAATCCTTGTCAGCCTCCATTGAATGGGCTAGTTGGAAGTGATGAAGAAAGTGCCCTGCCCTGCTGTAAAATTTGAAACCAGAAAGGTGTTTAAGTGTTCAGACAGAAACTGAAGTGCCCTGGGCTTTTAAAGATGTACAGAAAACACTTATGACTAGGCTTGGAAGAAATAGATTTTTTTTATCGGTAAATGTTGGTAAACATTGATTTCACCACGCACACGCACACGCACACGCACACGCACACGCACACGCACACGCACACGCACACGCACACGCACACGCACACGCACACGCACACGCCAAAAAATTTTTTCCCCATCCATAATCAACATTTACAAAATCAAGGAAAGAAAAATGCTGTGTGGGAGTTTGAGTAAAAATCCTAGTGATTTAGATTTCTGAATAAGACTTGTTACAAATGGACTAGGGAATGAAGGGGGGAGGGAATGTTGATTTACAGATATTTACTTTGCATATTTTGCCAGTGATATTGACAGTTTGGTTTAACAGTTTATAAAGCTTTACATTTTTTAATCTCAGCAGCTACTGTCATTAAATAGTCTGACATGCTCATAATTTCCCTCAGCTGTGAGAATTTAATTCTACACAAATTGAAAAAAATGCTTAAACCTCATAATTTTGTGCATCTGTGACATTTCAAATAGATACTAAACCAAAAAAGTGCTTTAAATAAACGTCAATATTTGTCAAAATTATAAACAAATAAAAATCAAATTCTGTCAAGCCTACTTATTATACTTTCGAGGTGTGAGCCATCAATTTATAGCAGAAGTAGGGTGCCCAGGGTGCTTTTCAGATTCCTTTTTTAACTATAAGATTGATACAATGGGATACATAGATAAATGAATAACTTATTTAAAAGATTTTATAGAAGTCTTAGATATGGGAACTAAAGGCTTGATCCAAAGGTCACTGAAATCAATTTTGTGTTTGTATATCATCTAACAAAATGGAGACCTGGTCCATGACTAGAGCTCCTAGTTTCTACATCAATACAAACTTTGAAGTCACTGAGCTTTGGATCTGGCTCCAAGTCCGCTAAGTGTAGAGAGGGATCATATCTCTTCACCAGAATAGGTGTGAGATTCAGTGAGCAAAAATCACTTACATCTAGAGTTGAGCAAATAATTCATTTTCATTACATTTTGTTTTTTTTCCCTATAAATAAAATATTTGGAAGCAGAACAAAAATATTCAATTTGAATGTGAGGTTATTTGTGATTTAAAAAAATAAATTTCTCTCCCATCTCTATTTGAATAGCTTGTGAACAATTCCTAATGAATATTCTGTATTCAGAATTCTAGTTATAGCCATACAGCTCTATGAAGCTGCAAAGGTATAAATGTGGGTAGAACTTGGCTCTAGATTTAGCACAAAAGAACTGGAAATTGGACTTTCTCAAGCTATTTCCATCTCTCCACTGACGTCATTTCAGTTGATATTTATTTGATAATCTGACTATGAGATCCCGTAAACTTCCTGTGTCTGACATTTTGGAAACAGAAATAGTGAAGCAAAGGAAATTAGTATTTTCTAATTTGTTTATTTTTGTCACAGTGATTCAGCCATAAAAGTTAGGCCTCTCAGCTGGAAATATACCACCCTGGACCATTCCATTTGCTCCATGTACATTCACATACTAACACATACATACGTTTCCCCGCACATCTTCATTTTTTGCAAGCTGTGTTTTTAAAAGGTGGAATAAAATGAGATGTTCAGATACCACCATAATGGGTGCCAAATAGAAACTTGAATTGATAAACCAGTAAAATAGAAAACCTGATATTTTTGTGGTGTTCTCTTAACCATGTTCAGTAACTCATTTTTGGGGCAGGAAGATAACTGTGTGCGATGTGGTACTACAAAAAAGCCCCAATCCATTTATTTTTATTGTGAATAAATTAGAAGCCATTTACACTTGAGACACAAAACTGAACCATCAAACATCTATCCAGGTGCTGGAATGAGATAAAACTGCATTCATAATAAAGAAATAACAAAGCCATACACTCTCATCCTATGATCAGCCAACTCTTAATGTGATACTTTTGATTGGATCACTATTTAAAAATGGTTCACTTTTTTAAGAAGCCAAGGAATTAACTGTATTTGATATTTTTTAAAACCAACAATGTTACTATAGCCACATATCTATATAATCTGAGGCTTGTGCATCTACATTCATGAAGGCAATTTGAAATCTTTCATTTGATAGGAGTCCTTGTTATCAAGCCCAGCTAGTAGGTCTGGACATGGAGTTGGATTACCATGGTCAGGCTTTGAAATGGGCCTCTAATCAGTCTCCAGTTGTATGCCTACAACTGAATGTAGGCATGCTTTCGAAATTCACTGTAGATGTCAGTGACATTTAGATGTCGTTCCCTATAAATAAGAGCCTATCGTTAATCATTTACGGTGCACACCTGGGGATAGTTCCAGCTGGTATAAATTGGCATAGCTTCATTGAAGCCAATGGAGTCCTGCGGGCCTACCCGAGGCCCATAAAGTTCTGAGTCTGCAGGACTTCACTGAAGGTTTGTGAGCTCAGTAGAGAGGGGCAGCTACTGAAACATAAGCACAGCATTGGCCGATTGCACTCCCTTTAATGGGATTCCGCATATGCTTTCCCCACTTCAGACTGACTTTGGTGTCCACATGGTGGGCAGGCGCATAACTTCCTTTGTCTTTCAGTGCTATCAGCAGCCCTCTCCCAGTTCCGGTGCTCTAGGAGCCTGAAGACTGTAATCACATTTGGTCTGTGGAAGAAGGATCTTTGTGCTTTCACAGAACCAACCCTAATCCTGCTCACAGAATGAGGAGCGCAGATTTGACAACCCAGAGTGCTGGCTTATGTGCCAGATATGGCAATTTCCTGGACCAACCTGACTGAACGAAGTTAGACTTTACTGACTTAAGTTTAAGTATCATCGTGGGCTGGGGATTGTATGTAATTCTATGTGTGTGTGTGATGACCAGAGCCCTCCAGGAACTAAGAACAGCATGGGATGGTTAGGCAAATTCCCTCACGTTGTAACACCTCCAGAGAGCTACTGCTATCTGGAGAGAAGTTCATGTGTATTGGTTCAAAGTGGATTCTCCAGGGACCGACAGGCAAAGAAAGGACTTTGTTTAAAAAGCCTGAGTTAAAGCAGACCCAGGACCTTCTTCCTGATTCAGCAAAGGGACAGGACCCCCGATCCAAGGGAGGCCCCTGTCCTTAGGGAAGGGTTGGAAGGTTTGTGGCCGCTGACTCCCCAGGAGACTGAATGTGCTTGTTCTGAGGGAAAGCTGTTATGAACTTGTGACCATAGGAAAAACCCCGGGTGGGATCTGAAGGACTGTTCTGCAAGAGCCCTCGTTGAAGTCCGGGGACAATCTCTGATGAGCGTATTAGCACACAGGTAGGTTCTTTTGTTGTTTTTAATATGTTATCTCTGTAATGCTTTCACCTTGTGCTTGATTAGAAAAAGCCCAGTGGTATTCCCCTGTATCTGAGAAGAAAAATTAAACAGGCCTGCTTTTCCACAGTATAGGCAGGGAGCTGTGCAGTCTGGAAACATCTCAGGAGGGAGTGGGGGACAGAGAGAGAGACACGTCTCTGCCCAAGAGGAGCCAGGAGCCTAGAGTGGGTGCCCTTGCTGGACCACGAGGAGGAGATATAGGTGCAGTTGCTCTGGACTGTAACTGTATATTTAAACTAAAGGGAAATGAACAAAAGCTGACTCGTTTATATGGCTCCCATCACCATCATATATGAGCACATCACAAACAAACTATTTATCATCACAACACCCATGTCAGCTAGATGACTACTGTTATCCCCTTTTTGATAGGTGGGGAACTGAGGCACCAAGTGGGCAAGGGCCTGCTTTTCAGAGGTATTAAGAGGTACTGCCACTCCAATGGATTTCAGTGGGAGTGGCTAGTACTCAGCACTTCTGAAAATCAGGCCCAAGATGTCTCACCTAGGCTCACACAGTAAGTCTGTGACAGAGACTTTGAGGACCATGCTAGCGCCCTATACATCAGTCCTGTGTTTCTCAACCTTTTGGATACCAGGGACTGGCTTGCTGCCTTTCGAAAGTGTGTCTGGGAGATTTCAGGAACCGGTGCCAGTCCACGGACCAGTGGCTGAAAAACACAGCTGCAGACCATCTTTCATCCTTTCTTCCCTTTGCCTGTTGATTTCACTTCCTGTTATGCAGTGTATTTTGAAACATCCTGATTTGTGGCTGCATAAGACTGTTTTGTTCTATATTGAGCTTTAGAAATGCCCTTGTGGGTGAGAAGTCATATAGAGTAGAAAGTGAGTTCTGACCTAAGTGTAGGAAGTTGTGCATATCTCTCTTCCTTTCCAAGATTAATAGAAAGGTGTCCCAAGAAGGATATGAAGCTTGTAAGCTTTGCTCTGTGGACATTTCAGGGTGATCCTGAAAATATTTTTAGTACATTTTTCAAATATCTTTCCCACTTCCAAATATTCAAAATTATAGCAGTTGAATTTCACCAACAAATTTCATTTTGCTTCGTTTTTACACTTTGGGTGGAGGGGTAGGCAACGTGAGTTGCATCCAAGGGTCTTAGGGTTAGGTGTGCATTAAGGTGTGTCTATGCTGGAATAAAAAGTGTTTTCTTAACTCTGATTAGTGAACTTGGCTTAAAATAGCCATGAAGACATGGCGACTTGCCTTTTAACTTGGGTTAGATGCTTGAGCTCAAGCTTATTGGGGAGTATAGGGTTGAACTCAAGCTGCTAAACCTCCCCTCTGCCCCAGATTGAAGACATACCCTAAAAGGGAGACAGTGTTCCCCAAACTACCTGCCAGAGGAAACTCTGCTCAGACTGGGGCAAGGTGTGAGGGCAGCAAGAGTGCTTTGGACCCCTTATGATGAGTTAGGGCAACAGGAGAGAGATGGGTTCCTTCATGCCCCCCAAAATCAGGATTATGCCTGACCTGAAGGTGCTACAAACTCTGCTCTTAACTCAGGTTAGCAAGTCAACCATAATTCGAAGTGGAGAAAAGCTGGGGGAGGAAAGGTCCCCTTGCTCTGCTATATGTCAAACTCTGAACTAGATGACAGCTTGGCCTCCCATGGTTGTAGGCACTTTTCTAGCATCAGTTACACCTCTCCATCCCGCTCCCCGCAACCAAGAGTGTTGTTGGTGTTTTCCAGCAATCAGAATATCTGTAGTGACACACCAACTGAGACCACTCTTCAAGTCTAAAGTCACCACACCATTCCCTTCTCCTCCCCCACGGATTTCCTAGGTATGTTCCCCTTCAGAACAGGGCCATCCTTGTGCCATTCTCCTCACTATGTCCCTTTCTTCTCCATCACTTCATTGCATTGCTGTGCCATAGCGGCTCCCACTTCTCCTTTTGGGCTTTGTGGCAGGCCTCAGGCTTACCCAGCATCTGTCTTGTCTGCGCTGCTAGCTCTGTGCTAACTGGTCCTGAGTCACTGAGTCTCAGTCCTTAATTGTGTGAAGGAACATCCACGGACCCCACAGGGTCCCTCGGGGTGAGGGAAAAGTGGCAGAAGTGGGCCCAGTGCGAGTCCGTGCAGAACTCGTTGCGGCAGAGCGGCCACCCTTTTTTAACCGGGTCACTTAGAAACCAGCAAAATGAAAACTCAAGACAGTGAAAAGAAAGAAGATAAATAAACTCTATGGGCCTGATTTGGAAATGTTTGTTCAGCAGGCTTAACCCATGGAGGTGGAGCTAGTGTAAGGGTTCCACACTGCCCGCTGTCATGAGGAGGGATTAGGGAGTATCAGGGGTATAGCCACAGTGCCCTGCAGTATGGGTAGGCACTGTTTTACAGGTCCCATACGGGTCTGTAGGAAAGGAAACATAATTTAGAGGACCCTCAAGGCTGCTATAACTTATAACCAGGGGCTGGGCAGAACCTTACATGACCTTAGAATATGCGGCGTGCAAAGATAACCTCAAGCTATATTTGTGCTGCACCTCCTTTCCCCAGGTACAGGAATTGAGAATCAGGTCCAAAGAACCCAGTTCCCCTCACACCTAGGCTAGTTTTACATGCTATTGTCAGCGGAATTACTCCGCATTTGCACTGGTCTTAAGTAAAGGGATAACCAGGCTGCGGAATCAGATTGAAGGTTGTGTATTAGAAAGTGGATGGAAGAGTTATTTTAGGGACGTAGCTCTCCAGTATTCCTACTTAGGTTTAAATTAAACCATGCTATATACGGTGACCAGATGTCCTGATTTTATAGAGACAGTCCCAGTATTCGGGGCTTTTTCTTATATAGGTGCCTATTACCTCTGACCCTCGACGTGATTTTTCACAATTGTTCTGTGGTCACCCTAACGCTATATTATTGTGGTAGTGCTGAAATTAAAGAGAGAGGTGTTCAGAATCTTTGCCACTGCAGCTGATAGATTTACAGTACATCAGCATTCAAAACTAAATGTCCATTACAGTAATGTGGTCGACCAGAAATATAACAACTGGTTGCCTGTATTAAGCCTTGGCTGCACTAGAGAAACTTGACCCGCTTCCTACAGTTGCTGACATCAGTTCAACAGTGCTGGTATTACTGATGTTGGGAGATGACGTTTTTGTGTGTACAGCACCTAGCGTAACGAAGTCCTTGATGGTAATATAAATAATAGCAATAATAGACAGCATTTTTTCTGGTGGTACAGCTTTCAACAAGCATAGGCCAGATTTTCCAAAGAGCTCAATGTCCAACATACTTGGGAAAATCTGACTACTTAGTTGGGTGTCTATTTGGGACCAATTCTTTTTAAAATCTGTGGGGGGAGGATTGTGGCTGTTGAGCGCTTCCATATATTCCACCTCAAGCCCATGCCATCTAATCAGATGTCAGACAAAATCTTAGAGACTTAGTCCTAACTATCTGATGCCCCAGCATCAGAGAGAGTGTGCCCACCACACACCTTTATGATGGTTAGGGTCTTTGCCCTGCATGTCGATCCTGCTTCATAAAACCCTGCTTCCTCCCTACCCCTCCATACCCTGTGAGCCTCCAGATTAGTATGGTGGGGCAGTTCCTGCACTCTCCAGTGCATGAGCTCTGCAGTTGTATGCTCAGCATAAGGGCCCGGTGTGAAGGTGGGGGGTCTCCTTCCACCCTGGCATACTGCTATGCATAAAGTCAA
Organism: Mesoclemmys tuberculata; assembly: GCA_007922155.1. Classification (NCBI taxonomy): domain Eukaryota; kingdom Metazoa; phylum Chordata; order Testudines; family Chelidae; genus Mesoclemmys; species Mesoclemmys tuberculata. The sequence continues at coordinate 2,633,376 of ML675610.1, forward strand.
GCAGAATCTGGCCCACAATGTACATGGCCACTTCTTCAGAGCATTTTGTGGCTTTTTTTTTTTTTTTAATAAGGGAAACTATATTCTTCCTCAGTGCATCGATACCAAGAAAAACCACTGTGATGAAATGAGATCATAGGATAAAACCCCAGTAGTCTAAAAATGATACTAATTCTGCTTCTCCTTTTGCATGAAATTCGGGGCTTCATATTTTCACTTGTCCGCCGTCAAGGCCAGGGCGGAAGTTCAGTGGTACAGGCAACGTTCAAGGATGGTGTTCCTGACTCGGAGTCCTATGATCAGATCACTAGATTGGGCCCCTCTCTATGCCCCTGCATCTCAGCAATGTTCCCTGCACCTCTGGAGGATTGGATTCTGTTCTGCTCATAGTTCATCAGTGTCCTCCAACAATTGTCTCTAGAGCGCTCAGCTGGTCCATTATATTTTTCCATTTGTTTCATCAGTTTTTATCACTCATATTTTCTTTATTGTGATTTTTGGATATTGCAGTTGCTGTGGATACCTAATGCGAGGATTCTTTAGTTCTTTCATAGCTTGGATCATGTATTATTATAATAAAGATTTTCTCTTGGTCTGCCATCTCCCTTTAACACTGCTAAAGCAATCTATATTGATGCTGAAGCTTCATGGAGTGACTTTTGTCTCTGCTGAAGGTTTTGATGGTGTTTTTTATGTTAATGACCCAAAACATCTGTAGAAAAGTGGAGAGAGGGACACACACATTTTGTACTGGCTGCTTGAACCATCACTATCATGTGGCAATAGGTTTCAGTGGCCACCTAGCTTATGAATTCCTAACATGTAATTAATTCCACTTGACTCACTGCAGCACATTTGCTGTTTCCCTAAAAAGAATAAAAAAATTTCAGTTTTACTTGGCTTTTAAACGAAAACACTTATTTTAAAGAGGTGACAAGAAAAAGAAGAGTTTCGATGCCAGGTTCTGATCAATGCTGCAGGCAACTCATTTTGAGTGGGACGTTGCCTTGAGGTGGCTTTATCGGGGGCTCGGGTGCAGTTGTACTCAGACATCAGGGCTAGATTAACCAGTGTGCACTGGGTACACTTGTACAGTTTGCATCTCAGGTTTGACTCGCCCACCCCTCCATTCTGAATGAGGGGTGCTGCAACCTGGCGCATGGGGTCATTGCACCACGCGGGTTTTGCACCTGTCATTGGTAGCATGGGGAGTGGCCTGGCCAAGTGGGCCACTGCTGACATCATCATGAGATGACTCTGCAGGAGGAGAGCCCAGAGGTAGGTGTAGGATCGGAACTACCACTTCCACTGGCAGCAGAGCTGGAGTTCAGGGAGAGAGAGGACCAGGAGCGGCCCCTGGGCTGCAGAGTCCCCCCACCCCAGTGGGGAGGGCAGTGACAACACAGGCCTGGAATCTCTCTGACCCCTCTCCCTGGCCCCTAATAGTGCACCCATTGAAATGGGAGACTACATCTGCCCCAGTACTGTGGGCATGAGTCTGCATTAGAAGACCTATTTATCTTTGGAACTTACAATCTTTTATGTATTAATGAGAGCCGGGCAGAGAATGGAAGTTCTGTTGTGCAGAGGATCAAAAAATTCTCCACCAAACGTCATTTAAAAGTATTGATTTTGGATTTAGTGAAATGTCATCTTTTGAACTGGCCTTTATAGGGTTATACATCAGAGAATACAAAAGAAAAACTTCAAAATGAAAAGTCATTTGAAAAGGAAAAAGTGAAATAGTTATTTCCAAAAAATGTCGACTGCATGTCAGATTTGTTTGGGGGGAGACGGTAGCGAGTGGAGAAAACTTCCCAACAGTGTCCCATATTGACCATCAGGGACCCTCCCCCACCCTTTTTTCTCCCCCTGAAATAAAGTTTTGTTTTAGTCAACACAATTTCATAAAGCATTTCTATTGCATCAGTTGGAAAATTGTTCCTTCTAATTTTTTCTGAGTTGCAATTTTTATCTTTACAACCCTTGTGTAAATGGAAAACTCACTGGGTTCCCTTTTTATAGATAAGTCAGAGAGACACAAAGAATATGTTTACACAGCCATTTGCAGCCCACAACAATGAACCTCTGTGCCTGGGTTGACAGACGTGGGTTCCCAGAGCTTGTCCTATGGTGCTAAAAATAGCAGTGTAGAAAGTGCTTTTAAATTGCAGCACCAGCTCTGAAGCTCAGGGAAAAGGTGGGCTTCAGAGCCCAAGCTCCAGCATGAGCTGAAACATCTACACTGCTATTTTTAGAGCGGTAGCACCAGCCTTGTAAGCCTAACTCAAGGTCACCCAGGAAATCTGTGATGGGGCAAGGACTTGAAGCAGGCCAGGCAGTTTCAATATGTGCCAGCACTTAAGATAGTCCTTCTGATAGACTCTCTCCTTTACAAGATCTTCTATGGGGTAGAGCATAAAGTCAAGGGAAACCATTTGAATTACCAAAAGATGTTGGGGAAATGGTGATATCAGGGTTCTGTTGAAATGTTGAAAGTGTTCTTTAATAACTTACTGCATAAACAGAAACAGATTAGTATAAATAAAGTGGGATAGTGAAATGCAAGTAGCAAAATGAAGCTTATTTAATTGGAATGAAGTAACTTAAACTAGAGGTGACCGAAGAGTAAAATAATTGATTGTCAGTGTTATATATTAAATGTGACTCAGCATGATTCATGAGATCATTTTTATTCATGAGTAGAAATGGCTGAAAATCCAGAATTTCCATCCTGTGGGAAATTCTAATTATATGACATTTGTTTTCATCCCGAACTGGGACCAAAAAGTTGAAAGACTGAAATTTTCACAGTACAAAAAGTTCTGAACCATTTTGAAATGAAACATTTGGATTCAGATCAGTTCAATGAACTGCATGTGCCTGAGAGGCTGTGGTGCGTCAAAGGAGTTGTTGTTTCGGAGCTTCATGTCCCCATTCTCCTCAAAAAACCGATCTTCCCTGAAGACTACATCTTCCACAGTGCACCACAGTCATGGGACTACCGTGAGGCACCGGGACATGTCAGGAAAACTCAGTTAACCAACCCATAGGCTGGAAATATTTTGACCATCCTCTTCAACAAATGCTTTCAATTAACAAATATGCTTGAAGAAAATCAGGATCAAGTTGGGGGGCTGGGAGTTAAATGGCCAAAGATTATCAGACTTGATTCTTTACTACTTTACACCCTATGTCAGAATTTGCAGTGTTCAAAACAGGTATAAAAAACTACCTTGTCAGAACAATAGCATTTTACTCTCACTTTCCAGAGGTATGAATTGTAGTGAGCAGCCCTAAAAATGAGAAACCAGGTAAGCTTATATTTACAGTAGTAAAGTGCACGATTCATATTTACACAAAGGCCCCTCAGTTACATTCACTGAAAGGCCCCTCTGGACTGCCAGAGTAGAGAATTGGGGTGCATACAGAGAGCATGACTGTCCAGAAAAAGTTATGATTTGAGAGGGTTTGTTTAACTCCCCTAAGAGGCTGTAAATTGGGTAATGTAATCTTGGGTTACTACAATTTTTATAGTGAGGAAGCTGAGAGCCATTGAACCAAACTGTAAACCCTGTATATAATGGAAACCATTTCAAGCCGGGGGTGCAGCTGTACTCCCCTCATGCCCTAGGTCCAGCACCTCTGATGTAATCTCTGCATTACGTTACTGATTTTTATGCAATCCTGGTGGTTTTATTTGCTATGCATCTCTTTTTCAGGGATTCTAGTTGTTATACTCGTAGCCCATTTTGTGCTTATTTATATTAATTACAAATATGGAGCTGCAGTGTCTGAAGGAGGCAATATAAAGCATGGGAAATGAAATGAGGTCTTAAAGAAAGGGACCAACAGCAGAATTTTGAATATCTGAACCCTCTGGAAAGTTGGGAAAAAGGTGCAGATTTTAACCTCTGGATTCGAAATTGAAATGCCCCTCCCCACGAGCATTTATTTCTGGGTCAGGTGTGGCTGAATTATCATGAGGAGAGGCTTACTTTTGTAAGGTGACAGGAATTGGTTGAAAAGAGCTGATTTTGTGAGATTTGTACGGCTCATGGTATTAATGTACAAAGCAACATCAGAAAGACACCTAGGGATTATTAAGATTGGACTTTTTAGAAGGGCGCAGAACCAACAATTGAGACTAGATTTTCAAAAGGGCTCAGCATCCTGGGTGCTGAGCTCATTTTAAAATTTTCCCCTCCATGAGGTGACTTAATGGGAGCTGGCTTCTTTCAAATTTTGGGCCCTAAGTGTAGGTGCTTGAAAATCTGGCCTGTGTGTGTCTTTCTGTGGTTCTCCTTCTCAAAGCACCTCCACCACTCTTCATTCATCTCTGCTTCCTGGCTGCTCTCTTGTCGGGTTTTAGGCTTCAAAAATCAGGTCAGACTCTTCAAATGCTTTATTGAGGCTCAGGAACCTTTTGAAGCAAATCTGGGTCTGTTTCCATGCAAATCTGAAGATGTTTATAGTTCTGCTTTAAACCTCTGCAAAACTTTGACATTTTGATTGGGGGTTTGTTCAGACATACAGTTTTAAGTGAAACCCAGAGGGTATGAACTTACATAAACTGAAGAGGAAAAACGTTTGCATCAACCACGGAGAACAGAAACTGACTAGGTTCCCACGACTCTACTTAATGAAACTCTCGCTAATCTTTATATATTATGGAGCAATGCCAGCTGCTACTCCATAGTTAAGGATCCACCACAGCCCCATTGTAAGCCCTATTTTTCACTTCCTTATGTTTACGGGTATTAAGTTAGTATTCCCAAGAGCAGTAGTGTAGTGGTTTAAAAAACAAAACAAAAAAAAGCAGATAAACTAATCTTATCTAAACTCTATATTCCCCAAAGGAGAAGAGTGTAAACTCAATGTACCCGTGTCTACACTGCTGCAGGGGTAATGCAGGAGTCAGTAGGGGTTTACACTCTCTTCTAATTGGAAAGCTCATCAAATAAGATACCTCTCATTATATGAGTACGATGCTAACTATCAATTTTTTCCTTCTCCTGATGCATTGACAAATACGTTGCAAGGCATCTTCTCTGGGGCGGGCACTTGGTTATCTTTCCCACAAACATTTCTAAACTTCATTCCATTGTAGCGTGTCTCGTGGAAGATACAGAACAAGATTAGATGCAGGCCAGTTTTCCTCAGGAGTTCTGAAGTATCCAAAAAAGGTGAGCAATGACCAAGCTAGAGCTGAGTTTTTCAAGGTGAAGGCTTTAGTTAGACTATTCCAGTATTTCTGGCGTTTGGTGTAAAATGCTGCCATGTGATCAGACTAGAATGACAGAGTCCAGTAGTAACAACAAGGATATAAGGCATCCCTCTGAAATTTTTCTGGAGAAGATGGTAAAAATAGTCAAGGGATACTACAGTGTAGGTAAAGGACTCCTACACACATACACATCCACACATGCCTCCATTAAAAGAAGTAGTCCGATATTTCTGAATCTGTTTGTGTCTGCTATAAGGGTCAAATCTTCATGCCACTTGAGTAGCTGAGCTGGGTGCCAGGCAGACCCATAGGGTCCAGAAGGGGGAAAGAATCCTCCCTGACAGGTTATGGAACAGATGCAGAACTGCTCCACAAGGGCTACTCTGAAGTGAGCACGTGAATATCCACACTGATATTTTCTTGTTGGGGAAGCAGGGACAGGCTGGGGATCCAATATGCACATTGGATGTTCAGTCTTGCCAACACCAAGTATTCAAAAAATCATCTGTTGCGTGCCAAAACACCATGAGATTTTTAAAAGGAACATATCTGCATGTTTTTACTTGCATTCTGGGTTTGGTGCCATTAGTGTTCTTGTTTTCCAGCTTTTCTCTGCAACCAGGAGGGCTAGAAAATAATTTTATTAGAGTTTTAAAAAGAAAGAGATTCTGGTGCATTCACATCTCTCTAGGGCCTAGAGCTTTCAAATGTTCCAAAATCTAGTAATGCTGTTGTGTCCCTAAACTCTGCTCTGTCCTTTCTCGGGGCCTGTGTTGATCAGGTCGGATTTATTCATAATAGAATATCAATGAATTGATTTTGAGCAGTCAGGGCAGATTTTTTTCATTGTATCTCAAACTCACTAGGCTTTTCAAGAATTTAACTTTGATGTCTTTTTTTCCTACAGTGTGAGTTTTCCAAGCCACTTTCCCACTCTGCTCAGACTCAAAAGTCAGGCTCTTTTATGTAGAAGTGGAAATACAAACAGAGTTTGCACACACTGTAGCTATGTGTAGATGGCTATCTTCATTTCCTGACTACCAGGGACTTTCTGGAGCCCGTTTTTTAAACAACAAAAGAAAAAGAATAAGCGACACTTAAAAACAATTGGAAGAACTGCTAATGTTGAGTGTTTTTGAAATCTTGATTTTGCAGCTGTCTTTAACCCCTAAGGGAAACTCCCATAGTCAGTGGCACTTCCATGTGCAGATAGACTATACATCAGTACGTGACCTTTTGTTACAGCATTCCCCCAGGGAAATTACTGACAAGAGAGAGCAGAAAAATCATCTTGATGTAACTAGGTCTAATCATCCATTTGACCTTTTGTTTTCTCCGTCTTGGGAAGCTGCATGTAACCATAGATCAGCCCCTTTAAAAGCCTAATGTAGGCTACGCCTACATTACAGAGCTTACAGTGGCACAGCTGTACCGATGCAGCTGCTCCTTTGTAAAATTGCTTGTGTAGCTGCTCTATGATGATCTCCATCCTTAGAGGTTTTTAAGGTGTGGCTTGAGAAAGCCCGGGCTGGGATGATTTAATTGGGGTTGGAGTTGGTCCTGCTTTGAGCAGAGGTTGGATTAGATGACCTCCTGAGGTCCCTTCCAACCCTAATCTTCTATGATTCTGTGATGATGGGAGATAATAAAACCACCTCCATGAGTGGTGGTAGCTATTTCGGTGGAAGAAGCTCTTCCACCAACAAAGTGCTGTCCACATGAGCGCTTCTGAGTGACTTGTTATACTGACAAGCTGGGAATCATGGTTTGAGTTTTGCAGTGTAAATGCAGCCCCCTCCAGGGGAGCAGATTTTGGTAATTAGTTGGTGTGAGGCCAGAAAAAGAGTGGACTTCAGTAAAAGTGCCAAGAATGACCATACAGACCAGCAAACAGTGAAGACTGGCAGTGTTGGAAATTTTACCTGACCGGTGCAGGGAGCGGATGAAGCAGCTCTAGACTGAGTACAGGAAAACCGGGGAGCAGAACCACAACTCACATGATATCATGACTGTTTTAGGAGGAGTTTGACTGGGTGCTGGGCACCATCCTGAGCACAGAGTCAGTGGTGGTGCTTGATGACCCAGTGAGTTGAGATGGTGCCCTGCTGGCCCCAGCATGGGGACTGATGGAAGCCAGCAGCAGGCACCAAGTGAGGACAGTGAAGTGGCTGTTGCTGGAGGCTCTGCCGCAGGACCAACAGCAGCACGCCCTGGGGCCGTACTTGGAGGAGCAGTTTGATGCCCCCCGCCCCAGAGGAACAACCTGCTGTGGAGCCTGCAGCAGACGGAGAAGGGATGGGAGGGATTTCCGTTCTGTGGACCAATGCAAAAGTTGTTAGAAGCCCTGGCTAGCGGCATGTATCTGCTAATGACGGGTTGTATCCCAGTGCCTTGGCTCCAAGCCCCGTCCTGCTGGGGTTGCCGCCTGTCCGGTTTTTACTCCGACAGTCCAGTTTTTGGCTTCTGTGTCTAGGTGAGTTGCCAGCTATCTGGTTTTTGGGATCTCACCACCCTAAACGGCACCTGAACCAAAAGCCTGGTTACCTCAGGAGAAGGCACCGGGAAGGAGGGGAGAGGATTGAGTCATAGGAGTGGGGGCCTTGGTGGGAAGAGGCCGAGCAGGGGGTGGTCCAGTTACTAGCAACTGTGCTTTCCCTGAATGCAGTTCAAAATGGTGACTGGGAAATGCAAACAGTAAAACCACCCTGAGAGTGAATTTTTACTGGAAAGGTGCAGAATTTTTCTAGAGCCATTCCTGTTTCTTAAAAAAAAATTACCTTACCCTGCCATACCCGGCAGTACACCGCTCTGTAACCATTCAATGGTTGAACGAACCACCTGGAAACAGTGGACTCCAGGTTGTCCACAGGCAACAACATCATTTGTCCCAAATTGGACTGGGGTTTGAAATTTTGTCCAGAAATATGCTGGGGCGGGTGAGTAGGAAGATGGCCATGGAGTTCTGCGGTTGGCGTGCAGCCATAACAGGCTAAGTCATGAGGAAGCTAATGCACCACCCTGTTGATTCCCTCGTGAATTGCTACCCAAACCCAGGTGCTGATAAGCTGCAGAGATTTCAAGAAGCAGGAACTCCAGATAGGAAGTTACATTGTGGGGAAGGGCATATTTTTCAGAGCCAGCTTGGTAGCTGGCTCATAGACTCTAAGGTCAGAAGGGACCAATATGATCATCTAGTCTGATCTCCTGCACAACGTAAGCCACAGAACCTCACCAATCCACTCCTGTAATAGACTCTTGACCAATGTCTGAGTTATTAAAGTCCTCAAATCACGGTTTAAAGACTTTAAGATACAGAGAATCCACCAGCAAGTGAGCCGTGCCTCATGCTGCAGAGGAAGGTGAAAAACTCCGAGAACCTTTGCCAATCTGCCCTGGGGGAAAATTCCTTCCTGACCCCAAATATGGCAATCAGATAAATGCTGAGCATGTGGGCAAGACTCACCAGCCAGACACCCAAGAAAGAATTCTCTGTAATAACTCCGAAGCCACCCCATCTAACATCCCTTCACAGGCCATTGGCACATCTACCACCAATAGTCAAGATCAGTCAATTGCCAGAGTAGACTGTCCCATCATAGCATCTCCTCCATAAATTTATCAAACTCAGTTTTGAAGCCAGCTAGGTTTTTTACCCCTCCACCCCCCTCTCCTTGGAAGGCTACTCCAGAACTTTACTCCTCTGATGATTAGAAATCTGCATCTAATATCAAGTCTAAACTTCCTGATGGCCAGTTTATGTTCTTGTGTCCAGTTTGGTTCTGAATTTAAATAATTCCTCTCTCTCTCCCTGGTATTTATCCCTCTGATGTATTTATAGAGAGCAATCAGATTTGAGCTCAAGCTGTGAGGTTATAAAATTGCAGTGTAAATATCCAGGTTTGGGCCCTCTGCGGGTATTTTATTGCAATTTATTGCTGTGTGGACTGCCCCACCTTGCAGGGTTCTAAAGCACAGGCTTCAGCATAAGCCAGAACATCTACACAGCATTGAAACAGCCTGAGCTCACAGCCTGAGCCCCATAAGTGTGAATTGGCTGGCGCGGACCAGTTATGTGTATCTAGTTGCTGTATAGACATACCCTTTGTGTCTACAAATTATATGGCTTCTATGACTGTAGTGCCTGAGCACTTCAAATGTCAATGAAAGTGTCATTACAACATCCCTGGGCAGTAAAGAAGTATCATTTACATTTTACAGATGAGGAATTGATGTAGAGATTAAGTAAATCACACAGAAAGGTCATAGAGGCTCTGTGGCAGAGCTAGAAACTGAACCCAGATCTCTGAATCCAATGCCTTACCTACAAGATCATCCTTTCTCTCTGTTATCCCTCCTGGAACTGTGCTGATGTGCTGAACCATAAATTAATCCACGGATCTACCATAAGGCACTCATCATTAACTATAACACCAGAACCATGACTGGGAATTCCTTACCCCAGCAGTGTCTAAGCACAGTTCTGAAACACAGGGTGCTGATAAAACTACTGAAGAGGCCAGAAGAGGGAGTTTGTGAAAGATTTCTTTCAGGATGTGGTTCCCCAGGTACTATGGGTTGTAACTGTTTAATGATATCCTGTATGGGTTCCACCGTCGGGTGGTAGGTGACAACTAGGGGTGTGAAGCTAAGGGTGGGTTTTTTCTGTATTGAAGTAAGCTTTTTTGGGGTAGGTAGGTGGCCCATTTTAGGATGCGATCTACTTCTTTGGTGGAGTGTCTGTTTGGTGAAAGCAGTTTTAAGTGTGTTAAGGTGGGTCATGTTTAGTTTTCTGGGGACAAGAGCTCCTATGGGACATTGGCTGGCAGATTTGTAAGTACAGCTGTGCAAAGCTTTCATCATAACATCTCCTCAGAGCCATCAAATATCCTATTAGTTATATCCTGGTAATGTCTAGGAACATCTATTGAGGAAAAAGCTACATGTTGGACTGGATGTGACAGATGGGCAAAATAGGCAAAGTTTCTGAGGGTGTTTCAAGCCTCAAGTTAATTTTGTTTCCTAAAAGTTCCTGCGTTGGACAGATCTATGACTTTTTGGGGGGGAAATATGAGTTTTGAGAATGAGTCTCATGTTTACTTTCATCTGAACTACAACTCAAAGTTAATTTCATATGGTGAGAACCCCTCTCAGATCAAAACTAGAAGAAAGACAGAAGTGTGTGTGTGTGTGTGTGAGAGAGAGAGAGAGAGAGCCTACAGTGAGGAGGTGGATGTAGATCCATTCTGTTTCCTTCTAAATTAAAAGGGCCAGTGAATAATTAGTAATTATATATAAAAGTGAAACCAAGATTGAAACAAGCCTGACAAATGCCCTGCTTTTTCTTTTTTTAACTCCATCCATAGCTTTGTTTTTAGATGCAATGCCCTCTACTTCTTGGAATAAAATCACTGTCATCTTTGGTATTTAAGAACGATTTGTTTATGTAATCCCCAACAGTAGTAAATACTGGAAGTGAAGTTGCATTTATTGTGACCTTAGGGGAATTCCAGCCCTGGATCCAGCTCCAAACTTTGCACCTCTGGACTTTCTTTACTTTCTGGCCCTAAGTTGGAATGTCAAATCCAAGTAACAGAAATCTTTTGAGAACTTTAGATTTGGCTCCACATCTTGTTTTCACAGATTTAACCAGAAATTAGGCCATGTTTCACGTGACTGTGAGCATATATCTTTTGAAGATTTTGCACATCCTGTGACAGCTAATAAGAACTAGCTGGTCTTGTTATTTTCAGAGCAAAGCAAGCAGCTGGGGGAAAAAAAAGCAAACCACTGAAACAGTTACTAGAGCAAGATGGAAATCTTCAGCCTTCAGAAATGGAAATTGAAAACATTCTCAATGATTCAGAAGCTAATGGAAACCATGCAGCAACTGAAAAGAAAAAGAACAAACATGCATAGACTTAAATAGGATCAGTGGAGAAGCCACTTACGTGAGACACACGTGATTGGGTGGAGATTAATGGAGCTCCACTAGCTTAAAACCGGTGGAACTCAATGACAAACAGACCCACTTACTTATCACCAACTCGCCAGCCTTGCTCCTGCTGCAGCCCCAAAACCCCACTTCCTGTTGTGCAGAAGCTCCTAGCCCCATTGCCCCCCCTGCAGGGCAGGAGCCCCGAGCTCCCCCAGTTTGGTAGGTGGAGAATAGGGGCTCCGCGAGCCACACTTCAACTGTAAAAGAGCTGCATGTGGCCTGCGAGCTGCCATGTGGCCACCTCTCATCTATGCTGCAATTTATAGCCCTGTAGCCTGACCCCCTCATCAGCTGACATGGGCCAGCCCTGGCTGTGCCATGAGTCCTTTATTGCAGTATAGATGAACCCTTGGAGCACACCTCAACTCAGGTTTCAGCCCTCAAGCTGTCACCTCTCTTTAGGAAGGGGGAGCAGAAATCACACGATTCTCCCACTCTCAGATTGAATCCTGGGCTGCAGCCCCCAGGTGCTTACCCTGATTAGTCCCAGCAGAGCTGAGTTAGGTTCAACACTTGCAGGTCTGTTCCCTCCAGGACCTATGAAGGTGGTATGCAGTCACTAGTCAGCCTTCTTAAAGGAAAATACTGTTTGCTTAGAACCAACGCATTTCAGAAAAAAACAGCCCTTTAAACAGTACATGCTGCCTGCCTTTCGTTGAGGTTGACTATTTCCGGGAAGACAGGAAAGGCCCCCGCTGCTTCAGACACTCTGTTCCACCTCAGTCCCTCAGGAACAGCACAGCTTACTTGCCACTCCATTCCCCCCTTCTTTCCAGAGACTTTTCTTGACCATTCAGTGTTCCTTTGATCCCTAGGCTTCCAGCCATGCCACAACCGGTGTGTAAATTTGGGACGAGATAGCTGGAAGTAGCATATTCACTGCTAAAAGCTCAGCCAATGTCTTGTAATTGCCTCTGAAGTGTGTGCTGGGAGATAGCTTATCTATAGTCATTGTATTGCTTTCTTGCTTGTTTTTTGGACAGCCTCCTGTTAAGCCCCTATACATTCATACAAGAAAGTCTAAATACCACAGTATAACTGTACCGTAGCTTTACTTCACTGACCAGATCTCACACTATTTATTCAATTATTACAGCTCAGTATTCTTAGATTATGATATAGCTTCTCCACATCCTCCACCACTCAACACTTCACAGGCGCAGGTCCTATAATTTTTGTCCACTTTTCAGGCAGACGTTTGTGATAAAACTTCTTCAAAGTGTAACCACATATATAGCAATCGCATTAGCCTTTATGAACAATCTGTTTTCCTCAGTGCAGGATTGCCCTTTTATATGAAATTTTCCCCATACTGCCTTTTTTTGGGAGGGGGGGGGGGAAGAGGGTCCTTTAAATTTGGCAGAGGCAAATGGCTACAGACCTAAAATGGCTAGTTTGTTTCAGTTTGCTGCATCTTGTACTCTTTCCGGCTGTTACATTTGCTCCTAAATATTCTTTTCTCCTTGCTTAAATGGTGTATTCTCGCATAGCATAACAATCAGATGGTCTGTTGACAAAGGTGCTTTGAGACAGATCTTGTTCTGCGAGATCCATCTGTTGTGTTCCATTCATTGGATTAAGGAAACACATGGCAATGAAATAAAGCTACTATTTCTTTATTGCAATGCGTTCAGTCACAGGGTGAGTGGCTTCTTAAAGGGGAAATGGGACTAGCTACATCTGAGTCATATTTAATTAGCTGCTTCCTAGCCTGAGTGGGTGCAACTAAGGAGGGTCAGGTGATAGATCAATGAACACCTGCGTCTTATGAAAGAACAGAGAGATCTGTCTGAGATTGGGGGTGGAACCGCATGGAGTGGGCAGGCTCCTGTGGAAAGCCCTGAGCTTTCAGAGCAGGGGAAATACTGTCCAAGGTAGCCCAGAAAGAGGTTTGGAACATGGCCTAGATTCATGGCCTAATCACCTACATTGCTAGGTCTGGCCTGTGGACATGTCCCTCAGACACTCTGCCCCTGTTGAAGAAGTGTGGGTTAGCTGCCTAGAATTTCTCAGACTGCAATGATACAAGCAAGGTCAGGCACCCTGATCTGGGCAATTACACACAGTGTGACAAAGGTACTGTATGGACACAACTACATTGTGTTTGTTTTGGGTGAGAGGAGAGCATCATGAGCTGGTTACAAAAAAACATGGTTCGTACTTGGAGCATAGACAGGATCTAAGTGGGGAAGCTTTTGTGAGCACAGCAGAGCAGGTTGCTGCCCCGCATGGTGCCCCCCTACTGGCAAAGTATAGCACTACAGGTACTCCCTGTCACTTTCTTCCCCCAAGGTGGGTCTCCACTAGGGTGACCAGACAGCAAATGTGAAAAATCTGGACAGGGCATGGGGGGTAATAGGTGCCTAAATAACAAAAAAGCCCTGAATATTGGGACTGTCTCTATAAAATTGGGATATCTGGTCACACCAGTCAGTAATGGAGATAAGGCTTAGGCCTCCAGTCAAATCACAAACAGAATAGCAAAAATCCAACAAAAAAAGCCCCAAACACACAAAAAGGCTCCTCAGGGCTTCTCTTGCAAAACAACAGCGCACCAGACTAGTTACAGAATGACAGCCATGTGTCAGTTTAGCTGCCAAGGGAAAAACACTGTAGCTGGGGGGTTGCTAACATTGTATTTAAAAAATAAGGGACTGTTTTCTCTGCTCCACCTTTCCTCCTGATATTATTATTATTTTATTTATTATTGATAATAAGCAGTGCTTGCCTACATTCACCAGGGGTATTTCTTGCGGCTGTTTGCAGCACTTAGTATCTTCCGATCTTGTTGTACAAGAGATGAAAAAATAAGAGACTGTTGGCACCCCAATGGTGTGTGAGTACAAGCTAAGTTTGGCGCCAACCATATTCCTAACTGGCTAAAACTTGTTTAAAAGTTACAGTGTAGGTATATCCTTAAGACTTCTTTACAGCTCAGGCTTTAGGATGCCTGTTTAAATAGCTATCACCAGACATAAATAAGAACTGCTGACTGTCACTTTCAAAGATGTTCAGATGGTAGATACCGTCATTCATAATAATGACTAGATGATGCTGAAAACTACAATTTTTGCACAACTCTGGCATGAGGTTGTTTCATGCCATGCTAGAGTTGTGTTTTGTAATTGTAAATGCCTGGAAATAGTTATCTTCATTCTTATGACATCACCTGTTTGCTAGGCTCATATTTGTACTTTGTAATGCCACCTTTAAAACTTGTATGAGACTCTACTGCCACAGATTTACAACGTCTGAGCCACTTTCCCCTTGAGTTCTATGACACTGTTGCTGGGAATCTGGCTGAATGCAGCAACATGGTATTTGATAACATTAACACAAATTTTGAATTCTTGTTCAAGTCAACCACTATTCAGTAGTTGTTCATGTGAACATTTGTGTTCACAGGATTTTGCTTCCGTGTATATTTTGGGAATGGTTGTTCTTCATCTAAATATGTGTTTGTATGTGAACAAGAACATTTGTTGTTCTTTATTCACTCTTTTTGTTACTTTTATTATGACTCCTCACTCACTATTCATTTATTTTCGGGTGTTAAAATGTTTCAATCAGAAAGTCAAGGACCAGAGCTAATGCCATGTGACTGTAGTCAAACAGCCAGCACAACTAGTGAATAGTTGAATTCAAGTTTGCGAACAACCTATACACTAAAAATTGTGAATAATGTGAGCTGGCAGTTCCTTATCTTTTCAGAAATCAGGAGCAGTTCCTGAATGATTTCCAAATAGGAAAAAAGACTAATGGTTAAATTTCCAAATGTGCCAGAGTAACTTAAGGCCCAGATCCTGAAAAGTATTTCGGCTCCTAACTCCCATCGATTTTGGAGATAGAGGCCTAAATACCTTTGAAGAGCTTGGTCCTAAGAGCCTAAGGGCTTGTCAAAAGACAAAAATTGGACTGCTTTGTCTATACCAGTCCAGTTAAATAGGTAGAATCCTCCTTCCGTGTGGATTCAGATATATTGGCATAAGGCACCTTTATACAGGTATAACGGCATTCACAGTTGGGGTTGAACTCATATAATTATATCAGTACAAAATTGCACCCCTAACTAAAATAGTCCTATTGGTACAAAAACTGTGGGTAGATCAGGCTTAACTCCCAGTTTCAAAAGTGATTTAGATGGTTAGGCTCCTTGGTCCCATTGAGTGAGAGGTCTTATATTAGGACTCTTTTTAATCTACTGCATAAACAGTACCTATGGCTAGTTTTCAGATTGTATATTGGATGGCCAGTTATTCAAATTGTATGGCCGGTTAAAATATAATATAAGGAGCATAATAGAATACTCTGCCCTTTGTGACTACATTTTTTCTGCTTGAAATTCACCTCTGTGCAGGGGACCAGCATGAATCTTATGCGGTCTAATGACCTCGGGTGTGTCTCTTAAAATCCCAGAGGGGTCATGTAGATGTGCAGCCTCCATCCATACAGGGCTTAGTGAAATTGCACAGTTGAGCCTCCAGGATTAGTATTTGGTCCTGGACAGGGAACTCTCCTCACTGTAAAAGGAGAAACATTTGCCCTTTTATTTCCTTATTTTCAACCCAAGAGATGAGGATAAAAACGCGTTCACTTCAGAACCTACTGGCAGTGCAGTGCTGTAAAGCTCTGTGAAAATGGAATGGTGCATTCGAATTGGAAAGCATTCCCCGCCTAGGCCTTGATTCAGCAACGCTCGTAGACATGTGTTGATGGGGATATTCAAATGGCTGAAGTTATGCACACCCTTTAGCCCTTTGTTGAATTGGGGCCATATGCTGCCATAGTGGATTTAACAGTCATAACAGATAAGAATTGTTTTACTGCTACCTCCTGTTATCATTGCTTTGCTTATTAAGAAGCAAAACAAACAACACAGCTCAAATTGCCATAAGTGACTCAGCCCCTTTGAAGTTCATTCATCCTTAAAAGGGATTATTTCTCAGTGAATTCTTCATCTAACACAAAGGAAAGGCAGTGAAATGATGAGTGCAGATTTATCATCTGAAAAGTGCGAATGTCAAAATGACACCTTTTTACTCAGTAAATCTGCTTCCGGCACCTGATTCTCCTCTCACTTATGTCCGTGAATCTCTACTGATGTCAGTGGAATTACTCCTGATATACATCAGCATGTGCCAGAATTTGCATATAAGTGATCAGATCAGTTTAGTGGCAAAATACACGCTGACAGACATTTGCTCCTGTTAGCCCTGCAGAGCCATCACAACAGAGAGAGAACGAGAGAATTCCAGCCACAGAATTATTTACCAAACTCCTGCAGATTATGGCTGTGTGAAACCACTGAGGACTATGAGGCTATGCTGGTGTCACTGAAGGCATACTTTGACCTTTCTTCCTGTTAATGGTCTGAAAGATAAGAAGAGCTTGAAACTCAGATCCCAGGCTGAGTTTAGAAGTAAAAGGATCACTTTCATATGACATTCCAGTAAACTGAGTGCATTGAGGTCTGGAATCATTGAGAGTCAATAAACATGGAGTCCCAGACAATCACTTGGGTCCTTTTTTGAAGTCGAACCCCAATGTAAGGTTTCCTCAAATACCGACTTTCTGGGAATCACAATGTGGAATTGTATTGTGTGCTATTGCGAAGATGTGACACCAGGTTCAGAGATTTCATTCATACCGGTCTCCTCTGTTTTTATTGCGATATCATGGCAGTTTAGAATAAGTGGAATGACACCCATCTAAAATAATTCAGGAGATTATTGAAGTATCCATACTATGTTGTGGAAAATAATCATAAATTGTTACTTTAATCCTTCTAAACTGTATTTATATAACCTCATGAAGATGATCAAAGGGATGGGAAGGTGTGTGTGGATGAAGGGAGGAAAAAGATGGGAAATTCAGATCTTATTCTTCCTCCACAGCTTCCTCTCTGAATAGAAACTATTTATATCTGATTAGTCATGTAAGGAATAAAAGTAGGTTCTGTTAAGAAATAAGGGAATACATAAGCAAAATTCTTCTGAACAGAAGAAAACAGGGCCTAATCCTGCACTACCAAAACAATGGGGATTTTGTAAAGCTGGTCAGAAATTTTCTGACCATGTTTTTCCATCAGAAGATGCTGATTTCTTGAAATTGACCTGTTCCACCTCCCAGCCAAAGGTGCAATCCTATACTACAGCATCTCCCTGCCAGCCTGGTCCTCTAACCCTACCCCCGTGCTGCTTTCTAACCCTGTCCCCATGCTACGGGTCTGGGACACAGTGGTGGAGTGGAGCCAGAAAGCTGTTCCAGCATATTCTGACTGCACTATGTCACTGCTTCCATCTCCTTGGCTCCATGCCACAGAGCCGTGGGTCCCAGCACCTCCCAGGCTCATCAGCAGCCTGCCCGGCAGGATGATTAAGCTGTTTCATGTACTGTATGTTGGATAAAAACATGAAAGGTCTCCGTGCTTGCAACACTAAAGTGAGAGCCATTCACAGAGCTAAAAACAACGAGAGTCCGGTAGCGCTTTACAGAGACGTTGCAACTTCAGCCAGCATTCTAGCCATAATGCAGGCAGATAGGCTTTCTGGTGCCTCCTCCAACATCTTCCCTCCTGCAAGCTGAGCCCCTCCTTCCTAGTTCCATGCAGGTTGCTACAGTAGCTCCCCCAAAGTCTGTTGGACAGATTTCTTCATTGTGGCAGCTGGGTGCTCATTATGGGCCGGATCCAAAGTCCACAAAAATAAATGGAAAGACTTCAGTTGATTTCAATGGGCTTTGGATGAGGCTCCTTTCCTGTAAATATGTTTATGCTATTTTAGGAAATGATGATCAGTCAGAGACCAGAGCCCCCTTTGATCCTAGTTCCTTAGTGACTTGGCTTGGCTGGAAGGACTTAGTTTCTTTGTCACTAGAAAGCTAAACGGCTTTCTAATCCTGAGAAAGTCTCTCTGCTTTTTCAGTTTTCCCATCTATAACTAGAAGGTAACACTTATCTGCATATTAAGAGATTTAATGGATTAATATTTGGAAAGTACTTTGAGATGCTCAGATGGAAAGCCTTATGTGAGTGCATAGTATTCTTGTACCTTTTATTCCAATTCCTGCTACAAGCTATCTACCCAATACACAGGTCATCTATCAGATATGTGTGTGTTATTTTAGGATCAAGCTGCCTTTTACTAATTAATGAAGAAGAACTACAATCAGCATCAGGGCTGTAAAAGCTGGGAGAAAAGACACAACTTGCTGCTAAATAGTGCCTTCTTCAGTTGTTTATTGTAGCAGTACACACTAGAAAAATTAAATTTGCCTCCTAAGGGTCTAGTCTTGAGCTACTATTAATTGATATAGCTCTACTGACTTCGGTGGAGCGGTATTGATTTAGACCAACTAAAGATCTGACTAAGGACGCTTTCCTAGGTGGAATAATATTAGATATTTCCATTTTGCATATTTGCCATTAAATATGACTTTAATTTGTATTTGTATCTGTATCAGGAGGCCTGTATCATACTTTTTGTCTATGGTGTTTCCTTTAGCTTCACCGAATTTACAACATTTTTTTGTCTTTTTATAGAAATTGACTGGACATAAGCTGGTGCGTAGCAAGAAAAATATTTGGATTTTACACAGGCAAATGAATGAACATGGAAAATCCCTAATAAGAATAACTCTATTTGGAATTGAAATATTCTCCAATATATTTAGTGCCCAGATTTTTATTCCCCTGCAATTCATGCCAACAGAAATTTTGCGTCCGTGAGAACTGCAAGAAGTGGCCCTTTGTGTGTAAACGTAAAACGTAAAAAATACTGACAAACCTATATTGCTTTTCCAGAACTAATAAAATGACACTGTCAAAAAAGTACTCTTTGTGCTCTGAATAAACAAAAATTCCCAGAGGACCAATGACATATCTTGTGAACTTGCATTTGCTTTGATCACATCCTGTTGGAAAGTACAATGTGAAAATGATGGAACCACAATGGAATTTATAACTGATGTTGGAGTGAGTTTATATATTGGCTAATATTGAGACATCTCTGTTGTTGGGGACTGAACAGTTCCAAGATTATAACCATAAACGCAGCATAAAAAGCACCTTGTACTGGCCTTTGTCACTTGATGAGCTGGCCTGTGTATCTGAGCTGGCTCAGCAGGTTTATTTGCTGTTGGTTAGGCTATCTTGAAGGGGAGCAGAAAGATGAGTGAGCCTCGGATGGGTCTGTGTGTGAGGACTGTGCCTTCTGGGACAAAGCAGGTTACTCACCATCCCTGTGTTGAGGGCTGATCTAACCCTATTATATTTTTTATACAGAGGAGCCTCCCTTTCAGTTATAATGCGTCTGCCTTTCTTTAACCTTTTCTATTAGGATGATGGGATAGAATAAGTTCAGCCACATTCAGATCATTATTGTTTTAGGGTACTTGAGAATAAAAATCTTCAGAAGCCACTCTTCTGCATTGTAAGGTCCTGGTCCTGAGATGTGCTGAGCTCCTCTGTTCACATTTGAAGCCAATGAGAATTTGAAGCCAAAGAGGCCTTTGCAGAACCTAAATTTGGTGCTTGGGGGGGCAGCAACACTAAAATGCTGAAAATAATATGGCTGATTTTCATGATGCCTTGCATTATTCTAAATTCTCTAGGTGGTGGAGTTTTATCTTGCTTGCCCTAGGTAAAGCTGTTTGATGGGGTAAGAGGCTCATTTGAGAGAGGTGAGATGAAAACTTCTAGGAGCACCACTAAAAGACAATTCATGGCTCTGATTTCATTCTTGTGTCTTTCTTTTCTCATGATGGGGCTGTTCCTATGAGGCCCTGAGTGCCCTCAACGTGATAAGTGAAGTGCAATACGATCTCCTGGAACAAAGCTGTGAGTGGATGACAAGGGCATCTTGCATTTTAATCCCACTTCTGTTGCTGATTTGTTGCGTGGACAGATAATACTGTTTCTCTTTTCTCGTTTGTAGGAATGGACATATAACATGTTGACCTGCCTCACAAAGGTGAAGTGAAGGTAAGTGTCTGGAGCACTTTATAGATGTTAACCATTATTATTATTTTATTAAAGGGATCCCTGGAGAGGCTACGTCAGTCTGCTAACTCTTGCTGAAAAAGGCATCATGGTCCCTTCAAAAGGCATCATGTTGGTATGGCACTGTGGGAACCCTGGGAAGGCACACTTTCCTATATTCAGTCAAGAGATTTAGATTACTCTTCTTCCAGGGCAACCAACTCTTCCAGATATTTGGGCTCCAGCCTGAGCCTAATTGTCTACACTGCAATCGGGATAGCCTTAGCCAGCTGACACAGGCCAACTGCGGGTGTGTAATTGCTGTGTAGACATACCCTAACTGACCCCGTGTGTAGACAATGAAATTTGATAGCAACAGCAACAGTATAAAAGGCACAAACCCAGCAAAGTGGCAGTAAGTGGCCTATTGCTTTAACAAATGGACCAAATAGGTGCTATATGCTCTGAAAGTACAAAGTGTTTATACTTCGCACATTTCTTTTCCCAAGCGAGTCTTTGCCCCAGAAACAGTATTTGTCAAGTGTGGGCTTGCCAGAAAACGTATCTGACAATTATGGCTTCCCCAGAAACCATTCCTAGCAAATGTAGGCTTCCCAGAAAATCAATTTCACGGTGTTGTCTTCAAAGGAACTCAATTTGCTGAACAATCATGATGATACAAGAGGCAAATGTTATCTGGACCCTCACCCCCCACACACCTTTTTGGTGCATTTTTTGAAAAACAAAAACCACTGGAACAGTGATGATAAAAACAATATTGAAAGATTCATATAATATCATAACTGCTGCCTCAAAATAAAAACAGTCTGATGTTAGAATACCTGCATAATTAATTTGGGGTCTAATTGACCCAATACTTTTTGCGCAACGTTTTTCTCTACATTAAACCCACAAAAGGTATGCAGACAAAACCAATGGTAACAGGTTGTCCTCATGATAGTTCGAGAATACTTAAAGAAAGAAGTAGTTTTGGTTTGCCTATCAGTTTTATTTAAATTTCTATGTGTTTGGGGGCCAAGAGACCACCAAAGAGTAGTAATTTCATTTTCCCCATTGACAAACATTGAGGGGTTTAACCGAACCCATTGTCTTTGTAGTGAATTTTTTTGCTACGCAAAACGCACCACAGGTAGAATGAAACAGACTGTGCAGAAAGATCGACCTCAGCCTAGGTTGAGAATATTTAACATATGAAGAGGCACAGGTTTGG
Source organism: Mesoclemmys tuberculata (assembly GCA_007922155.1). Taxonomy (NCBI): domain Eukaryota; kingdom Metazoa; phylum Chordata; order Testudines; family Chelidae; genus Mesoclemmys; species Mesoclemmys tuberculata. The sequence continues at coordinate 2,654,806 of ML675610.1, forward strand.
CAAAGAAATTTTTATTTACATTTTTGTGCACATAGGGGTCATATATAGGCCTCAGGTTTAGGTTTTTATATTAAAAAAAAAAAAAAAATCAAGCTGTTGGTTCCAAGTTAGTGGCCTAGACCAGTGGTTCCCAACCTTTTTGGCTTGAGGGCCACAAATATAATTTTTGCAACTCTGAAGGGCCATCAGTCTATCAGTTCATAAAAAATGCATTGACATATACACCATTAAGGACTACAAATCACTACATATTTAAAGTAAACATTTTGATGCTATTATGCTCATTTTTACATTCGCTATTTTATGCCTACAAATTACTCACAACATGTCTCAGACTCTCAGAGATGGGAGTTGGGGCCAGAGGCTGCAGATGGGTCCGGAGCAGAGGTTGGGGCACAGCGTGGTTGGGTGGAGCTCCCTTCCCATCCCCTGTGGCGGCTGGCCCGAGGACTGGCTGCACCCCTACCCCAAACATTCCTAGCAGGGAAGCACCCTGCAGTTTGAAGACCTCTGCCATGGAGTGTGAGGTTAAAACCAATGCTTTGAATGTCTGTTATCTGGAAATAAGATGGAAGTCAGTGCACATCAATGGGGAACAGGTGTAACACACTTCTTGAGGAAAGCACTGCTAAGTAAGGATGTGCCACATTATGCACCAATTCTAAAACTGTGTTCCATGGACCATAACTTGCTGGAGATCTGCAGGGAGCTGGCTGCGCACCCGGTGCTATCTCCTGCTTCCTCTCAACTGCTAACCCTCTATTAAAAGTAGCTAGAAATGCATTAGCTTCCTAATACGATTGCTGTTGCTGTGACAGGGATGTTATCTGATCACCAGTGGGATGAGGAGTTGGTTCATGTAATCCTGAACAGAGGAGAAGGTCGTCCAGGAGAAAATCTTTGTTAAGCTATGATCCAGGCTATGAAAGAATGGAGGAATCCTTGCATGGGATGCAGCTCCTGAGCTGTCTTAGATGCAGCCCCAAGCGGAATGCATTACAGTAACAAGTGCGGCGAAAAAAAAAGCATGAATAATAATAACAAGAGGCAGAGGTAAGTGAAAAGATCCTGGTCAAGTGCAGTGGGAAAAGAGCTCTGGTCACTGCTGCCATTGGGGCTGTTACAATCTGGTCTAGTCCCTCTCTGGACAGGTAAGCGGGCTCAACTCCTGGATCCACACCCTTCTAAGCTTCCTTGGGGTTGGCTAGTGACAGGCAGTTCCTAGACATTTCCTAGCTCTCATGTACATTCCTACATGCAGATCCCATGTCTCTCACCTTTCTTGAGCAGTGGGACCCTGCGGTCTGCCCACCCTAGGCCCTGGAACCAGTGCCCCAGCTCTTCTAGACCCCAGTTGCTTAGACACATTCTTCCCACCTCCTCCAGAGTTCACCTGACTGTGGGATTTCTGGGTTCTAGTTGACAATGTAGCAGCAAAGCAAGGAACACAGCTTATTAAAGGAAATTCTTAACCATAGGTACTTTTGCTCTTGAAAGCACTACAGAACTGTGGAAAAACAACTAAATCCTGAACTCAGCTCCCTGGTCTGATCTTACCTCTCCTGAAAGTCCTGGCTTTTGTTGGTGTCAGCCCTCCCTGCCTTCTTGGTTTGCTTGTCTTGCATGTGGCGATGCGTGGCTGGCCTCTTGCCTAGAGAAGCAGTCACTTTTTAGAACTGTCTCTCTCCCCTTCTTACTGGTGCTGTCTAGGCTCTAGAACTCCAATCCCTTCTCTCAGCCAGCTTTCTGTGTAGACAGTTCATGGGTCTTGTGGACTGATGGATAGCTATGATGCAATCAGAGTTGATGGGACTTTATAGCTCTCTCATTTTTAGCCCTCGTCACGGAGCTCCACCCCCTGGCAGGAGCACTGATCAGTGTCCAGAACACATTGACATCTAGACTAGGTTTAAATGCTGCCACCGAGCTGTCATAATCCAGCATGGAGGTTACAATGCAAAGTGAGGGCTCCATCATAAAATGTTGTCCACAAAACAAAATTAAGTTTACAATTTGACACTGACATACCCCCAATTTGTCACAGGGGATCCACACTTTTAATTCCTCCTTGAAGCCTGTCAAATTGATTTATTCACTATGAATGCAGTAAGACAACTCATCCCATTATGCAATAATGAGGATGTGTGAGAACTGATTCTCCTTGAGCCCTGAAGGCAGGGAGTGGAAGAAGGGAGAGGGCATTTCAATGAGGCCTTCTGTGGTTTAGATACTGTAGCTGCATGTTGCAAACGGTGAGCTACGGAGTAAGACTTCTGCATGACTCCTTATTTTAATATGCAACTTTGCAGAATGACATAAAAAACCAGAGTGTTGGCTGCCCCTGGCATGAAAATTAACATCTCAGGCACCAATTATTGCTTCAGAATGCAATAACTTCTTTTTAAATTAAGTGAATTTAATGTTGGTGAAAAGTACCAGATTAACTCCCCCAGGAATTGAAATTTCCTATCTAGAGAACAGGAGCAGTCACGTAAGCTTCCTCACACAGTCCTGCCAACTTGCCTCAACTCTGACCTGAGGTGGGGAACAGCTGTGTAGAGGTGAGGGGGTAGCTCATTTAATCCTGGAGCTCTCTACTGAGACAACAAACAATGGTGCAAAGTAGCGATGATCATCGTGGTGTTGATTTTTGTGATGTGGATCCTCGGAAGTGGACTGAGACCAATGGTTTGTATCACATTATCCACCAAAAAGCCAACAAACTCTCATTGGCTTTATGCGGAATGGATAGGACCCTGAAGGGGATAACTGACTAATGAATAGAAGGCCAGATTTGTTGGCACCCACCAGCTTCTCAGCTGAAAGCATCTGTACACTTGGTTTAACATAGCAGTTATGTACATATGGCAACTGAGAAAGTTGGAATTGCAAACATTTTGTTCTGGTGCAGGCCATGTGCACTCTCTTTCTGTATTGGAACAATGTATTTTAAATCTGCTGAAATTTTAATAGTAACGTTGTCAACTCATGATTTTATTGCAAGTCACAGGATATTTTTTTGTTTTTCTTAAAGCCCCATGTGTTTACACAAGAAACTCAGCTTTCATTTAAAAATAGAAAAGCTGCAGGGAAAAGTTTGAAATCATGACCCAGTGCACCTTGCAGACTGAAAAAGAAAAAAGAATATATAGATATCTATTAAAAAAAACGTCCTCATGATTCTGAAACTGATCTCATGATTTTTTGTGTGGCCCTACATCATGACTTTTTTGAACGTTTTGGTTTGACAATACTGTGATAGTGCAAACCTCAGAGCAGTATTTGCTTGAATGAGGCTTTAGTGAAAGTACTTGGATTCTGAGTCATCTCAGATTAAGGATGAATTATAGGCAGAGTCTCTAGGCCTGATTCATGAAGTCTAGGTCCACAGCTGATTCCAAAGTTTCCCAGATTCAGGCAGTAGGCCATGATGTTGCAGTAGGGGGCAACAGACACATAATTTATTTCTCATAACCCACTCCATAGTCATATTCTTATTTCTCTTCAGTAGATTATTCCAGTTGTTTTCAACCTTTTCTATGCAGGGATCCTCATCCCGTTTAGCAATGTGGAAAGGGCAGTCTTGTTATGACTCTGACACTTGTTTGTGACCAGCAGATTGGGAAGCTATGGAATAGTTTATAATGGCTTCACTGATGTAGACCAAGCAATGCACTGATGAAAAAGGGAATTGCAACCAGTTTCAATTAGCAAGTGGACATGGATAACCAAGAGGGTATGCTTACAAAGGGGATTTTTACCTTGAGTTAGCTAGTTGATTAGTTTTTTTTTTTTACCTTAAATTAATAGATAAGGCTCAATCTAGGGTGAACGTCAAAGGTTTACAATTTGCAACAAATGTTTGAGAAGCATCCATATTAGCTTTAACAAGCAGGTAAATGACCCAAATTAATTGGCACTGGATGTAAAAAAAACCTTTGTGAAGGCAAGCTCTATATAATGGGTCATTGACCATTAAGAAATCCTCAGAGCTAATTTAAATGACTGCTAGTGATTGAAGGAGAGCTGGGGAGGACAACCAACCAGCGCAACAAAAGAGAAGAATCAATTAAAAATCCATTACTGCTTTGGCTGAACTCTCATGCTAAATTGCTTACTTAAACTGTCATTTCTAGAAAGTAGTTAGTAGAAACCCTATAAATCATTCAAATGGATGCAATCTTCTCTGTGTAATTTCGCCTTTAAAAAGGTGAAGCAAGTTTGTATCAATAATGGAACACTTAGGAGACTCTACTGGCAAAAGCTGTGTATGTTTTTCCCTTGGGATTTCATTGAGTTAGGAGTGAATTTAGACCAGAGGTCAGTGATTAAAGTTAAGTTGCTTTTCATGTTTTCTAGTTTTGTATTTGGTCACTGTCTGTAAAGGATTTTAGTTAGTTAGCTATTGCTCAGTCCTGAAGTATGTCATCATCCTCAATGCTAAGGCAGGATTAATAAAATCTTCATTTTTCATTGATCCAAATGTTTTGCTGTTCTTCTTTTAAATTTTTCTGTACTAGGCTTTTGAATTCCTGTTTAGTCAAGACTATTTTTGTGTCAATCCTTCCATTTTTTACAATTCTTTTAGCAGCTTTTGCTATCATTTTGTTCCCTGCTATCTTGATATGCACTGGGATCCAGGCTACTGCTACATCTAATATTAGAAATATAATTTCATTAATTAAAATCACTTCTACATATGGAGACACCTTTTTTATTGCCATAAGGGCTGATACTGAGTCTGAAAATATGACCACTGCTGCTGGGCGTACATCCTCCATCCATTTGAATGCTAGCGTTATTGTTACTGTTTGGCTCTCATGACTTCTTTTTTAGATCCATCTGTATTTATTTGACAAAAGTGACTCCACTTTTTATTTATATACTTGTATGCTTCATTTTTTAAAAATATCTATTGTCTCTTTTTTTACCCATAAGTTTATAAAATAAATCTAAATCCATATTTGGACATTTGGCTTTACATCCATAACTAATTAACCCATGACTAAAAGTTTTGACTTCATTTTGCTTTTCCTTGTCTTTCAATGCCTGTGCCCACATTTTAACTTAATGGCATATGGAGCACCATGTGCTATATATAATTTGCCTATGGAGTTCCCAACAATACTCATATATTTTGTTTGGTACTTTCATCATTGCAATTTCCATGATCTTTTGCCCAGAAAATTAGGTCCAGTAGTTGTATTTGTAGCATAATGAGCATTTCACTAGCAGCTACCTGTAGTACACATAGAGGTGTTGTAATAAACGCACAGCACGCAACTTGTAGTGCCTGTGCTTATATAAAATTTAATTTTTTAAGTTGTGATTTTGATGCTGACCCCAGACCTGGGTGGCATAGTCATTGCAGCATAAATGTCTTTCAGTGGATGTATTTTAAATGAAGACACTGAGGAGTCTCAAAGGGAAAGCACTGGGGTGAGGGTAGGGCTAAAAAGAAAACTTTCTTCTGTATCCTGTTAATTTGTTACTTTTGCCAGTATATAGTACTGGCTATCTATCTGACATTATATTATATTTTATAGCTATCAAATAATGGAACCTAAAGTATTTCTACCTATTCCATTCAATTTATTCCCTGTGAATGAGATCTGGGAGGCATTTGCTTTCTGTTCCACAGTGGAGTAATTTTGGTAATGTGTTATAGATGGTTATAAGCACATAAGAAGGAAGTGTTGCATATGGTTATAATCAACCTATTGATCTTTTGGATTCTAAATCAAAGACCTAGGTAGTTAAACCATTTACTAAAACATCTACTCATTTATTTATCCTTGTAAACTATTGATAAATGGAATTTTAATGCTGCGTGTTTGTGCAGTGCTTAGCATACTATTTCCACAGTGCCCACAATGTGCTAGACGTTGTTCATTACATGGGCAATGTAAGAACGATGGATCTACTCAGTGCATTTTGTTGCTTTTTGTTGGCATTTCTACAGAATGTGTTAGGTTAGTGATGTTGTTATCATTTAGCAACATTAATGGTGTTTAATGAAGTTTTCTTGGAGTTTCAGAATAGAAATGGGCCTGAGTCATAACATTTCAATCTAGATACTGTGGCAAACGGCCGGCTTCTCCCTAGTGGGTCTCGCACTTTTGCCTCTTGTAGTGGGCCAGGGTGTCGCTGGTTACCCCGTCTTCCCAGGGAGGGGGTAGGGACCTGGGCCTGCCCGCTCCTCCGGGTCCCAGCCCAGGGGCCCTCTGAGTAGCAGCTATGTGCTGCTGGCACCATACTTGTAGCTGCGGATTTTTCCCCTGGGCTATTCTCCGCCCTCTGTTCTTCAGGCTTCTTGAGCCCAGTACTTCTTCAGGACTCCACCTCTTTTCCACACACCACTGTACTCTGTTCTGCTCCTCTTCACAACTCCACACACTCTTCTGCTCACCACACACATACTCCTTTAACTCCCACCCTGTCTCTCAGAAGTAAAGGGTTTTTATAGGCACCTGGGTGGGGCCTTAATTGGTGTCCGCTGACCCTAATTACCCTCTAATGACTCTGGCTAGTCTATAGGGAATAAAGCCTGGATCATTCTAGAATTTACATATCTCCCTTCCAGAACTTTCCTACTGCCCTTGCTATACCACATGTCGCAGGGCCAGTCCAGACGGCTATGCGAGGGTGCTGGAAGACATATATATTAGCCCCAGGCTCAGCATTCCCCGGGTGATCCAGCTGGGGTTGCTTTAAGGTAATTAGGTCACCTGGGGCCTATCAAGGAGATTGCCCCAGCACTTAAAAGCCTCCAGTTCAGGCAGGCAGGCTGTGGAGTGTGGAGGTCATAGTTAGGAGTTTACAGTTTATAGTTTGGAGTTGGCAGTTTGCAGCCTGCAATCTGCAGAAGCTTGGAGCTTCCACGGTTGCTGCCACAACACCGGAGGCAGAGGACCCAGCTGGGGAAGCCGGGAGCAGACCACGGACTGACCCAAGGGAAGGTAGCAGAACTCAGGGGCAGAGCGGGCCCCCGTCTCCTCCCTACCCCTCCAACTCACCTTCCCCCAGCTGCACCACCAGCCGGGCCGGAAGAGTGCAGGACTCACGAGGGCGGAGTATACCTTTCCCCCCCCACACCCTGTTACACACAATACAAACTTCCTCTAAATTTGGGTGTTCTCAGCTGTAGTGTTTTTGGTCCTGTATCTTTCGTGTAAGATTTTTAAAATGCTGCATTGATTACTTCTCCTTTTGGCTTGCATCTGTAGACAGCAAACTGTTTAAATTATACAATGTCTTTGGCAAAGTTTAAGTGAGACTGCCCTTGGCTTTGAATCGACCTAAGTTCCCACATACACAGTGCTAGGTTGACGGAAGAATTCTTCTCTCGACCTAGCTACTGCCTTTCAGGAAAGTGGATTACCCCTGCCAATGGGATAACCCCCCAGTGGAGTAGTTAGTGTCAACACTGAAGTGCTATAGTGACACATATGTAATGCAGTGGCTGCACTGGTGTAGCATTTCAAGTATAGATTAGCACTGAGCCATTAGTGATTATCTTTGAGAACTAGTGGAGGATGTGAGAATTCCTAGAGGATTGGAAAAGAGCAAATATAGTACATATTGTGGCTCCTGGTGGGTCTCATGCTTTACCTTTCTTTTTGTGGTCAGGGTGCTCCCAACTGTAGCGGACTTCTCTCTCCTGGCCTGGGAAGGAACCTTCTCCTCCAGCTGCTCCAAACTTTCTTGCAGCTTCCTCTGCATTTGTTCCCTCCCCCTCCTTTAGGGAAGGCAGGGTTTAAATACCTCTGTCCCCGCCCTTCATTGGGTCCTGGTGCCTTTAATTGCCCTGCTGTGCTCTCTCTTCTGCCTGCCATGCAGAGGGCTTTTTGAGCCATCTGGTCTGGCCCTGGCCCCCCCGCTCTTTTTCTTTTTTTTTCTTCTGCAGCTGCTTTTTTGGGGGACCCTGCTGCTGCTGCTGCTTCAGGGCTCTGCTGGCGAGCCTCCCACCCAGCTGGGAGGGAGGGGGTGAGTGTGTGGCCCTTCCACCTCCACCACCCCCACCCCCACCCAGCTGCTATCTCCACCCTCCCCCTGCTGCTGCTTCCAGGGCCAGCACCAGCTGCTGAAAGGCCCCTTGCCTTGGCTGGCTGCCTCCTCCCCCTTCTGCTGCTGTGAGCTCCCCTTCCCCTGTTGCTGCTGCCCCTTGCCCTGGCCCCTGTGTTTGGGGGCACGCCTGCCCCTTCTCTTCCCCTCCTCCTCCCCTGCTGCTGCCCCCTGCCCTGGCCCCCACAGTTGGGGGACCCTGACCCTCCCCTTCTCCTCCCCTACCACTGTAGCTCCCCCCCACTTTGGCCCACGTGCTCTGGCAGCACCAATGGCCCTCCTCCCCCTTAATTGACCCCCTTGGTTTCGTTGACACGCCCCTTCACACACTGCACCCCCCTCCTGAGTTCATTTAACCCTGCCTCCCCACCCCCCTGTGCAGCCGGAGGAGCCACTGATGTTCCATCTTGGGCTGGTGAGTGCATCGCCCCTGCCTGGTTCGACCCCCTGTCTTTTCCCCTGTGCTGGTGCCCTCCTCCCCTGCTTCCAGCCTAGCAGGGAGGAGCGGTCACCCCACCCCCTTTCCCTTCCCTTCCCGTCCCCTCCCTCCCCTTTTCCACTCCTCTTGCCCCCCTTCCTTTCCCGTTCTCCTTTTCCCAGCTGAGAATGGTGTGAGGAGATTTATGAGGACAGGGATTTCAGGACCTGGTGAGAACCAGAGACAGCCTAGGGGACCAAACGGAGAAGTGTACCCGACCTCTGGTGAGGGGGCAAGGCGAGTGCTGGTGGGGAGAACACGCCCTCTGGGGCCCCCTGCCGGGCACGCCTTCTTTCCCGGCTTCCGGTCTCTGGGGAAACCCAGGCGTTACTCCTCGCTCCCCGGTGCCCACCCGGTGGACCGGATCCGAGCTCGTCAGTCCTCGCGATCGATGTGGCACTCGCGTTCGTGACGGGGAGGGCCCTCCGCGGGCCGGCCACCCCATCCGTCGTTGGGGTCCGGTGTTCAGGCGGCTTTGGGACCCTCCCTGGGGTTTTTTCGCGGACCGTTCCTGGGGGAACGACCCGGCCCTCTCCGCAGGGCACGGGGGACTTGGGTGCGGGCCCCGTCCCTTCCTGTGGGAGCGTCTGAACGGTGTCCCTTGCTGCCGAGCGGGGCCGAGCTAGCTCTGTCAGCCCAACCAGGGGTCCTGAAACCCGGAGGGCCCTGAGGCTCAGCAGGGTGCAACACGGTGGCGATAGCGAGCAGGGGCGCGCTGCGGTCCCCACCACTGCCGGTGGGACCCTCGTACCGCCCTCTCGCTGGAGCCCCGGTACCCCCTGGCTGGCTTCACCCCCCTGGGCCGCTGCTGACATGTTCTCTAGCCTGTTGCCCGGAAGGCGCCCGCGGCCCCCTGCGCCGTGTCGCCACGTTGTGTCCCAGAGGGCCACCGGGGCCCAAAGCAGAGAGGAAAGGGGCGGGGGCCGTTGCCCCCGCAACTCGGCCCGACTTTCCTTGGTGTAACCCGGAGCACCGGGGTTGCGGTGACATGAGGGGCGGTCCTGCCCTCTTTTACGCCGTCTTCCCCTGGCTGTCACCCGGGACACTGGGGAATGTGCGGGGAAGAGTGGTTCGGCACGGGCAGGGGAGGGGCGTACGTCCCCACCTGCTTTTGTTCCTGCCCTCTCCTCCGCCGGTCTACCTGGGCGTGTAACCCGTCGGCGCTGGGAAAGCGGGGAGAAAGGGAGGCTCTTTCCGAGAGGGCTCATCCCGTCTCTTCCACCGTCATTCCTTGTCGTGAGACGGGGCACTCTGGGAAAGCCAGGCCCGAGGGTCCAGCCCTAGCTCCTGCCGTCCTTCCTCCGGTGTTACCCGGGGCAACGGGGTTCGGTGCGGCGGCGGGGGGGGGTCAGATGAGAGGGTCCTGCCCTCTGATCTGTCGTCCTCTCCCCCCCCTTCCCCCCCGTCTGTCACCCGGGGCACCGGGGGATGCGCGGGGAGAGTGGTTCGGCTCGGGCGGTGTTGGCGGGGGGGGTCTCCGTGCCCCCCCCCATCCCGCTTTTGCCGCTTCCTCTCTCCTCTGCCGGCCGACCGGGACGCGTGAAACCGTGGAAAGCCGGGGAGAGCGTGGAGAGAGGGAGGCCCTTCCTCAGGGCTCTTTGCCTCTCTGCCGCCGTCCTTCCCCGTCCTGACGCGGGCCGCTCCCGGGAAGCCAGGGAGCCTGGGAAGGGGATCCCCGACGGTCCCCCCCCTCCGTCTCTTCTGCCGTCCGCCCTTTCTTTTGCACCTTCCCCGCCCCCCGTCGAACCGTTCCCACCCCTTCCCAGGATGGCAGGTGTGCCTGGGACTGGGACCCCCTCCATAGACACTCCTGCCCCTCCCTCTCACCCCGAGGCCCCGTCCCTGCCCGCAACAACTGGTTCTGCCGCCCCTGCTGAGCTGCCGGGAGTCATTCCCTAGGTGCTGGTGGAGGACGACTCTGGTGGGGATGCCAGGGACTCTGCTGCTGCCACAGCTCCCACTCCCCCCAATCCGGGGGGCATGCCCTCAGTTGGGAGAAAAAACCAGGGGGGTAAAAAGAACGGCAAAGGCCCTGCCTGGAAGGCGACATCTCCTGTGGCTGGGGCCCCTCCTCCTCTCCCCCATCCCCTCCCGCTGTCCCTTCCACCAGCTCTGGGGGTGGCGGCGCCCCCAGGGCATATGCCCAGGTGGCTGCAGGCCCCCCGCCTGTCGTTGCCAAGACACCTGCCCTGACCACCGCCTCCAGCACCATCCCAGGTGGCCGGGGCCCCTTCCCCACCTTTACCAGGAGGCATGGGGTCTGGTGCCTCCTGGTGCCTGCCTCGCCCCAAATGGAAACCTACGTGCGGGCGATGGCGCGGGTGGTGGGGCCCGCGGCCGTGGTGGCAGCCTCCCGCATGTACGGCAAGGTGGTCTTTTTCCTGGTGTTGGAGGCCGCCGCCCAGGAGGCGGTGGAGACGGGCCTGGCGGTGGGGGGCGTCCATGTCCCAGTGGAGCCCCTGGAGGACCTGGGCGTACAGGTGGTCTTGTCCTCCGTTCCACCCTTCCTCCCCAATGCCGCCCTTCCGCCTCTCCTTGCCTCCCTGGGGAAGCCCCTCTCCACCATCAGCCCGCTTCCCCTCGGCTGCAAGGACCCCGCCCTTCGCCATGTCCTCTCTTTCCGCCAGCAGGTACAGCTGCAGCTGCTGCCGGCGGTGGCGCCGGGCGGGGAGGCGCTCAAGGGGTCATTCCTGGTGCCCCATCAAGGGGCCCAGTACCTGGTCCATTATACCATGAGGGAGGCCCGGTGCTACCTCTGCCGGGCGGCGGGGCACGTTCGGAGGGACTGCCCCCGGCCCGGCAAGGAGGGAGGCCTGGGACCCCTGGGACCCAGGAGGGCGCCAGCCAGACCATCGGCAGCGCCCCCCACAGCCGTCCAGTCCCTGTGGCCGCCCCCCCTCCATGAGCAGTTGTCACCTGCGCTCAGGCCCTGGGGGTGCCGCCCCTGGCTCGCCCGGGCAAGCTGACGGGCCCTGCTGATGCCCGGAGCAGTCCAGCGGGGCCTGTGGAGGGGAGGGAACCAGGGCCGGCACTGTCGGGCATCGGAGGGGACATGCCCCGGGGGGAGGCTTTTTCCTCTCCTGCTGTCCCATCCCCTCTTTACGAGGCCCCAACCCCTGTCCTGTTGCCCCCTGCCCCTTCCCCCGCTGCCTGACCCTCCACCTCGGAGGGCTGGGTGCTCGTGCAGGGTGCGCGCGGCAAGCGCAAGGCCGGAGCCCAGCGCCCCCTCCTGCCCATGGCCGAGGGGAGTGAGACCCCCCCCAAGGCCAGGAGGAGGGGGGCTCCTGGGGCCGGGCCTGCCGCCGCGCCCCCTGCCGGAGCCCAGCGGGGGGCACCGACCGAGGAAGCCGTGGTGGCAGACGTGGGCAACACCATCGCCCCCCTGGAGTCCTTACTGGAGGAGTCCTCGTCTGGAGCCTCCCCCAGCCCCAATGCCACCCAATCCCCCCTCTGGTGCCGGAGTGGACCTCGGGGTGGCAGGGGGGGCTTTCTTCTCCTCCTTAATGGAGGAGATTGACTCCCTGGGGTTGACTCCGGCTGCCCGGGGGAAGATGATCCCGCCCCCTGTATGGAGGGCCTTGAGCAGGGCACCCCTGAACCGCCTCTCTCCTCTCCCCCCCACCGTCCACAGTTGCCCCCCCTGCTCCCACCACCGAGGTCCCCCTCAGTCCCTCTACTCTCCACGCTGGAGAGGGGGGACCCACTGCCACAGCCCCCGAGGAGCCGGCCGAGGCCGAAAGGCTGAGTCCCGGGCCACCGGGTGCCCCGCCCCTTGTTGTGGGCCAGCTGGCCTTCCTCCCCCCTGTGAATGCCTGCCTGGCCACCCCCTCACAGGGCCCTGAAACCGGGGGTGCTGTGACCCCACAGTCAGGCCCCCCGGAGAACACCCGGCCCGTGCCCGCCCCCTCAGCTCCCGGCCCCAACCAAGAGGCTGCGCACCCTGCTGACCCAGCCGTTCTAGCTGAGGGCCCCGCCCCCAATTCTGACCCTGCCCCCCTACCCCAACAACCGACCCCTTCCCCACTCTCAACCACTCCCCGACCCTCACTGCTCCCATCCCCGCACCTTCTTCCCCCCACCCCGCTGCCTGTACATCTACCACCCCTGGGGTTCTCTCTTTCCCCCTGAAGAGCTCCCAGGAGGCGGCTTTTGTCTTTATCACTCTCAGCCCAATCGGGGATGCTGTCTTCCCTCCGCCGCCACCGTCCCCCCAAGCCCTTGTCCCAATGGGCCATGGGGCCGCTGCGGGGGCCGAGATGGAGGACGACCCCCCTGAGGTGCTGCGTGAGGAGCTGCGCATCTTTCTCCGGGACACGCGTGGTGCCCGGAACCGGGTGCAGCTCACTCTGCAGCGCTGGGGGGACTTCCACCGCGTCCTCCGGGCCGTGAGGGCCACCATGGAGGAGGGGAAAGGGACCGGGCAGCAGGGTGCGGCGGCCTACCAACTACCGCGGTAGCGCTAGCCCTCCTGCCCACCAGGATCCCCCCCAGCCCTCCTCACAATGCCTCTTACCATCTGCACATTGAACACGAGGGGCTGCAGGACAGGTCTCCGCAGGAACCAGGTGCTCTCCTTCCTTTGGGAGGGGGGGGTACTCTGTAGGTCTCCTGCAGGAACACCACACGGACCCAGCCGCCGAGGCCAGCTGGCGGCTGGAGTGGGGAGACGGGGTGCACCTTAGTCATCTCTCCGCCCACGCGGGCGGAGTGGCCACCCTGTTCTCCCCTGACCTGCAGCCCGAGGTGCTGGGGATTGCCGAGGTCGTGCTGGGACGCCTGCTGTACCTCCGGGTCCGTGTGGAGGGGCTGGCATTGAGTCTTGTCAACATCTACGCCCCGAACGCGGGCCCGGAGCGGGTGCGGTTCTTCCAGCAGGCGGTTGCCTTCCTCGGCACACTGGATCCGCAAGAATGCCTGGTCGTGGGCGGGGATTTTAACACCACCCTCGAGGAGCGAGACCGCACGGGGACCGAGCAGTGCCCGGCTGCCGTGGACGTCCTCAGGGAGATTCTCGACCATCGTTCCCTGGTGGACGTCTGGCGCGACCACCACCCGGACGACGTCGTTAGCTTTACCTTTGTCCGGGTGGGGGAAGATTGGTCGCGCCACTCCCGGTTGGACCGTATCTACATCTCCCGGCACCACCTAGCGCGGGCCCACTCCTGCAGCGTCCGGCTGGCCACGTTCTCGGATCACCATATGGTGACCGTGACAGCCTCTCTCACTGCGGAGAGGCCAGGGCCAGCGTACTGGCATTTTAACAACAGCCTGCTGGAGGATGTGGGCTTCGTGGCGTCCTTCCGGGAGTTCTGTCTGGCCTGGCAGGGGCAGAGGGGCGCCTTTCCCTTGGCGCGGCGATGGTGGGATGTGGGGAAGGTGTGCGCCCGGCTCTTCTGCCGTGACTATGCTCGGGGAGCCAGCCGGCGGCGGGATGTGGGGATAGAGCAGCTGGAGTGGGAGGTTTTGGAGCGACTGGCCACCAGCCCCGAGGATCCGTCCCTCTGCGGAGCATGCCGGGAGAAGCGGGAGGAGCTTAGAGCCCTCGAAGACCCTTCGGGCCCGAGGTGTCTTTGTCCGGTCCCGCATCCATCTCCTTTGGGAGATGGATCGTGGCTCCAGCTTCTTCTACGCCCTGGAGAAAAGGAGGGGGGCCCGGAAGCATGTCATCTGCATCTTGGCTGCTGACAGCACCCCCCTCACAGACCCGAAGGAGATGCGTGGAAGGGCCAGGGCCTTTGACGTGGATCTTTTCTCCCTGGAGCTGACCGATGTCGCCGCCTGTAGGGTGCTCTGGAACGAACTCCCTGCGGTCAGCGCAGGCGACCGGGACCGGCTGAAGAAACCTCTCACTCTGGCCGAGTTCTCGGAAGCCCTCCGCCTCATGTCCACCAATAAATCCCCGGGCATAGACGGGCTGCCCACGGAGTTCTACCATGTGTTTTGGGATGTTCTCGGCCGGACCTCGCCACCGTCTGGGCCGAGTCCGAGGTTAGCAGAGTGCTCCCCCTGTCATGCAGGCGGGCCGTGCTCAACCTACTGCCAAAGAAGGGGGACCTCTGCGACCTCCGGAACTGGCGTCCCCTCTCGCTCCTCGACATGGACTACAAAATAGTGGCTAGGGCCGTCTGGCTGCGGCTGAGGTCTGTGCTGCAGGACGTGGTCCACCCCGACCAGACCTACACCGTCCCGGGCCGCACCATCTTCAATAATCTGTATCTGGTCCGGGACCTCTTGGAACTTGGGTGTAGGGATGGTCTGTTGTTCGCCCTCCAGTCCCTGGACCAGGAGAAGGCGTTCGACTGGATGGACCACGGGTATCTCTTGGGCACCCTGCGGGCGTTTGGCTTCGGTCCCCGTTTTGTGGGATTTCTCCGGGTGCTGTACGCCTCCGCAGAGTGCTTGGTCAAGCTCAACTGGACCCTGACCGAACCGGTCAGCTTCAGGCGTGGAGTACGCCAAGGCTGTCCGCTGTCTGGCCAGCTGTACGCTCTGGCCATTGAGCCCTTTCTCTTTCTCCTCCGCTGGAGGTTGATGGGGTTGGTGCTCCGTGAGCCAGAGCTGAGGCTGGTGCTGTCGGCGTACGCCGATGACTTGCTCCTCGTGGTCCAGGATCCGGGCGACCTGGTGCGGCTGGAGGACTGCCTGGCCATCTACTCGGCAGCCTCCTCCGCCTGGGTCAACTGGGCCAAGATCTCTGCCCTGACGGTAGGGGCCGGGTGGCAGGCGAGCTCCCTCCCACCCGCGCTTCAAGCCATCCAGTGGAGCGTGGGTCCGCTGCTCTATCTGGGCGTTTACTTCTCCGCCACCCATCCCTCCCCGGCGGAGAACTGGCAGGATTTGGAGGGCAGGGTGTCTGAGCGGCTGCGGAGATGGCCAGGACTGCTCCAGTGCCTCTCCCTCTGGGGGAGGGCACTAGTGACCAATCAGCTGGTCCTGTCCATGCTCTGGCACCGGCTCAACACTCTGGTCCTGACCCCGAGTTTCTTGGTCCACCTCCAGAAGACTGTTCTGGAGTTCTTTTGGCCAGGACTGCACTGGGTCTGCAGAGATTCTGAGTCTTCCCCTGGAGGAGGGCGGGCAGGGCCTGTGCTGCATCCGCAGCCGGGTCCACACCTTCCGCCTCCAGTCCCTGCAGAGACTCCTCTATGGTGCAGGTAGTCTGGCATGGAGCCACTTGGCGCACGTCTTCCTCCGCCGCTTCCGAGGGCTCTGATACGACTGGCAGCTCTTTTTTCTCCACCCGAGAGGTCTTCCACGAGACCTCTCCGAGCTGCCGGTCTTCCACCAGGACCTCCTCCGGACCTGGAGGCTCGTCTCGGCCTCCAGGCCCCTTGCAGTCACTGAGGGGGAGGATCTCCTTGCGGAGCCCCTGCTACACAATCCCCATCTACGTGTGCAGGTGGCAGAGGCCCCCTTGGCGTGACGGAAGTTTGGCAAGAGTCACCAGGGTCAGAGACCTCCTGGACTACGCCCGGGGGGGCCTGGGTGGACCCCCATGCGCTGGCTCGGCATATGGGGCTCTCCACCCCTCGAACCCCCCAACGCGTACTCCAGGAGGTGAGGGCAGCCTTGCCCCCTACTGCTTTGATGTACCTTGAGCGGGTCTTGCAGGAGGGTGCTCCCCAGCCCTCCGGTGCTTACCATCGGGCCTCGGCCCCGCGAACCCCCTCGGTCTCCCCATCCTCACGTCCCAAGCTGGCTGCTCGAACTGCAGCTGGTCCTCTTCCAGACTGCGCCTAGGGAACATCTGTACACGCTTGTGCTCCACACCTTTCACTTCCTAGCCCTCGCGTCCCACCTGGACACCAATGGCGTGACCTCTTACCACCCTCGGAGGGCGAGGATCCCCGGTGGGCCATCCTGTATTCCACCTTGACCCCATGGCCCGCCGGGGACATCAGTTGGCGGCTCCTTCACGGAGCCGTGAGCACGGGCGTGTACTTGGTGCGGTTCACCTCCCACCCTGACACCTGCCCCTTCTGCAGCATGAGAGAGACCCTGGCGCACGTGTACCTGGAGTGCGCCAGGTTGCAGCCCTTCTTCCGGCTCCTCCAGAACCTCTTGTTGAAGTTCTGGCTACACTTCTCCCCACACCTGTTCATCCACTCACATCCCATCTGTGGCCCCACGAAGTCGCGGGACCTCCTCGTCAACCTCCTCCTAGCCCTGGCCAAACTAACCATCTACAAGACCAGGGAGAGGAGGTTGGCAGGGGAGGCTCCCTGCAACTGTGGGGCCTATTTCCGTTCCCTTGTCAACTCACGTCTCAGGACGGAGTTCCTCTGGGCAGCGTCTGCTGGTTCCCTGGACACCTTTGAGGAGCAGTGGGTGCTGTCCGGGGTTCTCTGCTCGGTGTCCCCTTCTGGTCTCCTGCATTTGACCCTGTGACCTTCACGCCCTTTCCTGTTTCTTTCATTTGTTGTCCCCCATAATTTGTTGGACCCGGGTCCAGTAGTTCCTCCCCTAGGCTGGGAGGGGAACCTTTAGCAGTGGGTGGGCTTGCATGCACCCACGTACCCCCTGGTTTTCCAAATAGAAGGCAGAGGGCTTTTAACCCTTTTGGGCCCTCATACTGGACCCAGCACACCCTTTTAAAACCATCCAGCCTGACTTTATCACACTATCTATAAAAAGGGGACTAAGGACAATTAAGGGAATTTATAGACCAGTCAGCTTAACTTTGGTACCTGGAAAGACAATAGAGCAAATAATCAAACAATCAATTTGTAATCACCTATAAGATAATAAGGTGATAAGTAGCAGTCAATGTGAATTTGTCAAGAACAAATCATGTCAAACCAACCTAATACCCTTCTTTGACAGGGTAAGAAGCCTTGTGAGGGGGAAAGCAGTAGATCTGATACATCTCAACTTTAGTAAGACTTTTGATACTTCTCACATGACCATCTCATAAACAAACTAGGGTATGTAACCTAGCTGAACCTACGGTATGATAGGTACACAAATGTTTGGAAAACTGTATTCAGAGAGTAGTTATTGCTGGTACACAATCAAGCTGAAAGAGCATATTGAGTGGGATCCCACAGGGAGCTGTCCTGGGTCCAGTTCTATTCAATATCTTCATACATGATTGGGAAAAATGGCATAGAGAGTACATGTACACTACCCACCCAAGAGCAGGTGTCTTGGTTTGGACATGGGCAGTAGCCAGGAGAGATGTAAATCATTGTCTCAGGGAGGGTAGCGTAGGATAGGGATAGGCATGTGTTTGAGACTCTGTCCTGCTTGCTTGCTATTGTGGTGTGCCTGGTGTAGAGGGGCAGAGCCCCAGGATGTTTTGGGGCAGGCATGGGGCAAGCCCAGCCCTTGTGCTGTGTCAAGGTCAGGTGCAGCCTCATCATTGAGCCCATGTCTGAGGATGGGCTGCAGGGTGATCCTCCACCTCTGCACAGCCAGTGGCTTGTGCTCCCTACTGGGAGGCAGCCCCAGTTTGCACTTCTTGTCCCCATTGCTGCTCTCGCCCTGCAGAAGCCTGGGGCTGACCCAAGCAACTGTGGGAAAGCTGTGGGACGCCTTGGCCAGGGGCACCACTTAGGGAGGATGGGGAGGGCATCTGCTCCCTGCTGAGTTTTGCACCAGAGGTCTGCTCAGGGGGCACACTACATCCCCAGGTGAAGCTCTTATCTGTGGTCCCCTCCTCCAGAAGCCAGGGTTCTCTGGCTGCAGCTCCTGTGGACAGTTTCCTCTGCTGCACTAGGGCCTCTGGGGATGAGGCAGGCAAGGAAGTGCTGTCATGGTGGGAGAGGAGAGTACAAGTTTCCCGGTGGTGGTAGCATAGGGTACCCTGTGGTGGTAGTGGTGAGGGGAAGAAGCAGATGATCTCCAGTGGTGGTGGTGATGGGGGCCCCAGTGAGGGATGAGTGTTGGAGCTTAGGAGACCAATGAGGTAGGAGAAGGGGGGTCAATCTCCTGGGAAAGGGAGAGGTGAGGGCATAGGGCTGTGTCCTGAGGGAAGGGGCAGTGAGTGTGGGAGAAACAGCCGAGGAGGAACAGTCCTTAGAGCAAGGATTCTGTGAGTGGGGGAGCTAAAGGAGGAGTAGCTAAGTGGGTCTTAAGGTCTGTTTGCCCTCAGAGAAGCAGGGGGCATCCTCACTTCTCCCTGGGAAGATACTGGGGACTGACCCCACTAAGCTAATGCATTCTCTCAACTGACCAGTATGCCCTCTGCCTTCCTCCCCATTTCTCCTACTTTAGGATAACTTATACCTTCATCCTGCAGTGAGGATCCATGTGGGTGCAGGGTTTCCTTAACACTGTACTCCTGGGGAGTCTCTTTTGTTGTCTGTATTGTTACAGATATACTTGATGACAGGTATTTTGAAACAAATTACCAAAATAATTGAAGCTGGCATGATTATATTGTTACTTTGGCAAATAAAATATGCAAAATTTTTCAGAATTTTAAAATAACGTACACAGAATTTTTAATTTTTTGGTGCAGAATATCCCCAGGAGTAACTGTTGCAAAACAAGTGACCATCAGTATTAGCAGGAGTGTTGTAAGCAAGACTCAAGAAGTAATTCTTCAATGCTACTCAGTACTAAAAAGGCTGCAACTGGAGTACTGTGTCCAGTTCCGGGTACTACACTTCGGGAAAGGTGTAGACAAATTGGAGAAAGGCCAGAGGAGAGCAACAAATAATTAAAAGTCTAGAAAATATGACCTGCAAGGAAAGATTTTAAAAACTGGCTTTGTTTCATCTGCAGAAACATGGTAGTTGTGGGGGAACATGAGAGCAATCTTGAAATATATAGAAGATTGTTATAAAGAGGAGGGTGATAAATTGTTCTCCCTCTCCACTGAGGACAAGAAGTAATGGGCTTAAATGGTGAACAGGGAGATTTCAAGTAGACATTAGGGAAAACTTCCAAACTTTTCAGGGTAGTTAAGCACTGGAATGAAATTGCTTAGGGAGGTTGTGGAATCTCCATTGCTGGAAGCTTTTAAGAACAGGTTAGACAAACACCTGTCAGGGATGGTCTAGAAATAATGCTTAATCCTGCATGTGTGCAGGGACTGGACTAGACCTTTCGAGGTCCCTTCCAGTCCTACATTTCTAAGATTCTATGATTGTGACTTATTCCAGAAATCCTAGCTGACCTCAAGAGACGCCGAATTTCTAGTTTGAAAGTCCATAATATACTACAGACCTGATCCCCTAGTGCCTTGCATTCTGTGTAGTCACTGAAACCTGTGCAAAGCAAGTACAAAACACCCCCAAAGCAGAAGAAGAGTATTTTATATCCATTCGACTCTTATTTTGGCACAGGCATAAATGAATTCTTAAGATGCAAGGCAGTGGAGAATCAAGTCTGATGAGCTATTTGGTTCAAATGTAGTAGCATATAATTAGAATCCTTTTTTTGGTCTCCTTCCTTATTTTAAAATTTGTCCCATGCCTCTATCTCCAACCCTGAAATTACTTTGCTAACTGTAAGAGTAGTTAAGCACTGAGGCTCATCGACTAGCTAATTACTTTAAATGTGCAGCATTAAAATCTAACTGTAAATAGTATCTACCAGGAGCGCATTCTGAACCTGAAAGTAAGCCTTGAAGGAGATGTGGTAAGGGAGGGGGTCTCTGATAATGCAGGCGACTGTTTGCCTATGTCATGGCCCCACATAAATTTAAAAACTCCCACTGGAAATGGATTCTAGGCTTCTTTGACTCATATTACTGCTTTGGACCTAAGTGTTTAGCCAATATTCAAGATCCAGTGGGTTAATTTCTTCATGCAGCGCAGTTAATCTATGGAAGTCATTGCCATGGGATGTTGCGAAGACCAGAATTATAACAGGGTTCAAAACAGAATTAGATAAATTCATGGAGGCTGTATCCATCAATGGCTATTAGCTCAGATAGTTAGGAATGCTACCCCATGTTCTGGGTGTCCCTAAACCTCCGACTGCCAAAAACTAGGGCTGGATGTCAGGGGATGGATTCCTCAAAATTGCCCTGTGCTGTTCTTTCTGGCTGAAGTATCTGGCAGTGGCCATTATCAGATGACAGGATACTGGAATAGACGGGCCGTTGGACTAATTAAGTATGCCCTTTCTTATGTTTCTTTTAGGAGGATAAATTGATGGTGGAGTCAGGTATGTCTTTGATGCAGCCTTGTTTTTAGACAACGAATGTACAGAGTTTCCCTGAACACAGCAGCAGTCAAATGGGAATTCTTTGCCGGCAGTTCCGAGCCTCTTGCCAGCCATCACTTAGCTCAAAACGCTTTCTCTTTTAGCTTGTTCTCAGGGTCATGCTACAAGTCTTTCTCTAGCTGGCCTTGGCTTTCTGTTACCTTATATGTGTGGTTGTGATGTTTCTCCTTGATTCACACAAGAACTCACAGCTGCAAATCAATCATTCCACATCTTGTGGAATCTTAGTTATCAGATCCCCTCCGAAAACCCCTTGGGCTGCCTGGCTCAACGCCTACTTGTATTCAATATAGGTTTTTTATACTGCCCTCATTACCATGGTATTGTCCAGTAATGCATTAAGTGGCATGATTATGCATCGGTCATGTGTTGCTTGTTCTCTCATCCTCTCCCCAGAGGGAGAAGCATGTGGAATGTAGTGTCTTGTTTTGATATTTTTTTTAAAGTAAACCTGTTGCTATGTGTTTCTATTAGGGAAGGCAAGGTCAAGGAAATACAGCTGTCAACTAAAGCAGAAAGAGTTGAGGTATGTGATATTCCTTCCTTACTGGGGGAGTTTACTGCACAGTCTCAGACCACCCCCACAGAAAGCTCTGTCTCCTGCATCAATGAAGCCTGGTCTACACTAGAAAATGAGGTCGGCATAATTACATTGGTCAGGGATGTGAAAAATCCACACCCCGAGTGGTGTAGTTAAGACAAACCAAGTCCCCGTGTAGATAGTGCCAAGTCGATAGAAAAATTCTTCCGTCAACCTAGTTACCACCTCTCAGGGAGGTGGGTTACCTACTCCGATGGGAGAATCGCCCCCTGTCGACATAGGTAGCATCTCCACTGCAGCCATGTAGCGGCTCAGCTGTACCACTGCAGCTTTTTAAGTGTAAACAGGCCCTTACCCTTATTTACTCCAGCCTTCACATAGCCTGTGGTTGTGGTGGAGGCTTCCATTGTTACAGCTTACTATACAGCAGCTCAATTGCTTTTTACATGGACCCTGAATGAAGGGCGGCTCTCATGCCTGCCAGTCTCAGTGACGTTTGACCACCCCCAGCCTAATAACCCGCATGGTGATGTCATTCAGGCAGCCCTCATGGAAGAGGAAAGTATCTCAGGAGTTAATGGCAAGGGTTATGTACAGCAGGCAAAATAATTCCTAAGTTGCACAATGAATGACACTTTCTTTACGTCAGCCTCAACTTTAGAGAGGAGGAAGAGGGACTTAGACAGTGGTTGCTAACGTTGCCTGATGGTTGAAGCTTAATTGCAAGACTGACCACCACTTCCTGTCTGCAGTCAGCTGATGGAAAGATGCTGGCTTTACTAAAGCTTTCACTATGAACCAAGCCGTTTTTCCTGAGGTGAATAATCCAGGGACTTTGAAAATACCATCCCAGTCCAGCATGACTTGCCTGTTCGATGGGACTTTTTCTGTTTTTCCAGTGATGTGTGGGAGTTAATGTAAAACAAATGAAAACACAAGGACGCTCCTGGCCAGAATGACCAGGGTTGAGATGAGGATGCTATTTGGCCTACCTTGCACCTTCCACTTTGAAACTTTGGAGGGAGGGGAGGACTAATCCCAGGGCCTTGTCCTCATTCATGACTTACTGAGGTAACTAGACTGGAACAAATTGTGGAGATAACACAACAATACTCAAAAGAAAATCACAAAAGCAAATTTCGCCTGAGCATCCCTTCCCCCTGTTCCCCCCCCCACGCAGGAATTATGTCAGGACGAAGTCTGCCACGCATCGGAAATTATGAAGATACCTCTTTTTTTTTTTTTTTCCCAGTGACTTGAGTTGGGAGGGCTTACTGTGTGCCCCAGATTCTGTCAGGAAAGGAGTTAGGCATGTGCTTAAGTCCCACAGAAGTCAATACGACTTAAGCGTATATTTAAAGTTAACCACGTGCTCAAGCATGTGTTTTAGAATAAGGGTGGACTCAAGCACTTTTTCCATTTCTGCGTTGCCTGGAACTGCCACGTTTGCTTGGACAAAACACTAGAACCTGTCTTGTAAGGAGCAATCCTGCATTGCTGAGTTGGAGTAATGTGTTCTTATTGAAAGTTCACTTTTTAACCCTATTGGATATTTTATGCTGTAGTAAGATTTAATAAGTCTCTCTTTTACAGGCATCTTTTCCCCCCTGGTAAATCTAAAATAAAATAAATTGGTCCTCAGCAGAATGGAACGTATGATCTAATAGACATTTTTCCATTCTAGCGTGTGTCATTGTTAGAGCTGGACATCATGCTATTTTTTCTTGGAAGTTCATAGCGAACCAGTGAATCTTTGGCTTTTTGTCAATGTCTCTTGCGTGTCAATTTCTGGCATTTCCCCGCCACCTGGACAGCCTCCTGGAAATAAGTAGCATTTTTCTGTGTACACAGCTTTCTCATAGGGCTTGAAAGGGGTTGTTGTATCAGGAGTCTGGAGGTTTAGATAGGGGACTTGGGGTGGGATGAGCACTTCTGAGAACCTTCGCTGTTGCTTGCTGAGTGTACAATGGAGGTCTGTTTCAGTGCGAGCTGCTCAGCTTGCTTACTTTTCACATTGCAGATGATTAACTTTTCTGAAAAGAAAGGGCTGAGGTATACGTGCTCCCACACATGCTAATGCTCAGTTGGAATGTCTGAGGTTAAAAAAAAATGAATTATACTCTGGTAGGGAGGGAATGTTATGCAGTGGGAATATTTGCTAGAGGGATATGTTCTGCTGGTCTGAGCATTGGTCCTGAATAACAACAACTCAGGAGACCCAGGACTGGCGTTAGGCCTCCTGGATTGTCATTTAGAGCCCATTCCTGTAACCCTCTGGCTGATCTGATTTACAGCAGTTTGTGTGTTCCCTGATTGGCTGCTTTGTTGTGCCAGAATAGCTGTGGCATCATGTATTGTGGTCTCAGCCTGCCTATACCTATTCCTGAAATCCCCCTACACTAGAGGCTGTAAGGGGTAGGAGCAGCATATGGCTTTCAGGCTAGTGTTATGCTACCTACCCTCCTGTGCTTCTGGTATGGGCCTACACTACAGAGTTAGGACGAGGTAAGACAGCTTACGGAGACCTAACCGTGTCAGCGTCTACACTAGAATGCTGCGTCTGCCGAAGTAAGTGGCCTGCTGCACTGATATAACTCCACCTCCACGAGAGGCATAGTGCTTGTACCGCTGCAGTCAGAATGAAAACATCCAGCCAGCATTTAATATGTGAGATGAGAAAAGCCACAAGATGCAGAATTAAAAACCAGCTCCAGCAGTGCCTAGTTAACCAGAGAGATTGGGCTCTGCAGGTGACAGTGTTGAATCTAAGGTCAGCATGGAAGCTGCTTTTTCACACATCTCCTCCAGCTTTCCATCTTGAGCCCCTGTATTCTTGGGATGAGTGGAGGGAAGGGGAAGGTCTATCCCTTGTGACTGATTCTCCTAGGGGGAGTCTGTCGTTTAGAGCACTGTGGGGCAGATCTTCAACTGATATACGTGAGCGTAGCTCCATTTAAGTCAGTGAACCTTGCTCTTGGATCGTGTGACAGAGTCTTGAGCTGTAAGAGAACTTGTGCAGAGGGATTTGACTTAAGAATATGCCTTTTCCTCCTAGTGAAGAAAAAGCCAATAAGAAGCAGTCCTGATCCCCAAACGTACACAAATACACATCACAAAGGATGGGAGGGGAAATGCAGGCAGAGCGAGCGGTGACGTGATGTCCGAGGTCATCACACACCAGGTCAGTGGCAAAACCCAGCTTGGTACCCATGTGTCCCAACTCCCAGCTCAGTAAAGTGTGGTGTCCATGTCTCCCTAAATCAAAGCACATTGATTTTTTATTGTCTGTAGTAAACATTTGTGTGGGAAGGTAGGCTTGATCAGTGATGTGCTGGAAAGGTTTCTGATGAACCTCTTGTTAAAACTCCACCATCAAGCTGAAGGGAGGTCTTGGGGCCTTCTCTGCTTCTAATGGAAATTCACTGCTAATTTTTCCCTGCTGGTGCCCTGGAGCTCAAAAAAATGCTGGTGAGGAGAAAATATCTTGTTTTTGGAATGCATCAGATTGCAACAAGTGTCACATATTTTAAACAATGGCCCTAGTGAGAGGTTAGCCCTGGGGATGTGTCTTCACTGCAGAGTTAGTTTGAATGATCCATACTAGATACTTCTCTCGAGCTAGCTGATTTCGAGAGCAGCCACATTATGAAACACCACTCAGACTGCTGTGTCCATACTTGCTCTGTGCTCACTGGTATATGGCACGCTTAAGACTCCGGGGACACATCCCATGGTTCTTTGCAGTGCAGTAAGCTGATCTGCACTGTGAATTCTTTCCCACTGAATTGTGAGAAAACTTGTCTGTCCTTTTTGGGCGCACGGGGGGAGAGCGGGGAAAGAATTGTGAGAAGGCATTGGAAGACTAGCAGTACTTGAGTGGTGCTAGCCTGTGCCCACACTGCTGTGTGGTTGTGTTATCAGTTGACAAGTTGTGCTCACTTGATTTTTAACCTGTATCCTTTGACGGGCCAGCCAGTCTGGGTTAAATGCACCAGCATACTTTAGGTAAGGGTTGTGTAAGTGTACAGGGAATGTGAGTTAGGGCCAATATTCAAGTTATAACTGAGTTAACTTTGAAGTGAATACAAGCCCCAAGGGACCCATTTCTCCATCTTCTTGCACCCTGTGTAGCCATCCACACCTATGCAAAGAGGGTGTAATACATTACCAGACCAGAATGATAGCATTTTATGGTCCCTTAAAGCAAATGCGTACATGAGATGCAAGACCGTGCAAAAATGAGGCCAAGGTCCGCATTTCAAAGGATGCCAGCTGACTACGGAGCTGTGCTATCAATACTTCAACTCATCAGCTGATATTTTCACAGCCATATAAGGGATTTGGTTGGCCGATAGCCATTTAAGTTAATGGGAGCCGGGCAGCCAAATGCCTTAGGCAGTTTTGCAGATTTCAGCCAGTATATATTTTGGGGCTCAGCCCAAACATTTCCGGCAAACTTCAACTTAATATAAATCTGTGCACCAAGTGGTGCTTTGCTGGAGTTATGAGGAAGTGTTTTTGTTCCATGCAAATGTGTGCAAATAGCATACATGACCTGCAATGCAAGGTTTCCCACAGGATAAGAAGGGAAATTTGTTGCCCAAGGTAGTAAATTGTTGTTTCCCAGATTTTTCTCCCCTTTCTGGAGTAAATGTAAACTCTCTGCCATTTTCTTGCCTGAACAGAAACTTTCATATCGTTCCTACAAATAAGGTCTCAGCCTAACAACAAAAGCAATCTACAACACATTCGAAAACAGCTGAGCAATTACTGTTTGTCTGTAATGTACTTACCCACCATTGTTCAGGTTTGTTTAGCAGCTTGTTTAAACTGTTGAAATGGTACACAGTCTTTAAGTTTGACATTCCTTTGTTTGTGTTGTGCTACGTCTTACCTCCATTGTCAATTGCCAACACAGACGTGGTTTTGGTTTGCTAGTCTGTCCTCCAGAATATGGAGGTATAAGGTTGCCTGCCTTGCATTTCCTGGCCACGGTTTAGTCTGTTCTTACAGCAACTGTTTGGGCACATCCCAACATAGTTGCCTTACAACTGAGATGGGATTCCTGAATATGTGACAAGCAGTTCTGGGAGCAGCCGCTTTTGGGCAACAATACTGAGGTGGTGTTAACCCCAGGGCCAGCTGAAGAGATGTGGTTACAAGGCTTGGAGCGGACTGTCTACTCCCGTGCTTGTCTGTCCCCCTAGTTCAACTGGCACTGAGCTAGGTGCAACCAATATTTGCAAAATGCTTGCAATGGTGGTTTATGTGGATGGAAGGCATTTCACAGATGAAGAAGCCCAAAGCATTCTAACTAGCAGTTTGACTAAAATAAATGTTACTACAGGGTCTGAGCCGAAAACTGAAAGAGACTTGTTTTTCAGGAACATGACACAATTACTCCTGGGGCCTCTGCTTCAGTTTGCATGTTCTTTATTAAACCAAATAAGAAAACTAAAAATAGAAGTGCACCAATCTGGGTTTTTATTGTAAGTTGTTATTTGCAACTTACTTGTTATTTTGGGGGGGGATTTGAGATCCCTTTAAAGGCAATGATTTTTAGAGGGCAGGTACTCAGCACTTTCTGAAAATCAGAGCCCTTTAAAATGTGTCTAAGTTTGGCCCCCAAAATCACTAGACACTCTTGAAAACTCATGGCCTAAAACTCCAGTTTATCTAGTAGGAAAGGAGAATGAGAGAACTACCTGTGTTACTGAGATGAAAAATATATCATAGAAACAGGAATACAGATTCATAGTAAAAATAAAACAAAGCAAAACTGACCAACCAAACACAAATCAAGATTTAATTTCAGGGTTTGTACTGCTTTTTCTAGGTGAAATTCACCTAGGTTACACTGGTGTGAAAATGGGTGGTGAATCAGGCTCACAAGTGGGATGTCATAAGATGCTATGATTTAAAAAAAAATTTTTTTAATCTGCATTAAGAATGGGCTGAACAGACTTAAAAGAACACAAGCCAAATTGAATTCACAGAACCTTATAGATGTTTTAAAAGATTTTCCCATTGCCTCTAAACTAACAATCTAATTTTCTATTACTTTGACATCAGGTAGTCCTGCTGGGCTAGTGTCAGGTTTGAAATATGATGTTAAATTAAGCTCTGATCCTATATCTTACAATGTTTCATTCTCTGCAGTAAGGTTCCATGTGGGTGTAGCAAGCCACTTGTGCATTGTAAATTGCAGGATTGGGGCCTGATTTTCTTAGGGCGTATGTTTTTTTAAATGAACAGCATGAATTAATAGTTCTGAAACATTTAAAAAGAAAGCAAACATGAAAATGATTGGGATTCAAGTCAAGGGGCAAAGTTCGGAATGAAACGTGCAATTAAACAGAGTTATTAATTAACTTCTGGATATAGGATTCTGCATGATTTATGGCTCCATATATGCCATCATACTTGTAATAAATCACCTCCATGGATTACAAATATACTTGCTGGAAGCACTTTACAATATGTACAGCCAAAAAAAAAAAAAAAAGTCCTAAGATTCTGGCAGCTACAAAGTATAAAAAGTAGAAAAAAAAAAGTAGAATCCCGACAGAGCAACTCCTGTTAGATGCTGAAAGCCTCAACTCCATTGCCTGCACTGGGTAGTCAGAACCTTGCAGGATTGGGCCTTAGGTTTGAGCTAGGGTTGGGATGTAACAGTTGCCCAGGATTATCCAGGAGGAGTACCCTGTAAGGGGTAGTGATTACAATGTAGGGGGAAGGCCCATACCTGAGAACCTCACTGAAAATAATAGACAACTATAGTGTCTCTGTGCTTCTTGTAACCATCCAGTACAATTGAAATGGAGAATTATATCCCTGCAATAGAACTCTGTGGGATGGTTTAAAATAAAAGTGTAGAAAGGATCTCATCTCTGCTCGGGCCTCTGGGTTTTAAGAGTAATTTATAATGAAAACTACAACATTTCAACAGGCCCCTATTAATTTCTTTAGGCCTCTTCCATGGATGGGAGGGCACAGGAGAGGGAGAGTGATGTATTTATGGCTGTAACACTGCGTCCAAGAGGAACTACATGTTGGAATGCTATTTATTGCTATTGGTTGCTATTGAGTCATGTCATTTACTGTTTTTGTTCAGCTTAGGCACCGACTAGGGAACTTGTGGATTCCCACTGCTCCTTAGCAGCTGACAGTCTTTATGTGTAAGGTGCCTGTGTGTGTGTGGGTGGGGGGTGGTGGTCTAAAGCCTAGCAAGCAGAACTGAGGGCCTACTAGTGATTTGGGGTGCTTTAGCTGTTGGGGGCCCAACCTGAAACACCTTAAAAGGAACTGATTTTTCTTTTCTTTTAAGAAAATGCTGAGCACCGGCCCTCTGGATAACAGGTCCTTTTAAAGTCTTTCAAATTAGGCACCCAAAATCATCAGCCACCTTTGAAAATTTAGGCCCAGCTGATCTGGGGGAGGAATCAGAAACTCTATAGTCTGCTCAGCCAGATATAATTTCCATTTAAGAATCATTTGCTTTTCCTTATAAGCAAGAGTGGCTGGGGGCTCTTCAGTTGCAACGGGCTGAGATGTTAAGATGAATGCCAGATTTTTCCACTACTTAGCACTCACAGTTGTGACAGTCCAGTTTGGCCAATGTACATGGCTATGTATGTTGGCCAAACCGGACTGTCACTACACAAAAGACTAAATGGACACAAATCAGACATAAAAAATGGGAACATCCATAAACCAGTTGGAGAGCACTTCAGTCTCCCAGGACACTCTGTAGCTGATTTGAAAGTTACCATACTCTACTAAAATACTTCAAAAACAGACTTCAAAGAGAAACTGCGGAGCTAGAACTGATCTGCAAACTTGACACAATCAGACTGGGTCTGAATAGGGACTTGGAATGGTTCTCTCATTACAAGAAGTAATTGTCACTGTTCACACATTCTCAGCCTCAAATCAATGGTTGTGAATAGGCCTCAGCAACTCTAACTGTATGGACTTTGCTATTACCTACCCCCTCATTGTTGTACCTTCCCCTTGCCTGTATATATATACCACCTATCTGATTTCCATTCCCCGCATCTCCTGAAGTGGGTTAAAGCTCACGAAAGCTTACGCCTGCAAAAATTAAATTTATTAGTCTTTAAAGTGCGACAGAACTCTCGTTGTGTTTTTTTTTAAGTGTCTTTGAAAATCCTTTGATTTCTTCAGCTACTTGCTATTTCTTGTTGGAGGTATGCTAAGCTCCTTTACAGAGCTGGGTACTTTAGAAATGTTCAAAAACCAAACTGAGTCAGAATTCTGCCCCTGGCCCTTCTCCTTTCCTCTCTATCTATTTATATGCTTTTGCCACCAGAGTGCCGCACAACCACTAATGGATGTGAACCTCAACAACACTCCTGTGAAGTAGGGAAGTATTATCCCCATTTTACAGACAGGACACTGAAACACTGGGTAGATAAATGACTTGCCCAAGGTCACACAAGAAATCTGAATCTGAGCCAAGAATTGAAACCATGCAGAGTTCTAGCCAATAGACCATGTTAGCCTCTCTTGGATCAAATCCGGGCTCCAGATATGACCAGTCTTCTGTCTTTGACCATAAAAGTTAAAAACCGTACTGGAAATTTTCAGCCTGGGCCCAGCTCGATAGATTTATTGGTTCATTATATCAAAGATGTTTTGACCCATGGTGCTGTGCTAGGATATCAGTGCAGCTATCAGTCATGCTGAACCCAGGCTTTTTCTTTTCCATGTTGCTAATAAATAGACCAGCACAGTTAGAAACTGTGCTAAAGCGGCTCTTTCTCTTGCTGACTTGTTTTTGAAGTGTGATATGCTATAGACCTGGATCAAGGTGGGACGGATCACAGAACAAGTCCAACAAGTGCAGCAAGTTGTAAATATTATGTAATCACATTGCAGGCATGGATTCCGGTAACTGCTACCACCACTTCTGCCAGTAACTTTACAGTAACTACTAATCAGATGACATATTTTGAATGCCAAGATGCAGTCAGCATTAATAATCTCTTGACCTGCACAGTACACGCACTGTAGCTTTCTCATGCGATCTGATACGTTTTTCAGGGAACTTATTAATTAAAGCTGATAATATTCAACCTCTTCAAACAACAAGTTGATAAAAGGTATAGAAGTCTGATTTACATGTACTCTGGAGACTGACAAGTTTGCTACACTCAAGAATAGCAGAGTGGAGGAATAACACAGGGGCAGGGTTAATCCCAAGGCACTGAAAGAGAAGCACGGACTGGTGTATCTTTAGTAACCTTGTAATGAGAGTTTCAGGGGCCTCGGGTCAGCCCTGGACCAGGAGACATTATGCTGAGCAAACCTGGCTAGTGTAACGTTGTTCCTTTTGACCTGAGCAGTTAGCTAAATTTGGGGTGTTGCATGTTGTTCCAGCTGAGAAATTGATGACAGTGCCAGGTATTTTCTTGGATGCAATTTTGTTTATTGACAAAGATTTAAATATAAAGTCCCGTTTTCCTGAATACAGCCAGAATCAAACAGCTGGAGACCGTTTCTGTGCTCGCAGTTCCAGTTTTGCCTTTCCAGACAGTCTCTGTGCCTCAGAAAGCTCTCTCTCCACTCTCTTTCAGGCGCATGCGCGCGCACACACACACACACACACAAGTCAATCAATATCCATCAAAGCTCAACCCCAACAATAGGTTAAGGGGCCTGGTGAAAAGAGTATGGACCTCAGTCTCCACTCTGTTAAACACCAGTTGCCCCCTGTTGTGACTCCATTGAAGTCAATGGAATCATAGCAGCATGAAATGGGTGTAGTGGGGGAAACAAACCCTAACTACTTCATAAAAACAAAGCCAAACCTTTCCATTTGCTGGTTTTCAAAAGCATTTGAACTGACTTGTAAACTACGCCTGCGGGATCAGTTAAAGAGAGTGCAAAAGATTTTGCTGCTGATCCTCAGCTGTGGTCCAGCAGTACCCGGCGCTAGGCAGGAGGCAGGAGGCGAGCGCAAATAAGGTGGCAACTTTATTCATAGCAGGTGTGTTTTCAAGGTTCCCTATTATTAGGGGTAAAGATTGAGGTATGAACATCTCCACTCCCACCCGTGTTAGTGTTTTACACTCTATGCACACACTCTTTTGCACAGGTGTAAATGCCCACATAAAAACAGTTGGGCCCCATGGCCCTTAAATGACTCAGAAGGCAGTATTTCTGTATGTTCATATTCAAGGAGCTCACTCTATCAGCTGGGGCAGGTGCATAATGTTGTCGCTCTCTTTCCTGCTTACCCTGATCAAAAATTTCTTCAGCTTAGATTCTGCTGCTTCAATTAACCAGTGAAAGTGTGCTGAGGCTTGGCTACTTCATTGGCTACTTCTCTTGAATTACTTGTGTCCTAATACATTTCCTTTTTGGGCACAGGTTGTTCGTATCACTTTTCTTTTGTCAAAAATTTCAGAGAATCAGATTAACAGTTCTAGGAGATGCCCTCAAGGCAACTGTCCAGAGTCATCCTCAGATGGCCATGATCCTGTTTCTTTCTATGACTTGGCTGGATGTTAACTTGATCTGCCAGAGCTCAGCAGAGCATCTTGGATATTTTCTTGCCTCCCCTACTGCATCCAGTTGTGGCTGGAGGAAAACTTCTGCAGGATCCCTGCTTTCCCCCACTTCCTGTGTGGTTAGGCCTTTGCTTTGCTATCTTCTGCATTTTGTAACAGAGAGGGAGCATGTAAACCCCATGGAATTTAAACTATAGATCTGAATCCCCACAAACTTCATCTTCCTGCACTATTATTTGTGTTCCTCCTTTAAGTTCCTCATTTGGGAGCAGGTTCTGGTTCCAAAAAAAAAAATGA
The DNA here is from genome assembly GCA_007922155.1 of Mesoclemmys tuberculata. Taxonomy (NCBI): domain Eukaryota; kingdom Metazoa; phylum Chordata; order Testudines; family Chelidae; genus Mesoclemmys; species Mesoclemmys tuberculata. Next base: position 2,686,898 of record ML675610.1, read on the forward strand.
GTAAAGGCTCAAAGATGTCCAGAGAAGGGTTTGCGATTTCTCCCATGCTGACGCCCCTAACCATGCCCTGATGAAATGTCAATGCAGAGAGTCACTTGACAAAATCAGTTTATTAATAATACTCCATTTCTGTAGCACTTTGCTCAGTGGATCTCAAAATACATTTACAAACATTAATTAATGAAGCATGACAAACATCCGTCTAAGATAGATAAATTGAGCACTGAGAGAAACTACATCATATTCCCAGAGCCTTACAATGAGTCTGCCTAAGGGATGGGAATATAGCCTCGAGGCTCTGATTCCCAGTCTCCTCTTGTGACCACTAGACATGTTCACTTTGGTTTAACAGCACTTACTGTGTATAATATCTCTTGACGAAGTGAAGCTTTCCAGTGTTAGCAGGGAAAAATGAATGTGCCCTTTGCAGTGCATTTCTCTGGGCACAGCTTGTGCAATCTGGCTTTCTGAGGTTAAATAATATAGCACTTTGAGTTTCACATGGATGTGAAGGGAAATGCATTGGCCCCATTCCAGATAGTTATCTCAGCTTATAAAAAGGAGCCACCAGTCTGGAATTCTCCAAGTCTTTCTTGCTGCTGATCACCTATGGCAAAGAGACATCAAGAAACTAGCAAGCAAAGGGACAGAGTTAAAGAATGGAATAGTGGGATTGGGCAAGAGCCTTTTCAGAAGCAGGTGAAGAGAATAAATATCTGGATTTTGGAGACCCTCATTTTTTTCTCCCATGTTTCTTTTCTAAAAACACAATTGCAGCCTGCAGGTTTCCATAAGAGGAGAAATATTGAGCTTTAAACTCTGTGATGAGCGAAGCTCTAGTCTTTCTTGACTTTAAATGCTATGCAGAGACATCTGTGTGGATGCTCCACTTCCATGGGCTGGATCTCAATGCAATCTCCTCTTGAGGAGGGCAAGAGTTGGGGGCAGTATGTTCAGAGATCTTGTGATCTCTCACTTGATGGACATGTTGACAAGCACATCTGTCAAGCAAGTGAATAAGGTTTAATTTAGGTCAATGTTCTCAAGAAATAGCTGCTGGGCTTGGCTGCCTTAATTCAGAAACATCAAGTCTGATTTCCAGGAGGGCTAAGTAGCCAATGGGATCTGTGGATCCTCAGCATTTAGGCACCTGATGTTGGGCATTCAGAATTAATGGCCTCTTTTGAAAATGTAAGCCTGTTAGTAACATTTTCAAGGTACTTAAGAGACTTAGGAGCCAAAATCCTATTCACTTTCAAAGAGACTTAGGCCCCTACATGCCTAATGGCATTTAGGATCCTAAATCACCTAAATTCTTTTGATCAGCAAAGCGGTAGTCTCGACAGAGACACTATCACAATGACTTTGACAGCTACAGGTACATTACTTTGTTCATATTCATATTTCAGTGCATAGGTTCCCCCGCACTGGATTATTTCTCTTCTTTTCAAAGGTTACATCAACCTATGCAGGCAGTGCCAAGGGGCCTAGAAATGGCCATTATGCAAAATGCTGAGGTCAGGCCACCTTCATGGCACATTTGTAAATGCTCTGCCATTTTATGATGTTTCATAAATAACAATGGCCTGTTTCAGTGCTAGCTCGTCACATTATGATGTCTCAATGTCCCTTGTAAATCAATCCTCTTGTTTAATTACTTTGGAAATGAGATTGGCATACCGTATTGTCCACAGATCTGTCTGGGTTCCCCCTGGTGGTAGCTCACCAGACTGCTATGAGAGAATCCAGCCATTGAATCCCTAGTTGTTTTAAACCTCTGGAGTCTGAGTAGAGTCTAGGGTCCCTGTCTGTCATCCTTAGGCACACACTCAGGGTGCAGATGCTTGGTCTAACACCCCGTCCTCAGAACTTAGATCAGGTGGCCCTGCTGCCTTGACCCTAGAGCGGTACTGACTCCCCACCCCCATAATTTAAACACACCCTCTCCCAGAACTCCACCTGAAGAAGTGAGCCTTCTGGTACTCTCTCAGGAGGTACGTGCTAAGATGTAACACATCTTATGTAACACACATACTTTGCACAGAATTTTAATGCCATTGATCTTGACAGATAAAGCACAGAGTACAGATCTATTACAACACAATGCCTCTCCCTAGCTCACCCTTCCTGAATACAGATGGACTACCAATGGAAGGCAGGGTTCCCCTGCCTCGTCAGGTTCCTACACAAAGAGATCAGCTCCTAGCCTTTTATAACCTCCCAGACTCTCTCTCAGGTGACCTCCTGGTCAGTCCCAACAGGTGACCTTGTTGTTAGTTGACTTGTCCCCTGCTCAACCAGTTCCCCTATTTGGGAGCCGGTCTATAGGGGCTGTTCCATTTCAATAGGAGAGCTCTTAACTCAATGACAACTGTTATCTCTTTGCCTGCCTTTGGAATTTCAGTCCAACATGGAGGTGGAAGCACAATAGAGAAGGCAGTTAGCTCCCATATTCAAAATGGAGTTTGCAGCTGGTAAACACAGAGTGTGTGTAACGATCTCGAAGGTTCATTAAGTAATAAACTATTGAATGAGTAAGGAATAGAACTTTAATAACACAGACTGACGGGATGCCTAGGTGTGCAGCTGGGAACAGCCATGTTAGATCTGATGTAGGGCATATTTCCCAATTCATACAACAATGGAAAGAGAATAGAGCAAAAAATAAGCAATCAATTTGCAAACATCTAGACGATAATAAGGTAATAAGTAACCATCAGCATGGATTTTTGTCACGAACAAATCATGTCAAACCAACCTGATAGCTTTCTTTGACAGGGTAACAAGCCTTGTGGGTGGGGGGAGGCAGTAGATGTGGTATAGTTTGACTTTAGTAAGGCTTTTGATACTGTCCTGCATGACCTTTTCTTAAACAAACCAGGGAAATACAACCTAGATGGCACTACTATACGGTGGGTGAAAAACTGGTTGGAAAACCATTCCCAGAGAGTAGTTATCAATGGTTCACAATCATGCTGGAAGGGCATAATGAATGGAGTTCCTTGGGGATCAGTTCTGGGTCTGGTTCTGTTCAATATTTTCATCAATGATTTAGATAATGGCATAGAGAGTACACTTATTAAGTTTGCGGCCAGTACCACGCTGGGAGAGGTAGCAAGTGCTTTGGAGGATAGGATTATAATTCAGAATGATCTGGACAAAATGGACAGTTGGTCTGAGGTAAGTAGGATGAAATTCAATAAGGACAAATGCAAAGTATTCCACTTAGGAAGGAACAATCAGTTGCACACATACAAAATGGGAAATTACTCCCTAGGAAGGACTGCTGCGGAAAGGGATCTGGGGGTCATAGTGGACCACAAACTAAATATGAGTCGACAATGTAATGCTGTTGCAAAAAAAGCTAACATGATCCTTGGATGTATTAGCAGGAGTGTTGTAAGTAAGACACTTGTAAATAATTCTTCTGCTCTACGTGGTGCTGATTAGGCCTGAACTGGAATATTGTGTCCAGTTCTGGGCACCACATTTCAGGAAAGATGTGGCCAAACTGGAGACAGTCCAGAGAAGAGCAACAAAAATGATTAAAGATCTAGAAAACATGACCTATGAGGCAAGACTGAAGGAACTGGGTTTGCTTAGCCTGGAGAAGAGAAGACCGAGAGGGGACACGATAACAGTTTTCAAGTACATAAAAGGTTGTTACAACGAGGAGTGAGAAAAATTGTTGTTCTTAACCTCTGAGGACAGGACAAGAAGCAATGGGCTCAAACTGCAGCAAGGGGGGTTTATGTTAGATATTAGGAAAAACTTCCAAACTGTCAGAGTGGTTAATCACTGGAATAAATTGCCTGGGGATGTTGTGGAATCTCCATCATTGGAGATTTTTAAGAGCAGGTTAGACAAACACCTGTCAGGGATGGTCTAGATATTACTTAGTCCTGCCATGAGTGCAGAGGACTGGACTAAATGACCTCTCAAGGTCCCTTCCAGCCCTGTGAGTCTATGGTTCTATGCTAGGGAGCATCTCTAAATCACAATCTTCTACAAGCATATCTCCACAGAGAGAGTTCATAATCTCAGAATTCATAAATTGCTCAGATTCCCCAAATCTTCACCCACATCTCCCCATTCTGACATATGTGATCTGGCAGACAGCATTAAGTGGTATTAATGTGACAGCTAACACTCAGTCAAAGGCCGAGCACCCTCTTTACCAGTGCAGTATATAAACCTTGTAGCTGTTTGCCCACCTTTTATAATTTAACTTTCTAAAGGGCAGATGCTGGTAAGAGGTGATGTATCGGGGCACCCCTGAAGACTAAATTCACCCTGATCGCAACTTAGGTACAGCAGAGGCAGCAGCAGTGAAAGATTCCTCAAACCTCCTCTCCTGCTGTGCCTCAATCCTCCTTTAATGGGACAAGAGCGTGAGAGGAGTTTGAATGTCCCTGTTGATTCATGCCTGGGTCTCATTTGAGGCCATCAGCAAGGCTCCAGTTGTGATTCAAAGTCATTAGGTACTTTAGAATGTAGATGGATTGCCTGCATGGGTCAGTGAATAATTCTGCCTCCAACTCCCTTGTAACATTGTATAACTGGTTAGGTATGTTGGTTGAGATTCCCAAAGCCAGACTTTCCCCAAAGATATTAAATTCTGGTCTCCATGACAATGTAATAAAACTCCTTCAGTAATAACCCTATTAATTCTAGATTTAGACTCAAAAGCATACGCAAGAAGGGTGAGATTTTTCAAGTGCTCAATGGCGGTAGAGTTAGGCCAAAATTTCTGAAAATCCTATCCTAAGGCTACATATTCACTGAAAAAAAGCTATGTTTTTACATGGAGATAGCTAATTCAGGGTAGCTATCTGTTAACTCACAGACTGGGATCTGCTATTAGTGTGCTCAGGAATTGACATGACTCATGTTCGATAATGACAGAAAGGCTTTAATTACTATATTTATAAAAATATAAAATGAGCTCCCAAACCAAAAGTCCAGTATATTTTAGCATCAAAAGCAATTATCCTCACCAATGTAGGCAAGAGGTGGTGATGGTTTCTTAGCAGCTTCCTCTGACAGCCTGCATCCATGGTCTCAGGAGATAGCTGGCAAGTTGTCAGTTTCTTGTCAAGAGTCCTTTCTTTTTACCAGTTCCATTGTTTCTCTTTTATATTCTTAAATTCAATTTTTTTCAAGGCATTTTGATAATTTACATGTAAACACAGGAATCCCAGAAAACAATACAAGAGGGAGAGACCCATGTATTTTACTTAGTTAAAAGGCGCTAGCCACCTGTATTTGTTGTTTGGTTTTAGTGTTCTATCCTTCAAACAAAGGGGTATTGGTGATTAAATTGAGCAATACCTGGGGTGGCTTTGATGGGCTTTGATCATAAGGTATTTTAAGAGGGCTGGAGCTATGGAGATCTGGCACGCCCTGCATTTAACACATTGCTGTTCACTGCATAGATGAGTTACTCCCAGAGGATAAATTCATTAGAGAAGATGGTCCAATAAAGAGAGGCAATTAATAAACAGTTATCTTAATGAAATACCAGACATACTTTGAGAATGGCAAGACAGCATGGGTGTGTTGCAATGAGAAACAATCATCCCTTTTCAAAAGGGACTCCAGCCACCATTTCACATACTCTGCAATATGCATCTAATTAATATTTGGTAGCTTAATTTTATAAGTAGGCCTAGCCTAGCTAAAATTTCATGGCCTACACTATCTTGATATAAAACCCTACTAGGGACAAGGCAATGTAATCTTTAACTTGATGTAACTAGTCGAGGTAAATCCCAGGTGGACCTCAATAAGCTATACTGAGGTAAGCACTACTCATGCCTTGTCTCCATTAGGATTTTACAGTGAGATAGCTATCCTGAGTTAGCTATCTCCATGTAAAAATACACCTCTCTTTGCAGTGAGGACGAAGACTAAGTCAGCTTTCATGTCAGGGTAGTTACCTGTTGTTTATATAATAAAAATCCCTGTCACTGATTAAGGTTGCTACATTGCTTGAAATACTATATTGAATAGTTACCTTCATATATTTGTCCCTCTTTTTCCCCAGAAGTTAATTATCTTGGGTTTAATTGTTTTCTAGATTCTTTTGGAACACTTCATTTTCTTTTCGAAGGTGACAATTTAACCCCTTTTCTTTGTGTCCACTTAGGCTTCTGTGAGAAACAATGCAGAGTTGATAGAATGGCGATATGGAAAGATGTCCATTTCTGTCCAATCTACAGGAGATTTCAAGATGAAGCTCTTCAAGATGGTGGTGAAACATAAAAACAACTCTCCCTTGGTTGAACTCTCTCTGAGACAAGCTAGTTTCCCTAAGACAAGAGGACAGGAACCTAAGAAGATCAGAATTTATTGTAAATATATTTAGGAAAATGCTATGAATTACTCACGTACACTGAGGCAGGTGGGGCTTTCAGTCAGAAGTTTCCCTTTTAAAGTAATCAATATTGTAAGAAGCCATAGACCTGGTAATGTTTGTCTGACTCCTCTACATTATTGTTTGATTTAACTAAGAATTGTGCATCTAATAGGACTGGGCTGCTGATGGACAATGGGTAGCTCATGACTTAGGATACAGACCATTGTCTGTTGTATGTTGAGTGGCCTATATGCAAGGAGTTGATGGTCTGGTATCAGTCCATTTCCTAGCAGCCACATCACAAGGCAACCAACGTTAATTGCCTCCTTTGTTGGGCGGTGTCATCAGAAAGGCCAAGAACTTGAGCGGACATGAAGATTTAACCAATGCTCACTCTCTTTAAAAGGTGGGTCCAGTCGATCAGGGTTGAGGCAGGTTGGTGTTAAAAGTCTGCCCAATGCCTATCCCAGCTGCATTTGTTCTGGGAATCAAATACTTCAGTCTCCAGGACTGCCACCTGTCATTTTTCACCAGCCCTCCATCTACTTCAAAAATGCAAGAGCCGTGAAATACTTTCCTGCACCTATTTCCAAATTTAAATTTACTCGGTAAGCCTTGAACAATACTCACTGAACTCTTTCAACTTACAGTTCAATCTACATGTGCTGTGCTAGTGTTTTTTCCCTGTTGTGGGTCATTGTCCTGGTCTGGTATGGCACGTTCCTTTTAAAAACAAAATAAAATACTCTTTCTTTAAATGGAATCTGAACTTTAATTTGTAACCTTAGCAGGACTTTGGGGGCAAACATTGGCTAGTTATGCAGATTCAAAACTTGCCCATAAATTGTTTTAAAACATAAGAGATGGCACAATTTCCAGGCTGTGTACCGGTCAGTGCTACACTGACTTATTTCACTGGTTCGTTTTTTATAGGGGCTCTTCTGGAGGATTTAGCACAGGGTTGGTAGCCAGAAACTCCCGAGTTCTAATCCTGGCTGTGCCACAGATCCTTTGGTAAGTCAGTCTCTCCGTGATAGTTTCCCTAGCTGTAAAATGGGGATGAAGATATTTATCTATTTCACAGGCATGAGATGAGGAGTAAATAGTTGTTTGTAAAATATATTGTACATGTCAATCACTATGGGGTAAATCAACCCTTTAAGGCAAGCCCATTATTGAAGGCAGTATGGAGCCGCACAGTCATTTAATGCCTCTAAGGCTTTGTCTATACTGGCGGTGGTGCATAGGCTATGTGTAGCTATCAGCTGCAATGAAAAGCAGGCTATGCGCATGCTGTATGGTGTGTAGGTAGCATGCAGCAGTGAAAGGCTCTGGCGGCTCCCAGTGGTGGGGAAAGACTCCAGGAGTTGGGAGCCCCACTGGAGATTTTCCCCACTGCCTCCCCTTCGCTAGAGCTTTTCTGCACTGCTTGAGCCTTTCCCTGCAGTGAGGGAAGGCACCAACAACAGGGAGGTAGCAGGAGGCTACACTGCTAAGAACAGCTGCCTGGATAGGAAGGGCACTGTTTGGGTGTGTAGAGAGCCTTGTAGGGTACGCACTTTAATGTTCTGGCGTATCTTTACTCTACTTGCCTAAGCAGTGCCTCACTATTTATACCTGAGCTAGGAGGGCACGCAATGTATGTACTCTACACGCTGCCGTAAGTGTAGACTTAGCCTTAGAGTGCCCCAATGGACTGGGGGCAGCACAAACTGCTACACCCCTTAAAGGTGTGCATTTACTCCCTGCTTGATGGCCTGCTGGCTCTGTTGATGCAATATTTTGAGGGGGAGGAGGATAGAGCTATGACCCTGCCTATTAGCAATATCCTGCGAGGAACTGCACTCCTTGCGAGGAACATCTCAGAAGCAGCCCGGATGTGCTGGGGCTGCAATTCTAGCTGACTGTTATTTGAGCTGTATAATGGAGATGAGAGAGGGTCCTTACACATCCTCCTCACTGTGAATCTAGCCCTGGTGTAAATGCTAAGTCGGGTTATTATCTGGTGGTTGTTTTAGTATTGCATAGCAACAGGAATGACAAGATCTTCCTCCTGCAAACTGGGAAGAGGTTTTTATGTTGTTTAGAATGATGACAAACTTATATTCCTGTAAAATGGCACAAATGCATTGCTCTTCTTGAAGCAACCACTTTCTTCCAAAAAAAGGTCCCTGGTTGAAGCTTTTGGGGTTACTGAAGTGTTTTGGATCACTCAGGACAGTAAAGGGAACACAGTCAGACCCTGAAAAAAAGAAAAAAACGCTTGTGCTTAAAATAGTTTTGTTTGATCAGCAAAGAAACCTACAGCTTTTAATGATGTATAAAGAGCGCCACTCACTGGCTGGAGTGGTTTCTAAACCAGGGGTTCTCAAACTATTTTTGCCGGGACTCCCTTTGAAAATATTTCAGGTTGTGATGACCCCCTCATGCCACGCCACGCCACCCTCTCCGCCACACGTCATGCCACTCTTACTTATGTACTGCTGCTGGGGATGGCACCGTCTTCGGAACACATGGCCAGCAGCTGCTGTTCTCTGGCCAACGAGTTCTGAAGGGCTCTGGCTGTCAGCCATGCCCAGGAATGACAGCCACAGCCCTGGCATGTGTGGGGGCTGACAGCTTGTGACCCCCCATAATAACCTCATGACCCGTTAAGGGGTCCCAACCCCCAGTTTGAGAACCCCTGTTCTAAACTATCCCTTCACAAACACACTGATAACGGGGAGTTTGGACTTCAGGGGCAGACCTAGAATAAAATAGCTGTCCAAAGAATGCTGTGGTTGCTGTCAGGGTAGAATCACGTTTGCAGCGGTAAACCAGCAGCATTTCCTTTACTAATCCCTTTCTTCAAGTCCTTTCAATGTACAGATTACCTGAAGGGCTCTAGGTTACCCTATGTGGTATTGGCTCGGGACGGGTGTATATTGTAAATTAGAATGGAGCAGCCACAGAGGCCTGGAATCTTTACCTTGGGAATAGCGTACCCCTGAAACGGGTATCCCAGCTCATTCTAGGAAGTCGATGAATCTTTGGATCTCCTGGATCACAGCATCAGTATGAGGCAGCTGGTTTCATCCACCACACAGGAACTCCAGTTTTGCACGTGTGATTGATCAATCTCCTCATGCACCTTTTTTGGAAAGAATATGGTGCAATGGCGGGTGGTGGTGGTGAGGGATTAAAAACAGCATGAAGATTGTTTGGCCTGTCAGATCACAGGGTGGGGAGAGACCCTTTAATTCTTTGTTTTACATCAGTTGGGAATGGGCTTTTTCTCATGTGGCCCGTCCCCAGGGTATATGAACATCTCTGCTTCTGGAACCTAAGCAATCTTTCATCTCCAGTAGCAGCTCTGTTGCTTTTGGACTTGTCTCACAACAGAAGTAGATTATCCTAGGCTTTGTTAGTGATGGTATGGAGGTTCCCCATGCCAATAAGGCAGAGTACACTTGTCATGACCACGTCCTTACTGTTAGATTAGGATAAAACAGATGCTGAATATGTCTTCACTTAACACAGGACTAGGCATGCCTCACCAAGACTATGTCTGTGCAACTTTTACCTTGTTAGTAACCAGCTGGTGATGTTGCTGTCTCTGAGAGTGGTTTGTGTCCACACGCAACAGACACAGCTAAACGTGTTGCCCTTGTTGCCACTGGTCTAGGCTATCACATGAGAATTGCCTCATGGTCAGGATGCCCTCTAGCCATGCCTCTATAATGGGGTTAGCTGCCACTCCTCCCTGTGCGTGCGTGCGTGTGGTGGAACACCCCAGAGTACAGTGCCCTGCAAGCTGCTGGTACCACTCTGTGTGCATGTCCTCTGGCCACTCTCTTCCCTGCTGAGGCAATATGGGCTAGTTGCTCAGAATACACTGACTGCAAGGCAGGGGTGGCTTTACAAACACAGCTGGTTCACAGCTGTGCTGGGGAGAGAGAGGGAAGCTGCTGCGTAGATACAGTTCCACCACGCCTGTGATCGAACACGAATGTGTGTGTTTGAATTGGTTACACAAACGTAGCTGAATTTATACAAGACTTAAAAAATGCTTCCTGCTAGCAACACCAACGACAGGGCTGCCTGATAAAGGTACGTGCATGAACAATGTAAATATGCTCACATTTATATGCACGCAGGACTTAAGAGTACCACACACCCTGTCAGTGAGAGAGGCTGTTGGACAATCCTCTGTAGAATGTCAGGTTGGGGGAAAAAATTGAAAGGCCTGGCTTTGATCTCAGAGGCAGCAGCAGAAGGTCTCTTGTTTGTTGCTGAAGCTCTCAACTCCGGCTAGGGTTGCCAAGCAACTACCTTACCCTGTGCACCACCACACAGCAAGGTTGGACAGGGAAACTGCTGATGATACCCCGCAAACAGAGGTTACACCAGCTGACTCAGCAGGATCCGCTGACTGGCCACCTCCTAGCATAAATCTTCCTGTTCCTGCCCTGCCCCTTGTCTGAGCACCTAGTTGCCAGATCCCACAAGACCAAGTTCCTGCCTCCTTGACTGGTTCCCACTCATTGTTGCTGTTCCCTCATTCTGACCCTGGTGACTGACTTTGGCTTTGGCCCTGGGCATGACTCCTGATCACGACTCTGACTCTACTCTGGGATTTGACCATTAGGTCAGACTGCCCACGTATGGGCCCTGACAATCTCCGGTGGCTGGTCAGATAGGGTTTGCTCTGTGTGTGAGCAGGGAGTTAGATCAGTGTCGAATCAGGATCAGAGATGCTTTGTTGAAAGCATTGTTCTTACTTGGTAACATAAGGCATTACAAGGGCTCTCTCTGCATAAAGCTCTTAATTAGAGATGTAACCCTGAATAGGCTGATTAAAAGCCACCAAGGTATCACTGTTATGTGTTTATGAATGGATTACACAGTCTCACATTTAAAGGGTTATAATGTTCCCACAGCATTAAGGGACTTGCACAGGGAACTCCCTACAAGGCCAGGTCTACACTACAAATTTGTATAACTACATCACGCAGGGGTGTGAAAAATCCATACTCTTGAGTGGCACAGTTGTACCAGCCTTACCACCTGTGTAGACAGCGCTATGTCGATGGGAGGCCTTATCCTTTTGACGTAGCTATCGCCTCTGGGGTAGGTAGTGTCTTCACTGAGACTCTACAGCAGCGTAGCTGCACCGCTGCAGCTTTTAAGCAGTAGAACTGCAAGTAAATTATACTACAAATTAAGCCCTTTTTCCAAAGTAAGTTTTTACACAAAGAAAGGTTATGTGGAAGAGTTGTCAGGGAGCTTATCCTTGTTGGTTCCCACATGGAAGATGGTTAAACACTCGATAAACTAGACGTGCATATAGACAGGTGTATTGTTTTAAAATCTGTTTTCTCTGAAATGCTTTTGTTCTAATTAAAGAATGCTTTGCTTGAAGTAGGATGTTTGGTCACTGATCACCACTGACGTTGTTCTCAAGGGTACAGAATTGCAGGGCTGGACATAAGTTAGACCTGTTGAGGTAAATCATGGTTAGTACAAGGGGACAGCAAACCAGGGCCTGGTCTGTCTGTGGGAGAATCACATAATTCCACCTCAAGCTCAGGTAACGGCTTGAGACCTCAGAGGGGTCAGAAATGCAGTTCATTTAATAACTGGGACATATCTCTTGTCACAGTATATATTGTCTTGTATATATTATGCAAAAATTGTAAATCAATTTCAAGTGGAAACAGAATTCTACGTATTCTCATGTGTGTGCTTGCTCTCTTGCAAATTCCTGCACAGGAAGTTAAGGATTGTTTCATGTCTACCAGGGAAAACCTCAAACCTTATTTTCATACTGGGATGAGAGAGGGGAAAAAAAAGCACTAGGCAGTTGTTAAAGCACTGGGTGTGTCATCAGCAGTAGCGATTGAACCTGGGACCTCTGATTCTAAAACCATGAGTTTCTACTACTAAACTAAAAGAACCAGTTTTGTTAGCCAAGGCTTAATAGCAGGCTCATCTGTGTTCCATCCACTGCTCTAGAGGTACAGAATAATATGCTGCATGGATTACACATTTCCTGAAAAGCCAGTAATCTGGTTACTCACCTGTACTGATTACTAAAAATCCATCCCTTGAATTAAATGGAATCTGTAGTATACAAACCTTTAGTTTTCCTGAGCTCTTCTACCAGAAACTGGATTTCCTCTTGGATCTTCAACACGTCTCTTCCCCATTCCAAAGCTCTTCAGGGTATGAGGGAACAATCAATGGAGTTGCTCCCAATTTTCATCACTAGAAAAAGGAATGCCTGGAGGGGGCAAGGGAATTAAATGTTTCTGACCCACTTCCTCAAATAGAGATTCAGTGTGATGAGAAAGGTTTGCGATTCTGTGGCCCAGTTTTATCCTGGAGGGAATCTTCATCCTGGAGTTATAGAACCCCAAATATCAATGCTCATAACGGAAAACCAAATAATGCTATTGAGAGGTATTAGACTGGATGTTTCTGGCAAAGTGAAGTAGTCAGATTGTAGTATCTGTGGGAGTTCCATGCACATAGAGCAAGCAAAATATTTGAGGTAACATTTCTCATGTGGCTTGTAGAAAAGGGACAGTCATGGGGTGGGGTGGGTGAAGAATTTTTCCAGGATTATAGGGACTGCAGAAGGACCCAACAGTGGAACTGCTGAACGTTCACAGTATGATAAGGGGAGTCATCGGTGGAGGAAGTGAATGGGGGACTCCATACCCTCTGTGTGTGGAGGGACGTTGACTGCAAGGGCTGGAATAAAGATTGTGTGGTTGTTCCATACTCTGCCCACAACTGGGGGACAGTAGATTCTATTCCCCCAGAAAGTCATTTACTTAGGCTTTCTTTGTGGGTTGTGAATGTCACTTGTACGGAAGAAGTTGGGTCAAGTATGATGAGTGGAACTGGAGAAAGATGGTCAAATTTTAGAAGGGAGCTGGTTTGGCGAGGCAGCAAGGCCTCAGGCATGTAGGCTAGACCATTGATATAGAGACACTAAAATCCAGATCCTCAGAGGTATTTAGGGACTTAAGGAGTGAGGCACCTAAATACCTTGGAGGATCTGGGCGCAAAGCAGCAGCATTTAGTGTTGGCCTCTCCGCATGCTTAGTAAAAATTGTGTTGCCTACAAATCTGTCTGTCTTATCACTGGAAAATTCTGGCATTTTATGGTTGAAAGTAGAAATATGGCCCCGTTCTGAGTCTGAATAACTACGTTTCTTAAGTGATCATTACTCCTATATGACGGAGAAGCATAACCTGGTACAGTGTGACAGTAACGCTGCAGTGAAAGCAGAGGGAACTGTACAGCAAAATTGTGCAATATCCAGTTATCGCCAGCTGCAAAGGAATCCGCCTGAATCATGAGAAGCACGGGATAGCTTTTTTAAAAATTCCACACTGTAAATATTTTTAAAATTATTGGATTGCATAGTGACGCTGCCATCCCATGGTGCATAAAAAGATAAGAACCATACTACAGATCAATGCCCTCACCATATGAATAGTTACTCACCAAAGCCTTTGAAGTTCCTGTCAATTGTTGTTATTTCTTCTCTTCCATGGAAATCTGCTATGTCCACTAAGACTTCCTTCACAGCCCGCAGACAACCACCGCAGGACATAGGGCCCGATGAACTGTGAATCCTGGCCTGTGCTTTTCACTGAGCTTTATTGAAAGACTAGGATGCGTGGTGAAGAAGATTTTATTGTTCCTTTGGTAAGTTCCCTGGGAAATGTTACATTTAACAATAGATGCTGAGAGATGGTAGAGCAACCGCTAAAGTGCAGGTAGTGCTATGGTAACAGATCATCTGCCTAAGATTAGCTTGCAGGAAGGAGCCTGAATCCATGGGTCTCCTCTTGCCTATGGGGAAGGACGAGACAGCAGGACCAGCTGACTCCATGGCACTAATTCAAGTGCCCCTGACTCTGGAGGTTGTGGGGCGGGACTGAGGCTGCAGATGGAGGGATATGTATCATCCACCACACCACAATTGCCAGGCCTCTGAAGAAAAATTAAAGCAGCTTGGGGCTGCATGACCTTTTCTATGGCATCTCCCCTTTGAGGAGTTCCTAGGGACAGTAGCAGGTGGAGAAGTTGCTGGGAGAATAGCTCCATAGCATTTCTGTTGCCAGGAAGCTGCAGATCTGACGGTTCTGAGCCTATGTGTGGAGGCTCTGTATAGCTTTAGTGGCTCTTAGGGAACCCAAGGTATAACCGGGTGGCTTGATCTACGGGCTGGAGAGCCTCCGGCTCCAGACAACCCTGATTATAGACTGAGCCCCACCTGAGAGCCCTTCCAGTATAAAAGCAGCAGGAAGTTGGTGTGAAGGGGAGTCATAGAAAATTGTAGCTGTGCCTGTAGTTACCACAGGGAGTAGAAGCGGACTCCTGTAGTGTTGAGTCAGCAGGGAGAAGGCCCTACCTGACTGATCTTGTGGAAAAAGAGGGAGGTATGGTGCCCTGATTCTGAGGGAGGAAGGGTTGTGCCTAGTTGAAACTGGGCGAAAGACTGAGCCTGTCTTCTATTTTTAAAGAGTTTGTGTTCTTTTTGGGCTACTGGATGGGAGAGACAAATGTCAGGTTGTGGCCTGGAGAGCCAGTGTGTATCCAGAGAACTAAATCACTAAATGGGCTTGAAGAGGGGGAAGAGAGGGCAGGGTGCTATAGAGTGACTTCTGGCCACAAGGGGAGATTGTGTTCTGGGGGGCAGCTGAAACCTATTAGACAAGGCTATGGAGGCTGACAGCTTCCTTATTCCATGGATGGGGACCCTGTCCTTCCAAGGTGTGATGAGAGGAGCTAGTGGAGTAACCACAATGTAAAGAAGATTGAATTTAGGTTTGTTATGGATTTTCTTTTAGTACCTGTGACCAGAACTAAAATGTGCTAGGCCCTGGGATGGGACATCTGGCAGAATAGTCTGCTTATTTCCTAAGCAATGCTGTCATCATGTGGCCATTTTATTTGGTTCACCTCATCTTAAACAATTCTGCAAATCCTTCTGTATTTACTCCTTAATATGGTCAGTCAGATTATATGAAGTTTTGCCCTTTGTACTGAGGTTCCCTCCCCTCCGTTCCCACCAAATACAACATAGATAAAATGTAGGTAGAAGTTCAGGATCCACCAGCTGTGTCAATGCATTAATTAAAAACTAAACAATGATTTAAAAATACTTTTCTTTTACAGCACCTTCTATTTTAGGATCCTCAAAACTGTTTACAAACACTAATTAATTTAGCCTCTTAGACCCCTGGAAGGCTATTTCAATTTTATAGGTGGGGAAACTGAGGCACTGAAACTTAAGTGACTTGATTGTGATCTCACTAGCTGTCTAACTGAATTTTGATCCCTAAAAGCAGAAAATCCACACAATCAATCCAAAACTGAAAAAGGATTTTTTTCTTTTCAAGTTTAAATATTTTAATATAGATACACAAATAGTAGTCAATTATTGCATTTTGTTAGATGTCACGCTCACTATGGCTTTGTATATAAGATTTCAGAGCAGATTATCTTGTAGCATTATTATTAAACCCTGAAGAATTACTGAGATGGGGTTCTGATCTGTTTTTCAAATACCGTCCTTTGGTCCTCGACCACTGAGAAGCAGCATGGCAGAGCCTTTCCTACTGACCCTGATGTTCTCTGGTGAACACATGGAGCAGTACTGATTAGAGCTGGAAAAAGTGTGGGTGTTTTTTGTTGTGAATAGTAAATTTCACTGAAAACACATTTTTCAGGGCACTGCAATTATTTGTGGATTGGGGTCAATTTTGGCAAATAGTTTTAGCTTAAAAAAGGAAATCTTTTTTCAAAAGAGTTGAAATGGTCCATCTTGACTTTTTTGCTGAGAAATTTAGGGTGTGTATTGTGGAGTCAAACCCAAACTTTAATTTTTGTTCTGTTCTGGATTCTACACTTTCGGCTCAATTTAAATGTTTTTGTTCTTGAGAAAAGATGGGAAGTGGATTGGGGGAGAATCCATTTTGGTTCAAAACAAACAAGTCTCTCTCCCCCTCCCCCTCAATGTGCTGAGCCAATAACTGATTTTTCACTAGCACTGACAGGCAGTGGTGGGAAGATCTCTGCATGGTAGGGCTAGTACCTTGGGAGGAATCCTCTGGGTTCCAAACTCTCCCTGGAGAAGGGCTGGAGTCAGGACTGTTGCAGGACATCTTGCTCCTCTAATGCAGAAGACTGGGGAGTTGAGCTCCACCCCACCTGTGCCAGATGGCCAGGTATCACATGCTGGTAGCTTGGAATGAGGCTTCCTATGAGGGACCCTGCTGGGTCAGATGGAGTTCTCAAGACACTTCTGCATCTGAGTTTGCCGTGGGCCTGGCAGAGCTCCCTGCTTGGAAAAACCTGGGAGAGCCAAGGCCTGATGCACAGTAAATAGGAGAGAGAATCCTGCCAGGGGTTCTGCAGACAGGGAGAGTTTCTTCCCTAACCCTCCTTATCAGCCAGAGGGAGAGGTCTGTCTGGAGAGACTCGCAGACAGGGCAGGGGTTAGGAGTCTGAGGACTGCAATGGTCTGCTGAGCTTGGAGAAGAAGGCTGGGAACTTTTGGCTTGGAGTTAAACAGTTGTTCTGTGTTAATAAACCAGACCCCAAAAGGTGGAGTATTTTGAAAGCCCCAATGGTGGTGACTGTGTTTCCCAGTGTAAGGAGGGAACTGAAGCAGAGGCATAGCCTGACGCTGGATGGGGTGAACACCTGTTACAGGGACAAAACTGAAAGAGATCATTTTAACTGCAGAGATTTCCTTGAGGTTTAAGTGAATATGCAGGCTAGATGGCTTTACCTTAATTAAGGACTGTAATGACTTATCAGCTTTGATGTGAAGCGAGTTGCCCAGAAGATGAATCTGTCCAGGGGAAGTTTTGCCCCTGATATTTTTGTATCCATGGTGAGATGAAAATTTAAAAGGGGGGGGGGGGAGAAAAACAGCCAGAAAAAGAAACACTGCTCCTCCTAGGTCAATTGTGGAATCAAACCATGAACCCTATCAAATATTAACTGTATGATGCCCATTTATCTTAAGGGTATAATAGGTATTCTACAATTGAAAGCTGATACAGATGTGAAAGGGACCAAAACCACATGAGATAGAAACATTTATGATCAAAATCAGTATGAAACCTGTAGCCAAAACTTGCAAAGCCCATTGGCTAAATCAGTTCTTTGCTGATGTTGGTGCCTGATGCCATGGTAGCAAAACTGGTTTGAAATCCACTTTCTGTGGTTACTGTGGTGAATTTGCAAAGCAGGAAACTCTCATTATCATCAACCCTCCTCTCCACTGCAATGTCTCCTTCCCCTGTCTGAACGGGAGGGGGGGACAAACTCTATGGGAAGACCCTGACACAGGAATTGGCTCTTTGGAGAAGCAGCAGGTAGATGGAGGCTGGGAATGGATGCAAACAGAAGATTGTGGCAGAAGCTAGGGACCTGTGTGTGGCATAGGTTGGCCACTTGGACATTCTGGTATTTCCAGGAATGGTGTGACCCCCTGTTACCAGACTTGCCTGTGACTTTGGGGTATGCTTATTTATTAGGGTTACCTTCCTGGAAGAGGGGGTGTGATTCTTTTAATGTGCTGCTTGTGTTACTGGTGTGTTCATATGGTTACAAGTCCCCTCCCAGTGGAGCTATCCTGCAGGACCTAAGGTTTTCAGATTCAAATAAACCCCCCACAGATACACACAACCATTCCAGATTAACTGAGTGCCTCTGAGCAGACCGGTCTATCAGCACTCTCAGCTGACCCCTTATACATCCCTGAACTCAGCAGGCTGGGTGACACAGCACTGTCAGCTGTCACCCTCATGTGCCCGTTGCACCGCACCAGAATGGAGCACACTTATGAGCAGGCTGGGTCCAAACAGCACTTTTCAGCTGTTCCCCTTATGTGCCCCCTGGACTCCGTAGGCTAGGCAGAGCAGCACTTTTCAGCTACCCCCTTTATATGCCTCTTTGCAACACAATTGTTCTAGCAGTAACTCCCTTGATAAGCAAACCCCATAGGATTTTGGGCACTCCAGGGATCTTTGGCTTAGGTAAAAGAAGCGTTGCTGCAGAGCAAGTAGGGAAGCCAAGAACACAAAGGAGTAAATGCATTTAGAGAGAGAGAGAGAGAGAAACTGGGAACCCGCTTGATTACAATAGTTAGTTTATTGCCAGGTGTATAAAACTTATGATACAAATAGTGATGCCATACAAGGAGAGAAAAACAATCTAACACTTACAATACAACAAAATTACACTAGGGGCATTGGAGAAGGCTAGCCCAGGTTTGATTACAAAAGTAGAAAGTTATACCTGGATTAGAGAATGAGAGAGAATTGGGGAAAGATGTGGGGAGGGGAGTGCGGGAATCTCACCACCCCTTGCAGCTCAGAAGTTCCCAGGAGACAGGCTGTTCAGCTTAGGGTCAGGAACGCTTGAGAGAGAGGCAAAACCCACAACAGGATCAGTCAGGAAATGGGGAAGCAGGCAGCATTTGGGTCCAGGCATCAGAATAAGAGAGAAGCAGGAGGGGTTTGAACTTGGGTAGGGTTTTTTTTGTAGAACCAGGTTTGTTTGTGGGTAAACAATGTCTCAATGAAGTACCCCAGAGTGGTTTTCTCTATGCTGGACAATAGGAGCTGATCACTCCCAGCTATGGTCAATGTTCCTTGGGGGAGCTCACAGTGCAACCAGGCAGATTCAGCGTTTTGCATATCAATACTAGAATGGTCTGATAACTGCGGAGCTGGATGGGCGTAGGTGTGAGTTCATTTACATCAAGAGCAGAGGTCTCCCATAATACAGTGCGTCCCTGCCTTGCCAATCCCAGAGTTCAATGCAGTTCTTGCTTTGGAGCTTGGTTCTCCATTCTTCATGCTAATTCTTGTTCCATCTTTGATGTAAATGAGGCTCCAGTTCTCCATTCAATGTGCTAATTGAGATGCCTCTTTTTATATCTTCTATGTAGATGAGGCATGGGGAGTTGTCTCAATCCCATCATCCTTGTTTGGAGGATTTTAGGTGTGTCTCCCACAGCCTTTTCATAGCTTTTGTTTCAGGTTCAAGCAGAGGCTGGGTGGGATTCAGGAGAGCCAGAGAGAGAGTAGGGGTTTTGCACCCTGGTTCCCCAAGAACACAGAGCTGCCAGGTAACACCCCTGACCCTACCTGGAGCTGAGGTCATATGGGCAGAGGTGAAGTAGTGCGCTCTCCGTTAAGGCATCCCCATCTGATACCAGACATGGTTTTGTCTCTGTACCAAATAAGGACACACATTAAACCAAACAGTCCTGCTTTTGTAAAACCAGACACATGGCTGGCCTGCCAATGGATATTGCTGTTGGGAACCTATTGTTGTATAAGAAATGTGGGGAAGCAGCAGCAACTTTGCAGGGCACCATTGAAAAGAGATCACTAAATGATCCTGGCCTGGAAACCTGCAGGCTCCTTTCAACTTTGAATAGAACCTGGGCTGCAGACAGCACCACAGGTGCTAGGTGTGAGGAGCTTAACCCATGACTGCCCCATGATGATGACTTGATCCTATTGTTGGCCTCCGTGCAGCTCTCATTTTGGCAATAGGAGGCAGATGCAGAGCGTGAGACATGGTAGAAGGTACTTTGTTAGTGGTGTGTCTCTATGAGAAGGTAGTGGTGTGCCTGCTAAGGAAATCATGCAGGCTACATGTGGACAAAGAGCAGCGGAGACAGCAGAGGCAGATTTTAATTACTTGTCTCCTCTTTGCTGAGCGGCGCTTGTGGATCAGAACCATGAGCCTAATGGAGTAGAACTACACTGACATGCAGATCTGAGATGACCAGCAGTGGCTTGAGAACTTCTGTATGACAAAAGGCCACCTTTCTGGAGCTATGTGAGGAGCTCGTCTTGGCCCTTCAGCACCAGGATATGACGATGAGGCTGTATCCGCACATTTGGAACCTGGCTATCCTAACTTACTACAGGTCCGTAGTTAATCAGCGTGGCATTTGCAACTCAACTATCAGTGCTGTGGTGATGAGGCTTGCAAGACTGTGATTCATCCATTGTTGGTGAAGACTGCTAATGTCCCTGACATAGTGACAAGCTTAGAGCACATGGGTGTCCCAAACTGCTGGGGCCATTGATGGATGAACCCACTGTCTGTCCATTACCCCACCCTCAAGGACACACAAATATGTCAACTGGAGAAGATACCATTTGCTTATTTTGCAGGCTTGGGTCAACCACAGAAAGAGATTCATAAACACTCACCTGGGGTGCACTGGCAGGATGCATGGTGCCAGGGTATTCTGAAGAGTCAATGTTCTCAAATTTGGACAAGATGGGACTCTGCTCCTGCCCAATAATATGGATATAAACTGAATGTCTGTGCCCATTGTTAGAATGGGTCTCCCAAAATATCCTCCACTGCCCTGGCTCATGAAGGCCTACTCTGATGGGGGAGCAGCTGGCAGAAAGTTAATTAAACACTGAGCAGTTATAGGATGGTGGTGGGATGTTCATTTGGCTGAAGGCAAGATGATGCTAGTTATAGACCCCTTTGGATGCCACTCTGATAGTGCCATCCATGTTGTTGGGAATGCTGCTTGGAGAATAGGTGAGGAGAAAGGAGACTACTTTTGCCACGAGGGGTCCATGGCTGTACTGGGTTACTAGCGTGGCACAGCCAGGCAAAAAGCACACCCTGATAACAGGCTGAGCGCACCCAGCATAGAAAAGTAAGGGATGTCTGCTGTGCCCACATCCTTGCCTTGGAGGAGGAATTGTGATAGTGTGATTAGGAGACTGGATAATGTGATACGTTGTGAGAACCAGTGTACCTGTGAGATAATCAGTTGTATGTATTGTTAATCTGAATTTGAATTAAAAACTGTTTTGAACTGCCAGTTTGTTTCCTAAGAACTCTCACTGGGGATTAAACAGCAGCAGGAACACCTCAAAAATAACCCTCCAAATGTCAATGTCCCTCACATAATCAGTGTACCTGTTCTTCCCTTGCATGGGGGTGGATATCCGTGGATACTCTGCCCATAGACTGGCTCATTTCCCACTAAGAATTGTCCAGTCATGTGATATCATGGAGAGAAGGCCACCAGAGCAGGCTGGACCAAGGTAAGGGTGTCTGCTGCCTGCAGGACATCACCCCAAGCAGCTGCTCAAGCAGTTTGGTCTATGGCTGGTGACCCTGCTCTAGGAGTAGGAGTTGTGCTCTGTGCTGTCCATTGCCATCTTCTCTTTCTCTGTCATGGCCTGTCCTGCAGCCTGGCTTGGCCTGTCCTGCTCCAGCATATCCCTGCAGTTCCAAGAGATGGTTGGAGCAGCTGGCAAAGCCTTCTGCAGTTGGTCGTCCCTGGCCCTCTTTCTTACTCCTGGAGGACATGCGCTCTTTCGCTGATGGGCAATGCCCTTGGCAGATGCCTCTTTCCAACTGGGATAGAAGTGCCTGCAACATTATGCAACAGCACACTATTTTTTCTGTGGCGGGGGGAATGAGAAGCACCTCCCTTTAAGGTTCTGCATGACAGGAAGGAAAATACTACAACATTTATTTCATGGTCATGCAATCTCCTTGATTCCTCTGGTCAGAGGATGCTGCATCCTAGTTTCTCCTGATTAAAAGAATGGCAAGTATTTAAATATAAACTGGCTTGTATGGGGGTCGGGGGGAGTGGGGTAGGGACTTGTTACTAGTGACGGTCTTAACATTATTTTAGGCAGAGATGGCCTTGGAAGATGCTAACTTGCTGAAAATTCCAGGTTGGAAGAGAACCTGTTCCAGAAAGCCATCCATCCATACCAGGGAGAACTTCTGGTGATGAATATGGAGATTAATGCTGGGTGGTGTCTAGTAAGCTACAAAGAAGTGTGTGGAAACCTTACTCTTTCTGGAAACCGGACAGACCATTTGGAATGTCTTCTATATGAGAAGTTCCCCTGCGTCATTACTCAGGAGTGGACTATAACTCGGGCAGATGCAGACAGGATGGTGAATTAGGAGGCAACAGCACAGATATGCCATTGCAACACCGGCCTTCCATGTGCAGTAGCCAGACCCCTGCATTTGTACTACGGAGACTTTGCAAGTACTTTGGACATAATATTGCCCTAGACCATGCAATGGATTTAATATCCGGGCTGTCTCAGAAAACCCTTTCCCTCACTGTGGGGAAAAAGCACACTGCAATATAGAATATACATCTATGCTTGTTTCTTTGCATTTGCAGACATTGCTCAGCTAGTACGAATACCTGCTTGGTTTCATGCACCAGTGCATAGCCTCATAAATCATTGGTTGCTTTCCACTGCTTGGAATCCATCTCGGATTGTATGTGGCCAGGGAGGGTGTGGGGAATAGTGGGGACAAGGAAAATGGAGGTCGTTCGCCCACAAGTGAAACTTTGACCACAAAGCCGACCCACAGCATGTATAGTCCCCCACTAAAGGAGTGAGATGGGTCATAAACAGGCAAAAATGGCCCCCATATGTTGTCATATCGCCCATAACAATGACTTCTAGACAGTCTGTGTCTTATATGGCTGTAGTGAGGCTGGGTCCTCTGCTGTGTCCTCCTGGTCTATTCCCCTGTCTCCTCTACAAAGGTCCTTGAACTCTGGCCAGAGGTCATCTTGGCTGATTCTTGACAGTGGGTGTTTGCTCTAGTCTATTTGCCCTCTCTGGTGTCTTAAGTCTCAAAAAGCTTGATTAATAGGAAAGGTGCTGGGTCTGGGGACTTAAAAGCAGCTGCGATTCAGCAGTAAATGACTGGCTCTGGTCTCTTGGGCCCAGTGTCAGGTACAGATATTGTGTCTAACACCCTTCTTGGGCAGTGGATCCCATAGGTCACCTGCCTTGAAAGCTGGAACCGGTGTTGCAGATCCCCCAAGATCCCAGTTGCTTAGGCACATTTCCACCCTTGAGTCCACTTGGCTGTTGGCACACTAGATAAACACTTCAGGGACAACGTGGCAGTAAAGCAAGGAAGTTAGGCTTAGCAAAGGACAGCTCGTTCCTGTGCGTCTGAACAGGAAAGGTGACAGGCCATTCAGACTCATCCGTCTGCCTTCATGGGGATTGTCACAGTTACTGGTTTGGTACTTGCCTAAAATCAAGCAATGTGCAGGGCTAGAGCTGTACCAAAGAGGGAGGGGAGGAGAATGGGCAATGTCCCCACTCCTTCCATACCAGTCACCTTCGCATTCCCCAGTCCCTGGGGATGAGGGTCAATTTGCCTTTCTGCCACAAACGGAAGTAAAAATGGTCTGCTCTTTGATTTGGCAAATGCTCTATTGGCAAGAGCGGTCTCTCCTGTTTAACCATGAGACAGCTGGATGGGAACAGATGTTTGTGGGGCCTGCTGGGAAGGGGTAAGGTCGGGTGATGGGAAGAAGAATGGTAGGACTGGAGATGGTGACTTATGCCCCAGTGGGGATGAATAAAGATGTCCGTCTTAATTTGTGTGAGTTCTGTGCATTTTGTTCCAGATTAAGCATAGTTTCTGTGTGATAGCTGCTGAGCCTCTCTGTGGATCTAAACTTGTACCGTCAAATAAATCTTTCTTCCATCTTTACTTATTAGGAACTAAATGAGTCAACAATGTAACACTGGAGGGCGGGGGTGGGGAGGAGGGGAAGAGCGAACATTGGTCTGGTATGTATTAGCAGGAGTGTTGTAAGCAAGATAGGAAAAGTAATTCTTCCGCTCTGCTCAGCTGTGATAAGGCCTCAGCTGGAGTGTTGTATTCAGTTCTTGGCACCACGCTTTGGGAAAGATGTGGACAAATTGGAGGAAGGCCAGAGGAGAACAACAAAAATGATTAACAGTCTAGAAAACATGACCTACAAGGAAAGATTGGAAAAACTGGGTGCATTTAGTCTGGAGAAGAGAAGACTGAGGCAGGATGTCAGGTATAAAGAGGAGGACAGGACGTGGGCATACCAATGTATCTACCTAAGAGGGGTGCTGTGAAGTAACTTTGAGAATTTAGGGAAAGGTTTTCAAAAAGCACCTCAGAGAGATTGCCACAGGTTTCATTGACTACCCCCAGGCACTTCTGAGACTCTCCCCTGGAATGTGTTAGCCCCAATTTTTTTTTCAGATCTGCTGATATTTTTCAATAAACACTTCTGTTTTTATCTTTGATTTTTATTAAAACACACGTCTTTTCCGACAGGTTTAGTCACCCTTATGATAGATCCCAAGTGAGAATGTTCTTAGGGAGTTTTCCAGGGGTCATGTGGCATAGATAGGACACTAGTCATTTTCTTTTCCTTCTGGATGCATTGAGGACATGGTAAGAAATCTGAGAGCAAATTTCTCGTTAGATAGAAGCACCCTTTTCCCTTCTCTAGAGGTTGTGCAGGGCCCTGGGCTCTTCATCAGCGCTGGAGAGAAGTCAGACTTCCACTTTCTTTTTCTGCCTCCAGTTCAGTAGAAGCTATTAGCAAACTAATAATTGCAAGCCATTGCTTTGCTTATTTCTCCTTGTAACTATATCTGGAAAGCGGGGTGTCTCAGATACCACTGCATGGTAACTCTATGTAAATGTGAGCTTCCGTGCAATCTCTTTACTTCTTACTCAGCAAATATGCCTCAAAGCTACCTCCTGGAGAAGCCAAGTCTTTGTTGATTTTTCACTGGAAAAGGGCAGATGCTCCTCATGCAGAAAAGCAGATGGCATTTGGAACAAAAAGGGATATCTGAGTGACAGAACAAAAGGTGACTCTTTTTGCTAGACACCAAGAACTGCATATCCTTTCTGTGCTCCTTCAGGAAGAAGCTGCCTTTGTGAGCTATAACCTAGGGACTCTGCGCACCTGTTCTGCTGAGCTGGGAACATAAAGACAGGCAGGATGGAGTCAGCTGTCTTGGTTTATGCATTTGGTTAGTGTTCACTGCTTTAGCAGCTAGGGAAAAAAGTCCTGTTTAAGGGGAAAGGATTATAGGGAAAAAGGACAAGGTATGAGAGCTTGTCTTTGAGTGAGTTTCATTTTCCCAGCATTCTGTGTTCCCAATCACAGGCTTAAAGTCAGTTTATTTTATAGTGAGAGTAAGTTTTCCTGATTTAATTTAACTGAACAAAGAGTCACCATAGATGTAGGATTTTCTATACTGGATCAGGCCTTCATTTAATCTGCTCTGCTATCCCCACTCTTGCACTAGCCAATGCTTCAGAGAAAGGCAAGGGAACAAAACAAATATCCTAAAACAACATAAACTCTACAGAATTCTGCATGAGAAACTGACTTCCGAGTACAAGTGGGTGATCAGCTTGTGCAGTGAAGCATGAGATTTGATTATCCTTATCATATTCCAACCTTATTGGAGTTGGTCTAGCTGGAAATGTTATTAGTGGTGACAAAGTTATCTGGCCCTTCTGAAAGTCTAGGCCCTGCAGCTGGGTTAATGATTTTCTGAGGCAGTGAATCTCACTGATTGGCTATGTGCTGTCGAAAGCAGTAATTCCTTTCAAAGCTTCTACGTTTGCTCTCCTTCTATTTCACTGAGTTCCCTCTTGCTGTGGTAGAATTGACTGAGAGAGAGACTGCGTTATCAGACTGCCTACACTGCAAAGCGTTGACAATTTTGTCATGCTACTGGGACTGAGATTCTGTATTGCATGCTTTTTTAAAAAAAATAAAAACTGCATGTCAGCCCAGTAGATCTGTGTTTTGCAGGCAGCGCAGAAGCGGATTCTGCTTCTGTCAACATACAGCAGTGTCAGCAGAAGTTTCAAGAACAGCCTTTTAAATTATATGGGCACTGCTGAATTGCATCAATCTGCCCTTTCAAAATGATGCAATTGGATCTGTGTCCCCTAGATGGCAGGAGAACAACGCTAAATTGCTCAATAGGAAGCCCTGACTGTCACATAACACAACCAGAATTAAAGTTCTGTCAGTTACTGCAGTTTGCAGGGTGGTGTTTTTCTTAATACTTCCACAAATCTGCCTGAGACTGCAAACTGCCCACACAGTCTTGGCAATGTTTTCAGTTAGATCGAAGATGAATAATTATCATTTTGGACATTTAAAATACGCATGTGGATCCTTAAGTGAAGCTTACGTTTCTGAGCCATGCAAGCACTTATGTATGTGTAAATCTTTTTTCTAACGAAGCAACTAGACTAAACCATGAGTAAATCCTTTACATGTTCTGCAGGACTAGGGTGGTATCCCTTTAAATAGCTTGAACCCTGTAGTGCTCCTCAATGTGCTCTAGGACCCTTTTAGAAGCCCCCAGGAAACGTTCAGCACCTCAGGCTGTAGTTAAGCCTTGCATGATTGTGTGTATTTTGGTGTCACTCATTTGCACCATTCAATGCCAGACTGGCGCCTCCTGCTGGTTGCCTGGGGATTAGCTTCAAAACCAGTGCCGATGCCCATGGTCTGCACACAGTCATGCTTCCTCCCAGTTTGCCTGTGGCCCTTCCTGCAGCTGTTAGTCCACGGTGTCTTTTTTGCGATTTAGCCTTCTGGCCAAGCCACAATCCATGTCTCCCTCCCACACTTCTGGGGGAGGTTTGGCTCCTCAGGAGTCCAGCCACTTTCCCAGTGGCCACTGCAGTTTTTCAGTCCCACCACTTCTTCAGTGGTGCCTGTAGCAACTCATTCCACCACTTCCCCAGGGGCTAGTGAGGGAAGGAGGGACCTGGGCCTGCCCACTACCCCAGGTCCTGGCATAGGGACCTCCTGCGCCTTGAGTTCTCCTGGCTGCTGTCTCCCTGGGCCACTTCCCCAAGCTCTTGTACCTTCTCTGCCCATCCTCAGTGCCAGCTACAACCCACTTCCAGAAGTAACACTGTCACCGTTGCCATTGGCCTCTCAGCCTTTGAGACACACAGGCTTTCCACTTTGACCTCCAGGCAATGACTGCTTTGCTTTGCCCTGCAGCTCCTTTTATATGGGCCTGCTGGCCTTTGAATGGCTGTTCCTCCCAGCCTCTCTCCTATTGGCTTCCTCCTGTGCAGCCTCCTAGGGCTGCTTTTAACTCCTTAACTGCCAGTGTAGGGCAGACACGTCATCACACATGGCTGTTTAGGACCCAGCTGTGCCCGTGTGGCTTCTTCATATTTTGTTTTCATGTGTAAAGAGCAAAAGACCCAACTCTCAATGAGAGACTTATCAGCACCCTCCAGCAGCTTTGCATCACTCTAGTGATGCCAAATCTGGCTTAACTGGCCAGTTCACCTGATTTCTGAAGTTCCTTTCAGTCTCCAGAGTAATGTGAAGCAACCGGAGTATACAGTGAATTGTATTTTAAACAATGCTAGGGCACGCTGAGAGTGGCTGTTCCTTTTGGATACGGCTTTTACTACAGTTCTCCAAACATTTGTCACTTTGGGACCAGACTGTGCTAATGTGCCCTGTCAACAGTGAACCTTGACATCACACATGAGCTGAAGCCAGAGCACAATGTGGCTGTTTGCTTATTAAGTGGAACTTGTCTACAGGACACAGCAGCAGCGTTCCAAGACTTTCACTGGGAGCCTGGTGCTTTCTAGGAGGGGAGTTAGGACCCTGGCTGTAATAACTAAAACAGGATGGTCAACTCTTGTGGTTTGTATCGCCAGTCTCCTGAGGTGTGCTGTTGTGAAATCAGAACTCCTGGAGGCATCTGATGAGGTGAGAATCTCAGTTTTCATTAACAAATTAGCTTTCTAGCCCACACGGTTACAGAGAAAAGCTGGAAAACACGACTGAGATGAGCCCTAAAGGCCAGAAACCAAAAGGCAAACAGCACCCAAAATTTCCCCCCCCCCAAGATCTCATGACTTTTAAGTTGAACTGATGACTTTCTGAAGCCTGACTCCTGATCTTTGGCCTCTTGCCCTGGGCAGTTCTGGGAAGGGAGGAATTTGTTGACCACATGGATGAGCTGTGAAGCTCCCTTTTTTTTTTTTTCTTTTCATGGGTGTTTGCAGAAGGCGTGGACTTGAGGCTGTGGTCTAGGAGCAGTAGGGTGGTTGGATCTGAGGACCTGAGGGAGAGGACAAAAGGATTGCTGCAGGGGCAGGAGATTGCCAGAGCCCTGTGTGCCTTTCTCCTGTCACATCTTTTACAAGCTGGGTGGCATGTGGCTCCCTATGATGTCTCTAGACTGTCAAGAATTTACACTAGGGGAATCCCCAGGCAACTGCTAAGGCCAGCTTTAAGTCTGCTTTGCATTATTGGAGCAGCACAAAGTGAAGTTAGCAACTGCTAGGATCTGGCCCAGGGTCTCCATTGTGGTGATTCTAATAATTACAGTTGTCCACCACAAGAATGGACTGCAGAGGCAGTTTGTTGAATATAAGAGGAGGTGATTGTATTTCTTGCTGTATTTTACCCTGGGTAAAAGCACCGGCAGCAATGGATTGGTGAGCTGATATAAATCAAACCAAATCTGCTATGAAAAAGGGCAATTACCCACACAAAGTAACTGCTCTTGGGCAGGATTTTTAATTAAGCTTTTTTAATTCACATGAAGGTGGTAGTACATAACCTCCTGAATATGTGCAGCTGAACACAGTCAACTTGTCCGATCTTCAGTTTTACATTGAGAGTTGTGTTTTTTTTACTCTCGTTTTTCACAATCAGCGTGTGAAAATAAGCCAGAAGGCAGACTTGGTTATTAGGCATGTGGATGATGAAACACAGATCAGGTGACCTGTATGTGGTGATATACCCTTCCTCTATCCTGGCTCTCCTAGCTGCTAGCATGAAAGTAGGGAGTTTGTGACCATTAACATAAGGGTTAGTGTGTAGAAGAATCTTTTCCTTCTCCTCACCAACCCTTTTGCTGATCTCTGGTGTATGAGATTCTGTGCTGTTAGGGGAGCTGGCTGAACTTTGCTATGAAAGTCCTAGTACTATTGGAGACTCTTAGGTTGGCACTTTGTGATTGGTCCATGCTGGATTTTGTCTACAGATCATATTCTCTTCTGTGGTTCTGTGAATTTGATTGGGCAGCAGAGTTCCTGATGAGCACTGTTATTTTTGTAAGCAAAAATTCAGGGCACTGTGGCAAAAAAAAGAGCACTGGGGAAGGTTCTATGTAGAAGCACTACAGTGAAAGAGGGACAGAGGCCCAGTCACATCAGGGATAATGCTAGTAGTCTTACTCTAACAATGCTTCTTGTGCAGTGGTAAAAGAAAGTGACTTTCCTGGATCCTTTTCTGTTGCAACAGGACAGGATAATTCCCATACTGAATGCAGATCATGAGAGCAGGAGTGGAAATATCATGTAGTCTGTTGTTATGCTGTTTGTACTAGTTCT
Source organism: Mesoclemmys tuberculata (assembly GCA_007922155.1). NCBI lineage: Eukaryota > Metazoa > Chordata > Testudines > Chelidae > Mesoclemmys > Mesoclemmys tuberculata. The sequence continues at coordinate 2,716,510 of ML675610.1, forward strand.
TTGTTTGTAAATGGTCTCTAGATCTTTTCCCTTGACAGTCTGTTGTACAGATTTTCATTGTAGGGTTTATTTTTATTTAATGCCCATTCATACTGGCATGCTCGCTCTCAGCCTGGCAACAGCAAGGAGCTGGATGTGCATTTGTCTGCATGCTATCTTTTCCATGCTGAAGAGCTGAGAATACTTCTGGAGGGGCGTGCTCTTCCAATGTCTTATTTGCCCTGGCTTTCATGGCACTTTTGCCTTTTGTGAACATTCATGAGAATAAAAATTCACCCACGGGAGTGCTCCTGGGAAAATGGTCGGATTCTCCTCCCACTGATGTCGATGGAAGTGCTGAAATGGATATCAATAGAAGCTGAGCGCACCAGAAAAGTGAGTTAGCAGTTTTTGCTCCATGAGATATTTGTTTGCTGTATATTCCCAGCTTGAGTAAGGACTTTACTCAAGGATTTGGCCCATTAGTTGGAATAAATCCATCAGTAAATTAGTCCTGTGGATGATTGTGTACTACACTGTATAAACATCTGCAGTATAATTTGTGTTGTCATCACCTAGGGGACCATGTGCTAAATAAAATGAAACAAGTGAGGGACTTGTGGCCACAAATGAACATTTTTAGCTTAAAGGCAGCTGACTGGGAAAATGATTTATGCAGAAAATAATCAATGAAGACTTCATAGAAGGCAATGTAATGCTCAATGAATAGGCCTGCTGCACAGCTCGTAGGAAGTGACACCAATGTGTGAATGGTACTGCCATTTTTACTGTTATGATGCTGTTCCACCAGGTGGCAGTGCAATTCAAGAAATGCAGTCCCAGGCTCCTCTGGTTTTCCATGACAGGTGCTCTCAGAACACATCATGACTATTTCAAAAGTGCCCAACTTCTTGAATGTGACAAGTAGGTTTAAGAAAACACACCCCATCAATGGGTCTTCATCACTTGAGATAACAGAGCATTGATGCCAGGTTTCTATGCATGTCCCCAGATCACCTAGGAGCCCCCTGAAAGTGCTTCCTGCATAGAGATTAGATTGTAAACCAAATAGTACTTTCAGATGCTGTAGCAGAATATCTGAAAAAGCTGTTTTCCAGGGGTAATTTGGAGAAATAAAAGTTAAGTAGAATTTGGGGGCAGTTGAATTTCACCCATTATCCAATATCTAATCCATCCGTCAGTTTTCCATTGGATGAGAGCTTGCACTTCGGATTCTGATGTCATCTGTACTCTTAGGGTTTTATGCTGCTGTTCTTCTAATCCTTTTATAATGCACTCATCACCCTGGTATCTAGGTACCATCTTTCTTATGTGTTCAGAGGTCCGTGACCAGAACAGTAATTCTGTTACCCACACCATTGAAGAGTCATTGTTTTAGAATAATGTGAAATTTGTCATTGTCTTGCTGAAACTCACTGGTCAGGGTCAAAGTGTGTTGTGTGTTACCCTCTGTACTCTACAGAGGATAAGTCTGACGGTTCCCAGTGGACAGAACCTGCCTACTGAGCTGAAGCTTTATAGATTCATGTTTTTATCTCTTGAGGCCATCAGTATTTTGAATTCTGGATGAGCTACTGCTAGCGTGACAGCTGCTACCTTGACCAGTGCACCAGGGGTTGAACTAAGGAAGAAGGGTCCCTTTCCTTTCTACACCAGAGAATGGGTTCTGAACTCTTCTCATCACCCTTCTCCCACTTCTACTTTTTCACCCGGCACTGCCCAATGACCCCCTCGAGGTCCATATGTCTTGATAGCATTCTCATCTTTCTAGCTGAGGAGGGCAGAATGCATCTCCCTCCTGCATCCTTCACCTCTGTTCACAAAATAATTAATACTTCCAAAGCCAGCTTCCAACTAAGGAATTCAATGCACTTATCAAAACAACTGAATGGAGCCTCCCAGTACCCCATGAGAAGGGAATGTGCACAAGGCCAGGGATCGCTTCACCAGCCTGTCCCTCCAATGTAAGGCAGCCACCTTAGAAGTGGTGCACAGAAGCAGTTTGATACAACACAGTACCAGGAGAGAACCAGAAGTGAACCAAACTACTGGTTATAGTTAAAACTGCAGGGAAAATTTAGATCATCAGACTGTAATCTCCTGAGTTGGAATTTGATCACAAGGATTCATACCTAATCTCTTTTGATGGGCGTCGAAAGATTCTTTGTGGCCTGCTCCAACAGCCTAGGGTAATGCACGGATTCATTTCTGACTCTGAGAGAAGAATTCTTCCCTTTGGATCAAACTGCATTTCCTGAAGCCCTTGTCATCGTTTACATGGTACATGCTGACAGCATGATCGGTGCTGTCTGACCGAATATAACATGGGGCAAAAATTTCAAAAGCTTATCAATCCCATTTTCATAGTCACCTAACCAGCTTAGGCACTTTTGAAAATACCACTAAGTGCATAGCTACATTTTTAGCTGCCTAAAAACCTTTTTAGAGTTTAGCCCTTAGTTGCTTAGAAGGCTAAATCCCTTTTGAAAATGAGTCTTATGCTACTAAATTATTGAGGTGCTTTTGAAAATTTAACCAGTTGCCCCTGACCTAAGGAATTTACCATCTATGCTAATGGTCTCCTATTCAAATGCTCACTCTGCCTGACCCTGCTTAGCTTGTGAACGAAGACAGGATTGAGCATAATTTGCCATGTCACTAGAGAGTGACACATGAGGCACTTTAATTGGGTCACTTTCCTTCCAGGGCCCCTCTCCATAATACTTCCAGTTACTGAAGACTACAGAGGGAAGGACTGAGGGTGTCCTGATCTTTCTTCATGGTGGTGCTGTGTTTTGCTTCTGCGGAACTGGTCTGGAGAGGTTGCATGCAGTTGACCCTGGGATTCTGAAGTGAAGTGGCGGGTTTGTTCATGTGACAAACCAGATGCAAACTGCTAAGCTATTACCCACAGCCTGTGAGTGTTTTATCTCTATCCCCAGTTCTCTGGGAATGAAAGGAAACGTTTTGCTATTAATATGGCTGGAAATGTATTTAACATGAATAATAATGATCTTATTAAGTTCTGACCAACCTGTTTTTTACATGGGGCGGTTTGCATTTCCATAGATAAATTGAATGTTAGCCTTTGAGTACATACAAATGTGTAGATAATTATAAGTCAAGATTAGTCCGATTAGGTGAAAAATGAGGGTCAGACACAAACCACTCAGGGTCAGGCACAATAGCTTTTGCTCTCACACTACTGCTAGTCAATCAAGTTTCAGATAGTTTGATGAACTATGTGTCATTTTTAAACACAGCCACATTTTAATAAGACTTTGGTAATTTCTGTAACATTTACATCTATTTTAGCTAGAAGAACATGCTCATGAACCCTCTAACTTTCTGAAAACTTCACCAAGGTGTCCAGAATGGTTTTAGGAGCTCATTTTTCTGACTTTGTTCTTGGAAAAATTTTCCCCTTATAATAAAATATGTAGAGTGTATGTGTACTTTTAGGACTGTCGTTTGGGATTTACTTCAAGGTAGTTGTCATTCAGTGGATCCCTCCATTTTAACATTGTATGCCCATCCCTTGTGTGCTGCCTCCAGGCTACCTTACCTTCTGGCAAGCATTTCATATGGATGGTGGAAAACTGGATTCTGTTCAATCCACATAAGGTGAAGATAACATTCTTGGACTGAGGAAAATGTTTCAAGGCAGTATCAGTAGTGTATGGATCCTCATTACTCAGGGAGCTAGACCAAGGTTCATGAGAGAGGTCCACAATTTAGGAGTTGCTCTGGATTGCTCTCTGGTTGTGGAAGCCTAGGCCGTGACACTGATTCTGATGGGCTGTTCTTTCCAAGTTCTTTGGAAAGACTGCTCTTCTTTCTCCAGTGTGGTCCTCACTGTTATGCCAATCCAACATGCTGCATGAGAGAGGATCCATATATAGTCCTGAGCCAACGGAAGCTAGGAACTTGGAGAGCTTCCTATGTTATGGTGTGTCCTTCATTTCTACATAGCAAAGTCAGTAGCTCTGTGATTCTGTTTATCCTTGTAAAGCATTCAGCTATTATGGTGATGAATGAAGTATAATTACCTAGGTAGAGGCCCCTTTTCCATCCCAAGACTTAAGAACATAAGTTCTGTACTGGGTCAGATCCAGTGATGATATCCAACCGGTTCGCGCGAACCGGTTCTTAAAATAAAAAAAAGGCAGCGAACCGGTTGTTAGCGTCCTCCTGTTGCGCTCTGCGGGGCGCTGGAGGGGCTTCGAATTTGGCAGCGCAGAGCGAGTTTCACAGCGGAGATTCTCGTCTGCGATGCCAAGTCTCCCTCTCCACCGCCGAAATTGACTTTGCCTTGTCAATTTCACGGTGGAGAGTATGCACCAGCTCCCCTGCCGAAATTGACCAGGGAGGGTCAATTTCACTGCGGAGGGTGCCCTGAAGTTCTGGGTGCTGGGTTGTTGGGGTGCAGAGTGTCGGTTGTTGCGTGCATGATGTTTAAGAACCTATTCAGAATAGGTTCTTAAATATCACCTGCCTTTATAGAACTGGTTATTGGAAATTTGGGATATCATCACTGGTCAGATCAATGGTCCATCTAGTCCAGTATCCTGTCGACCGACTGTGGCCAATCCCAGGTGCCTCAGAGGGAATGAACAGAACAGGTAATCATCAACTAAGCCATCCCATCACTCATGCTCATCCTCTGGCAAACAGCAATCCCTGCCTAATTGCATTGATAGATCTATCCTCCATGAACTTACCTAATTCTTTTTTGAACCCCATTATAGCAGGGATTCTCAAACCTTTTTGCTGGGACCCCCTTCAAAAATATTTCAGGCTGTGATGACACCCTCCCAAAAAAATGACCCCCTCATGCCATTCCAAACCCCCATGCCGTGCCACCCTTACTTCTGCAGTGCTACTGGGGGCAGCGTTGCCTTCAGAGCACTCAGTCAGCAGCTGCTGCTCTTTGGCCACCCAGCTCTGAAGGGCTCTGGCCATCAGCCATCCCTGGGGCTGACAGCCCCAGCCATGGCATGTGTGGGGTTGATAGCTTGTGACTCCTCCATAATAACTGTGTCCCCTTGAGGGGTCCTGACTCCCCAGTATGAGAACCCCTGCATTATAGTCTTGACCGTCACAACATCCTGTGGGAAGGAATTCCACAGGTTCACTATGCATTGTGTGAAGAAATACTACCTTTAGTTAGGTTTAAACCTGCTGCCTATTCATTGCATTTGGTGACTCCTAGTTTTTGTGTTATAAGAAGGAGTAAATAACACTTCCTTATTTACTTTCTCCACACCAGTCATGATTTTACAGACCTCTATCATATCCTCCCTTAGTCGTCTCTTATCCAAGCGGAAAAGTCCCAGTCTTATTAATCTTTCCTCTTATGGAAACTTTTCCATATCCCTAATCATTTTAGCTGCCCTTTTCTGTATCTTTTCCAATTCCAATATATCTTTTTTTTAGAATGCAGTGATCAGATCTGCATGCAGTATTCAAGATGTGGGCATTCCATGGATTTATAAAGAGGCAATACAGTATTTTCAGTCTTATTATCTATCCCTTTCCTAATGATTCCCAATATCCCATTAGCTTAACTCTGCCATTGATACTGCTTTCTGGCACATTGTGAGATCTACTGTTGATTCATGTTTTTCGTTTTACATAGGTATCAAACAACTGTATATAGCACTTGTCTTCAACCTTCTTAATTGATCAGAGTTAGGCTTTAGAGTTAAGTGAAATTACTTCAGTAGGTGGTGGTTTCCCTTTCAAAACTACTGTAATTATTAATTTAGTATACTTCCAAAGAGTGGAAACTTCTCTTTTGTTTTAGGAAAGTTAAATGGCATGAGATCTGTGTTACAATAAAATGCATGAATGAGAACTGCGTGCACGCCTGTGCATAAAACACATTTTCTTTTTAAATATATTTTATTTATCTTTTATTACAAGCTTGCAATGTAGTTATAATTTGCTTTCTCACTACAAAATTCAAATAGACCTAATGAATTTTTGGAGTTAGGGAAAAAAGGGTGCTTTTAATCAGAGAAGTCTATAATTATAGCCAGAAAAGGGGAGAAATATTTCAATGGGGAATTATTTCAATACATAAATACTGGGCACAGGAGAGAGAGATCTCTGCATTTCCTTTGATAGTTCCGATGGATTGTGAATTAGAGCTTAGTGTGATTCGAGTAAGATTTATATTTTATGTGATGATCTCATAGACTTTGGCATGGTTGTTGATGTATCTATGGTATAATTGAGTGTAATGGAGTGAACCAGGCACAAAGTAAATCTGGGACAGTTAAGTGCCTGCACCTTAAAAAAAAAAAAAAAAAAAAGTATTCCTGGATATCTGAGTCTCAATCTCTTTTAAAAAACAAAAAAACTACTTTAGGGGTTCCATATCCAATGAAATGGACTCAGTTTATGATTTAAAATATGGTCCAGGATGGGGCACACCAGGTCCTTTGCTATATGCAAGTTAAAGACTGTAGCCTACATTCTAAGTGAAACTTTGTCCGTGCTCTTTCTCCAGTAGACCATAAAGAATTTTACAAAGATTGATCAGTAGCATTGTCTCCATTTTACAGATGGGTTAACTGAGGTACCAATTGGTAATTTCCTGTCCCATTAAAGAGCCAGGGTAGAACCCAGGCCTTGCTTCCCAGTCCAGTGCCCTATCCCACTGGGCTATTTTATCTTCAAATATTTATAGGAAGCTGTTTTACTCCTAACTAGATGGAGGAACAAATAACTATCTAATTTTTCAGTAAAACATAAGGGCTAGATATTAGGGTTTGTTCCTTACATTCAGGGTGTACGTGGTTTTGGGATACCTTTGCAATTCCTTGAATTTGGGGCCAACAGTGGTTCTGAATAGGTCCCCTAGCAAAATGCAGAGCAGCTTGGCTGCTCTGATGTTCTGGCTGCCTCAAGTCCCAATAGCCTTCTGACATAGAGATGCCCTAGCCATGCCTTTTTCCTCAGCTGCACCACTTGTGCTTGCTGCAGAGAGATGGGTGGCATAGAAGTCACTACAGTGGCCCTATACCACTGGACCATGTGCCAATGCAGCAAGAATCTCCAGGGGTCCTTTAACGCCCATGTTTGTGGCTGCACAGTGTTTTTAGTGGGGGGTGGGGGAGGTCAGCATCTGGCCCTTCACCCAGGTGCTCAGAAAAAATGGTGGGCTCCAATAGTGAACAAATTACCCCACCTCACAGAAGTTCATGCAAAGGAGGCAGGTCTCTAATATCTCTGATTCAGTGGTGGCAAGCTCAGTCTAGTACCGTTTGAAGGAGAAGAACCTTGCTTTCCATTAAATGATTCTTGACGGGAATCATCCTCAAACACCACTTGTGCCAGGGAGCGTGTAGTGGGAATGGGGAGGGAGGGAGCTGTTGTAGCAGAGGGATGAATTCCACCCTCCACCCCCATTCCTCCAGAGGGTTTTCAGAAGCCTATATGCTTGGACTTGCAGTTTTTTGGAGGGCCTGTCCAGGCCAGAGTGGAGAGAGGATGGACCATGAGGGACTGGCAGGGCAGGGTCAAGGAACAGTTGTTCTGTATAGCATGCTCCACTGGTGAATGTCATGCTGGTCAAAGCAGTACTCATTCCCTTTGTGCAGCCATTATCCCACTCAGGATGGGGAGCAGGATGCAGGTATGGCAGGAGACCTAATGGCAGCATGTCTTCGATAGGAATTGTGATTTAGGAGGACAGCTCCTAGTGCAGATGCACCAATTGCTCTGCAAATCTGCTGTATCAACCAGCTTCCAACACTGCATCTCCTTGTTCCTTTTGTGAGGCTCAGAGCTTGCTCATGTCAGGGAATCATTCCCCGGAAACTTCATGAGTTCATTGTCCGTGAGCTTTTTTCCTCTGTCTTGAGCACTTCCATGTAAAGGGCAGATTTGGTGCAAAATAACTAATCACATTATCTGCAGATATTGGCCCTTAAGCTATAGATGAAGTGAAGCCTGGACATAAAAACAGTTAGGGAAGGTAGTTACTTTTTCATAGCAGGTCTGGAGTTCACGAGCACTGTGGTGTTTACAGCTGTGCATGCTTGTGAGTTATGAGAAGATCGTTAGGAACTAAAGACATTTCATGGCAGTGATATAGCTTTCAATAACTCCAGCACAGCCAAAGTTCTCGGCAAATAAAGAAAAAGTGGAGTCCAATGAATTTACTTTTTATTATTTGAAAATTGCTATGCATTTGTTATAAATGCTTGGGAAGCAAGAGCAGAACATTATTAGAAACTTGTCCTTTGAGGCATATCTGATGCAGTAATTCCAGCAGAATGGGGAGAGGGAAGCACTCGCATGAAAACAGCAAGGTCTGAAAAATAGTTATAAGTAACATGCTACTAAAACGACAAGCAAGTGCCTGTTCCATGCTCTAGAGAGCGAATGGCATTTCACCTTGTCAAGAATTTCTTTAAGCTCCCCAGAATGTTGTCCTAGCATTGCCTTCTCTGTATAACAGCTACAAAGCATTAGGGAAAATGTAGCCTACAGCTGAACACATTTATATGTAAATATGTGCATGGAAAATGACAACTTTTAGTTAACAATTTCCAAAAATTCTAAAACAGTATGTTGGACAGTGAATAGACACATCTGATTTGATCTAGCTCTAATATTTATGCAAATGAGAAAAGTCTTCGTTTAGGCCCTGATTCAGCAGGATACTTGAGCACATTCTTAGCTTCAAGCACATGAATAGTCCTGCCGCAGTCAGCTGTTCTGAAGCGAGTGGCTTTATGCAAGTACCTAATTTTATGCACACGAGTAAGTGCCTTGCTGAATCGAGACCATAGCAAAGTAATCCAACAGAAAATAATTGTTTATGGGAACCAGTTCCTACAGAAGCTAATTGGAATCAATGGGAACAGTACTGGGCTCTAACTATTATGTGCTCAATTCTTTGTTCTGAATTCAGTAGTAAAGAATTTCTTTCATATCGACAGTACAATCCAGTTATGGGCAGATATGACTGGACACTTAAAATCCTAGGAAAATGTACCTTGTTTTTTGGTGTATAACTTCAGGAATGCCTAACTGGTGACATAATCAAAATTGTTCTCTAATTAGGGTGTGTCTGATCGCTGTGCCCCCTTAACTCTGCAGCCTGCACTGTCTCACAATCCCTTGCTAATGACAAGCAGCAAACCCCTCCAGGCACTGTTATCACCTAGCATACCAACAAGGGGAGCACCACACCCAACTAACATTGCATGGATGTTTACTTGGGTTGCCTCTCACACTGTGATGCTGTTAGCAAGTTAAAAACCTTTGTCAGATATTGCACTTACACAGACATCAACAAGCAGGGATACACCCAGATGAGTTACATGAATAATTCCCCAGCCACTCATGAACTATCAAAAAAGGGGCACCAGCCACTTCCCCCCGGCTCTCCTACCTTGCTTCCCAGAACTGTATAGTCTCGCACTGGTCAGAAGCCTGACCAGTGTAAGTTCATTATTCTGTTCGACAGTGGACATGCACCAGCCTTTGTAACCTGAGCAAATTTCCCAATCATTTCAACCCAAACACATTGTTTTAGGTAAAACGTTAAACAGATTTATTAGCTACAGAAAGATAGGTTTTAAGTAATTATAAGTGGTAGGCATAAAAGATCAGAGTTGACTACTTAAACTGCAAAGTGATTTTGTTTCTTAAGTTCTATAAACTAAACAGGATTTGAATCAAGCAGTGTCTGACCCTGATAGATAGTACAAACAGGTCACAGATCTTCAGTAAAGAGGCTAGAAGACTCCTCCAGCCCAGTATCCCATCCCCACTTCAAACATCTTTTTGCTCCAGTTTCCTCCTGTTTCCAGGTGTTGAGTTGGGGGGTGAGAGTGAAGCCAAATGATGTCACTTTCCCTCTTTTATAGCTTCTTCCAGTTTGCTGGAAAGATCTGTGGCTGTGATGTGGGGGGGCCGCCCCTATTACTCAAGCAGTGTCCATTGTCAACTGTTCTTTCTCTCTGAAGTCTTCATTGTAAACAGTTTCTGAGATAGTGGATTCTTTCCTTTGTTAGGTGTTGGTGAGCCATTAACCCTGTCTGGCTACTGAAAGGCTGGTTGTGGGTGTTTCCCACCTCACAACATATTTTAGTAACATGTACAGAAATAATTCATAACTTCACATACAATGGTAGCACATACAATCCAACAGGATATTAATGTTCAACATGTTCAAGACCTTTAACAATGATCCCTCACAAAGCCTATATTGTACAAAATATAGCATAATTATATGACGGGGTGAATATGGGGGTTCCAGAGTGCTGCTTTGAGGTACAGAGTGCCACAGGGTGATACTGTGCTTCCTGAAATGAGTCACACCAGTGGTTCTCAGCCTTTTCCATACAATAACCCTCATTTTATATGGGGGGAGGAGGGAATTTCTCCTTTCTGCCATCTAAAGAAAGGGAAGAGGACATGACCCAGGCTTAGTACAAAAGCATGACCAGAATAAATACTTTAGACTAAATTTTATTCTCCATTGCACAGGTGTAATTCAAAAATGGAGCCAGGCGCAATGGCAAATACAATTATGTGGACTTTCTGGTGAATAAGAATCTGAATTTGGATTTGGCACAGTCATACCCCTCTGTTTTCATTTTCCCTGACGTTTGGAGAGAGATGTAGTCACCTGACTTCGTATAAAACACATTTCTAGTTCTTGGTTCTGAGATCAAACCAAATTTGTTTCCAGCAGAAGTAGTATTGTAATGGCCATCTTAGAATTTTGTTGGTGGGGTTGCATGAATGAAGGTGGAAGCAAGTAAGGTGAGAGGGAGAAAATGAACAGATTGAAGAAAAAGGGAGAGGGGCAATAGAGGAGGAGAGACAGGTTTTAAAAATTGTTTCTAAAGGATTCTGTCTCCTCTTAGATTCTTATTTGACTGTATCTAGTCTTATAGCATCTTATATTCTATTGGCTTCTCAGAAGATTGGTTGCTTTTGAAACCTAACTAGTTGCCGCCTAAGAAATTGTCTAGGTAGGATGCTAAGGGCCTGTATGCAGTAAGGTAGGAAAGGTCCTAAACACATTTTTTTTCAAAGTTATGTTTTCGTCTGAGGGTGAGAGACCTGAGCTTTATGAGCCAGAGTCTCCAGCACTGGGATGGATGATGCACAAGAACAGGCTTTTCTGAAAAATGTCTGGTGTTTTTGCATCCGGTCTTGATAGGAAGTACTTTAAATACTCTTTTCTTTTGGAATTTGGCACTTCCAGTTCTAATGGGACAGGGAAAAACAAAACAAAACTATGCACTTTCATGATCACTTCAGTACCCCGAATGGGTTCTCAAAATGGGTGAAGATTTGGTGGGATTCTTTGATCTTATATTAATCTGTTTGTCACGCTTGATTTACGAGATGTGGGTGCAATTTAAAGATGGGTGCAGCATTTATGTTGCAATGTGATTATTTTGTCTTGCATGATGAATGCAAAGAAGTAGAAGCTTTTAGCCACTCCCTGCTACTAACATCAGCACACACACAATTGTTACAGCAAGGATCAGAAATAGATGTTCAAAATCCCCTAGCATTTAAAGCAAGGGGATGAATCCTCACAGCAAACCCCAGCATGTTTCAGCATTCCAGGCTTCTTGGATTAAAATAGCAAATTCTAATTGGATAAACCTGAGTGAGTCAAACGTTCCTTGGATTAGGGGAGAGAGGGTTGGAATTGGAATTTTTTTCTTGTAGCTAATGTATATGGATGATGATGATCTTAATAGTACAATATTTTTTATTCCCTCTTCCCAGTCCCCTCGATCCCTTCATATATTTCCATGGGTAGCTCTCTAAATACAGGAGCTGTGCCATCTGCCTCAAATATTATTCCAGTCTTCACTGTGTTGGGATAAATTTCATAATGTGTATTGCACATACACACATTTAATTGAACAAATGTGAAGCCTCTCCACTTAAGAAAGCTTTGCAAATGACAAGCCGTGTCCAATTTCCATTCAAATGGTTACTCTGGGGCTTTAAAATATGTGTGAATTCATCTAGTAGAGGCAAATAGTATATCTGAGGCAGATGGCTTGGTTCGGCAAAGAAAAAATGTAAGTATCTTTTACTATCAATCCTATTTTTTTGGCAAAGGGCTGACACAATAAAGATGTGAGTATTACTGAGAATGCACTTTAATAATTATTCTACCTTATGTTTTCCCTTAAGAATATGGTTAACTGACTAGGAAAATCTATTCAAAGGTTTTATGTTTAACCATAACAAACAGTTTAGAAAACACCCCCTTCTCCCTCCAGGAAAAGAATAGAGAGTGCACTGGAAATTAAACCCAAAGAAAACACATTTCCCCTAACAAAGAGGATCAGCCATTGGTTTTGTGAGGCTCCATATGGAAGTTTTCATATGGAGTGTGACTTTTCTCAGGTTATGGCCTGTGGCTATGTCTAAATTGCATACCACTGGCGGTGGCATGTAGTGCGTGCATAGCTACACACGCTGTGGAATGCAGGCTGTGTCCACTCTGTGGTGAGCAGCTATGCGCATCAGTGAGAGGCTCTAGCAGAGGTGATTGCTGGGGAAAGGCTGCAGCAGCTTCCTGCTGTGGTGCTTTGCACTGTGGGGAGGAAAGACTCTGGCAGGCAGGATGCAGTGGAGAAAGGCCGAGCTTTTCCTGAGTGCACTCGGCCTTTCCCCGCAGCTGTCACTTTTTCACTACAGTGGCGGAAAGACTCCAGTAGTGGGACACTAGTTTGCTAAAAATAGCAGTGTAGATAGGGACGCATGGCTTGGACAAGCAGAGAGTCGTGTAGGGTATGCACTCAAGTACATACCTGCACCCTTGAGGCATGGCTTCACTTACTTTCCTAAGCCATGCCTCACTGTCTATACTGCTATTTATACCTATGCTAGGGGGCTATGCACTCCACGTGCCGTGGAAAGAAGCCTGACGTGTGGATGCACCTTGTGTGTCATGTTGTTATCCTCTTTCCTCTAGTGTGAGTGAGGCTTGCTTGTTCTTACCTGGGTGTCAGCTCCCTGACACCAACAGCCTGTTAGCAACCCAAGCGCTCTCTCCTGGGCAATGCCAGCCCTCACTTTGCTTTGCAGGTTAGCAAGAGGTGCATCCCAGTCCCCAAGCACCTTTGAAGCATTCTCCTGTTGTGTCCAGCTCCTTATCCACTCACAGAAATATCAGGTCTACTGTCCCCAAGGAAACAGTGTATAGCCTCTCAGGATCAGCACTTTTCCCTGAGATATATTTATAGTGAAAACAACAAGGAGTTTATTATAAAAGATTCAAGTGTTAGGGAGGACCTGAAACAAAAGATTGCATATAAAACAAAATCCATAATTTGCTTTCTAGAGACCATACTTAGCTATTGCATTAACTGCCTGTCCAATGAAGTTTCTTACCCAAAGCCTTGGGCATAGTCTTCAACCAAGGCTGGTTGTGATCCCATTTTTATGCATGTAAACATACTGCCCATTTGCTTCCTAGGTGCAGGATAAAGAGGTGTCTTCTTTGCTTTCTACTTATAACCCTGAAGTTCATTGTCAGACAGTACAACACCCATGGCTTGTTTTCCAGTGTTCTACTGTCTTAACTTCACAGCCCTTCAGTAATTTCATCTGTAAATGGGCATCCATTGTGTTAGTTTACAATGCATAATTAACATCCCGATAAAGACAGGTGAATAAACATTTCTGACAGAAAATCTACTTCTCCACATCTGTTGTGATACAGAATCAATGAACATATTTTGAGTGTATATACATAACTCCTTACATAGCATCTGTATGTACATTTCACAATGATAATGATCAGTATGACTTTCATTTAAGAGCTCACATGACATTATTTGGAGAACCAGAATGTACTTACCAGAATCAGTATATAGCTGTACTCCTTTGCAAGTTGACACTAAGGGGTTCTTGGGTCATGCATCTCCCCACCTTATGTTAATAGCGGCCCTTGCGCACTTACTGGTATCCAGAATTCCCCCTCTCCAGGGTGTCTCATGCCTATCTGAAAACCAACTCTTGCACTTGTTCCTAAAGTCCCACAGTTCTGGTGACCAGCTGTCTCCTTATCCCTTACATGGAGCCAAATCACCCTTTGCAGGGCATGGAGAAAGAGGGAAAATTGGAATGAAGAAGAGAAATATGTTGGAGAGCTTCGTTCAGGATTCAAGGGAAGAGCTGGACCTATAACTGAACCAGGAGATGATGGGTTGGGTGAGTTGTTAAGTGGAACCCTTGGTAGCACAGGGCTAATATCACTGCAAATGCACTATACTTTGCTAGGACGGTGGAAGACTAGTAATTTCTTTGTGGAACGCCTAACTATGAAGGTTGGGTCTGTCTTCATTATGAACCTGATTGGTGGGCAAAGGGTCAAGTGTCTGTTATCACAGGGTAATTGATGCATCAGATATGAAAATACTTGCAAGTAATGCAGCAGGCTTGAATGTGGCCGTTACCCACAGCCCTGAGACCTCTGTAGGAGCTTCTTATTGCTGATAAGCTGAACCCAGTGGGGTAAAAATCAGTAGCTGTCAACTTCAACTGCGCAGCTGGGCCTGACACACAAGTGTGAGGATTATAGAATCATAGGCTATTAGAGTTGGAAGGGACCTCAGGAAGTCATCTAGTCCAACCCCCTGCTCAAAGCAAGACTAACCTCAGCTAAATTATCCCAGAGAGGGTTTTGTCAAGCCACAGCTTAAAAACCTCTAAAGATGGAGATTCCACCACCTCCCTAGGTATCCCATTCCAGTGCTTCACCACCCTCCTAGTGAAAACTTTATTGTAATGTCCAACCTAGACCTCCCCCCACTGCAATTTGAGACTGTTGCTCCTTGTTCTGCCATCTACTACCCTAGGGAACAGCCTAGCCCCACCCTCCTTGGAACCCCTTTTCAGGTAGTTAAAGGCTTCTATCAAATCCCCCCTCATTCTTCTCTTTTGCAGACTAAACAAGCCTAGTTCCCTCAGCCTTTCTTTGTAAGTCTTGTGCTCCAGCCCCCTAATAATTTTTGTTGCCCTCCACTGCACTCTCTCCAACTTGTCCACATCCTTTTTGCTGTGGGGGGGCCAAAACTGGACACAATACTCCAAATGTGGCGTCACCAGTGCCAAATAGAGGGGAATAATCACTTCCCTTGATCTGCCGGCAATGCTCCTACTAATGCAGCCCAATATGCTATCAGCCTACTTTGCAACCAGGGCACACTGTTGACTCATATCCAGCTTCTTATCCACTGTAACCCCCAGCTCCTTTTCTGCAGAACTGCTGTCTAGCTTGTTGGTCCCCAGGCTGTAGCTGTTCATGGGATTCTTCTGTCCTAAGTGCAGGACTCTGTACTTGTCCTTGTTGAACCACCTCAGATTTCTTTTGGCCCAATCCTGCAATTTGTTTAGGTCACTCTGAATCCTATCCCTACCCTCCAGGGTATCTACCACTCCCCCTAGCTTAGTGTCATCTGCAAACTTGCTGAGGGTGCAATCTGCCCCATTCTCCAGATCATTAATGAAGATGTTGAACAAAACTGGTCCCAGGACTGACCCCTCAGGCACTCCACTTGTGACTGGCTGCCAGCTAGACATGGAGCCATTGATCACTACCCATTGAGCCCGATGATCTAGCCAGTTCTCTATCCATTTTATAGTCCATTAGGATTAGGGGTGGACCGCCTAGTTTTGACTAAATAAGAGCCCTCTGGACAAACTTAGTCCAAGCTCTGAATGTCCACCACAGAGATTAGATAGGTGATTGTTTATAATTAAATTATTGAGCTATTATACATTAAGTTGTAAGCAGGCCTGGAGACTGTTCGGTAGAGATGGGCCCAAACCTAAGCCCTGGATCTGAAGACCCAGGGGCTAAATTAGGGGGAAAATGGTAGTGGTATTCTCCCAAGATCTGCCCATAAACCAAAACCCCACTGAGATAAAATGCCACTCACAGTGGATTGTTCAGCTCTCATGATATGTGACAGTCCCTTTTTTCTAATCAGTGTGATTTGATCAGCCGTGGAATAACTAAAAGTATCTGAACTGATCACTTTTAGGTTTCAGAGCTAACAACCAATTTGGATGAGTAGTTCCTTTTAGGGAACTTGGTTCAGACTCTCCATTGCATTCTCAGCCTCCCAACCCTCCCTCCCATTCACAACCTTGCTGGGAAAGCTGAACAAAATCTTGCTACTGTAAACATGAAAGTTTACAGTAATTTCTCCTGTGCCTCTTTGACTCCTTTCTCTGCAGGCTTCTAAACATTGACTTACCTGGGACCCTCTTTGGATTGGGCTTCACTGACTATCCGGTAGAGAACAAATTCACCAGTTATGTTGCAGGGTCCACCCATCTCCCCACTTTCTTTGCCCCTCCGTCTAGTTCCCTCTCAGACCTTGGGGAGTGGCACAGCTGATCAGTCACTGTCATGCAGACTGAATTGGAAGGGGGGGGCATTTGTGTTATTTGACATTAATATGTCAAAATCATAATGATTCATGTAAGACATGCCATGTCAGGTACTGTTAGAAAGGTTATGATAAGCTGAATAAGATGATAATATTTGTGGTCATGTGTGATATGTGTGAGGAAAGTTATAGAGATCTTTGATATACATGAATTTCAAAATGTGCTGTAGAAAACACACTCCAGACAGAGAGGCCACAGGACAATAGCCCGCTTAATGGCCCATCAAGACCTTTACAGAAGCCAAAGGCCTAGGAAAAAACTAAAGGCATACCTGAAGAGTTACCAGGATTGGCCCATGTGACTCTGGACTCCATTTGAGTTCCTGTAAAGTTCCACAAGCCACATGGCCAATAACAGAGGGTATATAAGATCAAACCACAGAAACCATGTTGTCTTTGTCTTGTCTTTGTTCCTGTCCAGCTGCGGACACACCTCTGGATCAACACAATTTGCAACTGAACTGAAGGACTTATACCCATCCAGGTACTGGATGTATACCAGAGGGACTATACAAGCCTGCAACTCCACAATTGTCCTAGAAACCTGATGTATAGGGACTTTTAAATCATTTGTATGATCTGATTGCTTTAAGCCTTTAACACTTCTCTTATTGTTTGTTTTTTCTTTTATTAATAAAACTTTCGTTTTAGTTACTAAAGGATTGGCTGGCAGTGTGGTATTTTTTGTAAGATCCAAACTGGTAGTGAACCGGTACTGTGGCTGATCCTTTGGGATCAGAGGGAATCTTTTAGTAAAGAGCATAGAGTTTAAACAACTGGTCTCTTTACTGGACCTAGTGTCAGTCTGGGAGCCAGAGACTGAAATGCAGTAAAGGGGGCTGTGTGTATTTGCACAGTGGCTTCTTGATAACCAGTGTGGGGGAATCAGAAGCACTGTTTGTGGCTGGTTGGGAAGTCTGACTGCAGTGTCACCCACCAGTGCTGGGAGAATTCGCTCTCCTTTTACAGCCTGCCCTGACCCTGGCATTATCAGTGGGCTACCCTGGGCACGGACGGGTTACAGTCACAATGATCGGTTCCCCTCTTCCCTCCCAGGGTGCAACTATATTAACCATTTAACTTTCCCTTTGAACAAAGCACTCAAGTTAACTTTCAAAGATGCATCCTGGATATAAATATCAAATAGACCTCATTCTGCCTGACATCTACAGACTCTGGCAAACTGTACTGCATTGGTTCACATTTAGGCTGTCATTGTACATGTAAGGGTTAGACTTTTTAAGGGAAACTCTAGTTCTAGCACAGAGGATGGCAGTCTCCAAGAAAAGCATTGGTTCACTGAACCACCACGAACTGGGTCATTTGAATTCTCTTGACTACTGCTGAACTGCAGGGGATGTTCAGAATACAACTGTAGATGTGGAAAAATAGATTTTGGATTAAAACAAAATCCCTCCTGGAATTTTCAGCTGTTGAGATCCATATTGTATAGCTCAAAGATATTTTCAGGATATGTATGGCACTAATAGTTGTACAGCCAGCCTCTAGATGTGCCCCTGTCAATGGAGGAATCACACAGAGGCTTGAGATGCTACATTGTTCTTCATGCTCATTCAGTAAAGAGCATCAGTTTTAGTGTCAGTTGTGGTGTGGACACTCCTACTCTAGGACCTAAACTTCCATTCATTTATTTATGAACATTTAAATTCATGTTTCGTAGCTGGTTTTTCACAAACAGGCTTGGTACCTAGCTGAAATTCTGATGGCAAATTTTTTAGCCTGAGACCAGTTTTATTAGTGAATTATAAATACTAGTAAGAACAAATTTATAACGGAAACATTGACAGACCCTTAACAATAGTGTTGGCAAGCACTACTGTAGTATTCATTTTTCAGCTCAATAATTCTTATTCTAACCAGAATAAGCTGATATTGACTTCTGCTGAGTTCAGCATCAAGATTTATTGACCCAAGAGGTAAATATTGGCTAAACAAAAGCCAGGGTCAATGTGTCCCTCAAGGGACTGTCAATCTTGTGTAGCCTGGAAAAAGAAGTCAATATCCGAATTATTACATACTTCTCTTATAAAAATTTCTATTACATGCATACACAAAGGGAAAAAAAGAAAATGTAGCTCAACAATTTCCTCTGAGGCCTATGGCAATGCTGTAAATCAGACTAGAACACCCATATGTTGAAAAAATATTGTGAAAGGAGTTCTTTATTTACAACCATACACTGTGTAGCACCAATGATTAAAAATGGGGTGGGATATGGGAGGAAGGAACTGAAGTTTATATTGTTGGTCCCACTAAGGGCTCAATCCTGCAAGATGCTGAGCAAGTCTGTCCGTGAGCCAGCAAAACATGTACACATGTGCTTAACTTTCAACATATGAATAGTGTCTAAGGCCCGGTCTACACTTACCTTTGCGATTCGGCGGCAGTCGATGGGAGATACGCAAGTGACGTAAATCACTTGCGTATCTCCCGTCAACTTTGCCGCGTCTCCTCTGTGCGCTGTCCACACTGCGCTGCATCGAAGGAAACAGTGTTCCCTTTGACGCAGCACTACGCCACTTACCAGGGTGGATTTCCTGCATCGCTTGCTGGATCAACTGAGCGGGTCTACACAGACCGCTCAGTTGATCCAGAGCAATCGATCTGACGGCGGTGAATTTGCCGCCGTCAGTGTAGACCCAGCCTAAGTCAATTGGACTACCTCTATTCTTAAGCAAACATATGCTTGCTTACTTTGCAGGCTTAGGGTCAAGTACTCAGCACCTTGCAGGATCAAATTCAAATGTGGCCGGGTGAACTGGTTAGTATAATATTCCCACCTAGATCTTAAATGTGCACCTGAAATTGAGCCTTTGCTCAATTGTTTTTTTTCTTGTCTGTTATTTTTTAGGCTTCTTGTATTATTTGAGCTTTGTGCTCACGCATGGCTGAAAGCTCCTCCCCCAGCCTGAGGGGAGAAGCCACTGAACCTGGACTCAATTATGGGGGACAACAAATAAAAAAAGTAGGACGGGCATGAAGGTCAAAGGCCGAAATGGAGGGAACCTGACAGGGACACCAAGAGAGGACCCCGAACAGTGCCCATGGCTCCTCGAAGGTAGCCAAGGAATCAGCGGATGCAGCCCAGAGGAACTCTGCTTGGAGACGTGAGCAGAAAGAACAATGGAAGGGGGCCCCACAGTCGCAGAGCACCTCTTCGGCCAACCTCCTGTCCCTGCTGTTATAGATGGCTACCTAGGCCAAGGCAAAGGGGAGGTTGATGAGGAGGTCCCATGACTTTGTGGGGCTGTGGATGAGGTGTGCAAAGATCAGAAGGCAAAGGGAGAAGTGTAGCCAGAACCGCCAGAGAAGGTTCTGTAGGAGACAGAATAGGGGCTGCAACGTGGCGCACTCCAGTTAGGTGTGTGCCAGGGTTTCCCTTACGCCACAAAAAGGATAGACGGGGTGAACCATGCCAGGTACATACATGCCTGTGCTTACGGCTCCGTAAAGGAGCCGCCAGCCAATATCCCTGGCGGGCTGTGGAACCAAGGTGGAATACAGGCTGGTCCACCGGGGTCTCTCGCCCTTGACAGGTGGTAAGAGATCCCGTCACTTGGTGTCAGGGCAGGACACGATGGTGAGGAAATGGGAGAGTGTGGCGCACGAGTGTGTGGAGATGTGCCCGTGGCACAGTTCGGAAGCACGCTGGCTACAGATCCTGTTGCTGGCTCGGGTTGTGTGGGAGAGGTAGTCAGGGGGGCTCGTGGGGAAGGGGCCTGATGAACAAGTCTGGAGGGCCCACGGTGAGGGCCCACTTGAGGTAGAGCCAAGCAGTGGGAGGCAAGACTGCCCTCACCTCCTAGAGTATGCACTGGGGGGTTTGAAGGGTGGAGAGCCCTATGCGCCAGCCCAGCACTTGGGGATCCACCCAGTCCCCCCAGTCGTAGTCCAGGAGGCCTCCAATCTTGGTGACACCTGCCAGGACCAGCCTCTGGTGAACTGAGTAGGACTCCACCATCTGAAAACTGAGATGGGGATTGTGTAGCAGGGGCTCTGTGAGGAGATCTACCCCCTCGGCAGCTGCCATGGACCTGGTTGCAGAGACCAGCCTCCAGGTCTGGACGAGGTCCTGTTAGAAGAACAGCAGCTCGGAGAGGTCTTGCAGAAGACCCCTCGGGTGGAAAAAAAAAAAAAGCTTCCAGTCGTATTGGAGCCCTCGGAGGCGGTGGAGGAAGGTGTGCGCTAGCGTGTTCCGCTCCGGACTACCTGCACTGTAAAGGAGCCTCTGCAGGACCTGGAGGTGGAAGGTGTGGACCTGGATGTAGATGCAGCATAGGCCCTGTCATCCAGGGGGTGACTCAGGACCTCTAAAGAGACCTTGAGGCTTATCATGACAGGTTGTGAGTCCAGAGGGTTAAGCCAGTCCTCTGCCACTGGAGCCCTGATTAAAGGGGGAATGGAGCCAGCTGAGTGAGCCTGCAGGGACTGGGCTAACGAAGAGCAGCTGTGAGGCTCATTAGACAGGCCCTATAAAGACTTGCAGAAAGGCACTCAAGGGGGTTGACTAGAGGCTCACTGAAGGGAGGTAGTAGGTGCAGTAGCTGGGAGGGGCGAGGGGGTCAGCCTGAAAGGGGTTGGAGGTGAGCTGCCCTGATCTGGTGGCTGAGACTATGTGGCCCTGGTCTGAGATGGTACCTGTAAATAGTTGGTGGTGTGCAGACAAGCCTGTAAATGAAGAGCAGAAGTGGGAGCACAAAGGTGCATGTGGTTTGTGGAAGAACTCTGGAGCAGCAAGGGGGCATGCACAAACCCTTTACGCTTCTGCTCTGTTCCTCCACGTTAACTGGGATGGAAACATTGGAAATCTTAGGAGCCAGCTTGTTCTTGTGGGTTCCTTCTCTAGGTTTTGTGTAGCCAAGTGCATCTCAGGCTTGAATTAGCACCTGAAATCTGGCATGTTTATCCACATTGGACCCAAAGTTCCATCATCTTAAGGGTCACCATTACTACAGTTGTCTTTTGCTCTTTACACAAGATACGCAATGTGAAGGAACAACATGGGCCTAGTGGGGCTCAAATAACATTGTTTCCTAACTATGCAACTCGCAAGGCCTAGCTACATATGTGCGCTGTTTCTCTGGCAGTTCTGATGGCTTCTGAGTCAAAAGGATGTGGACTTTGGCATAGATCTGAATACTGTGTAAATTTGTCCTGTAAGGCATCCACATGTAGAAATGGCACACCTATTTTAAATGTACTTTGCTTTTGGGGGAAGCTTAATGTTGACCTGAGATTGCAGTTAGAGAGAGTGCTCACATTTCCTGATGTGCCATGTAGTAGGTTAACATCCACTACTAAGGAGTGGAGCTCAGCAAACATCTCAAGTTTCAAGAGAGAGCAAGATTTGCTGTTCATTATTTATGCTTTGTTATTTCTCATTTACAGATTTCCTGTGTTTTCAAGTTTCAGTCATCCATTTAGGGAACAGAAGTAATGTTGCATGACTTAGGAGACCCGTCAAACACCTTGGAGAGTGAGTAGGGAACAGTCAAAGTAAACAATCTCATAGGCTGAAATTTGTCCACATAAATTATTTGGGGAATACTTGCAAATAAAAAAATACGTTAGCAGAAAGTAAGATTGGTCCACAAATGACTCTTAAAAAGGAAATAGGTTTGAATTCAGCAGACCCATTTATTTGCAAGAAATAATTTGACCAGCTGTCATTTGTCCTAATGAAGAAAGTATAAAAATAAAAAATCACATTTTGAAGGGAAAAGTAAAGTGTCTTTTATGCAAATAGCAATATATATATATACATATTTTTATTTGCATAAAAGACTATTTTATCCTGTAAAATATGTGAATGTTAATTGTGTAGTACATAACATACAGACACAAACATTTGGTAACTTGCATAAGAGATGTTATATAAAAAAAGATGCACCTCAACAGAGAGAATATTTTCATTTTTATGAAATGTCACACTAACTTATTTTGCTAAGTTTTTTGTTAACCTTTTATTTCACTTATTACAAAATGGGAACTGTAGGCTTGAAATGCAACTATCAGGCTTTGTAATCTTTATATTTTGTATACCTAAACACTATTTTTTCATTTATTTATTTTTTTTTTGCACCAGAATTCAAGAGCAGAACTGATTGGCCATCTCTCTGCATGGATCCCAAAGAGGCCAGATGTGTCAAAGTCTGTGTTACGGCTGTGCTTCTTCCAAACAAGAATAGTCCCTGACAGTGCTCCATCTGTGGGGGAATAAGGGTGGCTATGGCGACTCATAAAGCAGTATTGCTTTAGCAAGTTATAAAACAGCACATCAAAAAGTGACAGAGAGCTATTGTGGAACTAGTGGACTTTTCAATCCATTCATCAACATATGTACAGTTTCCATTTCATGGTGAGTTGACTCAATAATAAGTATCAAGCAAAAAAAAAAAGTTAGTTTTTATCTAGAGCATTATGGTACATAAAAAGTGCCATAAAACATTACTGGTGCATGTATGAACCAGTTTGTTTCTCCCCTCACCCCCATCTTTGGCTTATATTAAACAAGAGTGACCCTTCCATGTAAAAATGTGAATAATCCATTACTGTGAAGGCTAGTTAAGGGCCTGATCCAAAGGCCTCTGACCAGCGAGTGTCTTTCTGTTGACTTCAGTGGATTTTTGGATCAGGTTCTGTATGCGTTTGCCATGGATGTAACTAGTGAGGCAGATACCATTTATTGTAATGGAAATTGCAGATGCTTGGGTTGCCAATAAGAGACAGGCTACAGTCACCCCAGCTGGATGGTCTGGGCAATATGTGAAGAGTATGAGTGTAAGAGGTATATGAAGGTAGGTGGAAAAGCACTAATGTAACTTTCAAAAACTTTGTTTTTGCAGGACACTTTGAAATTTCAATTTGGAAATGTCAGAATTTCCTGCAGAATGGAAACTCCAAGTTTTGAGTATTTCCAGTAAGTAGATGCACCTCCTTCATGGTAGTCTTTATTTTGTATACCTCTATCATATCCCCTCTTGCTCATCTGCTCTCTAAACTAAATAGCTCTCATTTTTCAGTCTCTCCTTACATTGAAGTTCTGTCCCAAATGCTCCCACTCCCGGGATAAGTGAGTATGATCATATAGAGAAAGGTAAAATGTCTTTCACCCCTAGATCTCCTTAACCCTGTGCACTCTTCCATCTGTGGGACCTTCCCAGAATGTAGTGCTGTACACATGCACTACACAAGGTTCTAGAAGCAGTGATTTCCCCCCCTATATATGTGTCAGAAATAATTGGAGAGACAAGGTGGGTGAGGTAATATCTTCTATTGGACCAACTTCTGTGGACCTGAAGAAAAGCTCTATGTAAGTTTGGAAGCTTGTGTCTTTCACCAACAGCAGTTGGTCCAATAAAAGATATTACCTCACTCATCTTGTATCGTTAATATCCTGGGACCAGCATGGCTACAACAATACTGCATAGACATCATTAAAGCTGGTTAGAAAATAAAAGGAAAGTGTTTTTGTGTGTGTGTTGAATTTTGTTGACATTTCAACAACAATAAAAAGGATGAGATTTGTGTGGAAATTTTCACTGTAATGGTGACCTGTTTTTCAACCAGCTCTTAAGAGTAATTTCCCTACATAATGCTCAGGGAAATCGTGCTAGAAATCTGCTAGCAACAAACATGTCAATGCATGGTGACTTTTACTGTAGCATAGTTGAGTGGTCCTTCAAGATCTAATGGCTTTCAGAGACCACCTAACTTTCTCTCATTAATTCTGATTTCTGATTTTTCTCTTCAGAAGGATGAGTAACTCCTATTTGCTTAGATAAGAATTATTTGTATACTGGGGAGAAAAAATAGGTCCGTGTGGGAGAAGCCACTGATACTGAGATCTTCTGTTGAAAAATCCAGTCCCTTTTATGTGATAAAAGGATTGGGCAATAGTCTGAGACCAGAAGCTATTGAAAAGTGGACCTTCTAAAACGACTTTCTTAGCAGGAGAGTCTATCTAGAGGGAATGCACTTAGCATTATATTTGGACTGGCATGATCTTTTAGTGCTATATGTTGTAAAAATTATGCTCCATTGATCTGTCATGCAAATATGCTTTTTCATTAAAATCAGCAGCTGTCCAATCAGACTCATGTGTTTCCCTTTCACGGTGGATTGATGATGCATTTTGTTGGCATGATTGTTGTGAAATCTCGTTTTCTTCCCCTTTAAATACATATGATACTAAAATAACAATTACCCACCAAAAGGGATGAAATACTTTCTCTAAAAGCTTGATATTTCAGTGCAAAGTTTGTCTCTGGAGCTGCTTGCTGGAAATTTTGTTACTGTTAGCATTAAACAAATGTTCAATTTCTAGGCACACAGCAATGACATTAAAGAGCATTGTAACCAAAATGACAAGGTGAATCAGACACTTGGCATTGGACTAACATGCATACAGCACACTCCACATTAATCCACTTTCTACCCTGTGGATTCCTTGAATTTCCTTTTAAGGTGCACACTGTCCATTCAGAATAAGGAACAGATGTGCATTTCCAACATATGGTATAATCAGAAAAGTTCAGAAGATGTTAGGCATGATAGTATCTATATTACATCCTGGGTTTGCAGCATATTGGAAGTGCCTACACCAGCTGTCTCCACAGTTCCTTAACCCTTTTCTTTATTACTTTGGATTGGCCCATCTCTTTTGTACATTATGCTGAACATTCTATATTGTGGCTTTATTCAATTTCATTGTTTTTGGAGACTCCAAAAAGTTCTTTCTTTTTTTGTTTTTGTTTTTTGTTTCTAACTTCACTAGCTTTCATAGCTTTTGCATATGAAAGAAGCTGTGGCTGCGTTGGGGGAAGTAGCTCAATAGTAGGACACGTGCTTTGCTTGTATAAGGTCCCAGGTTCGGTCCTTGGCATCTTCAGGAGATTCTTTGGGCCTCTCCCAGGGTGGATTTCCCTGCAGGCAGGCTCTGCAGGCTGGCGACTGCTGCCTAGTCCAGCTGGGACTCTAGCTATCAGAACCACATGAGTGTCTGATGCTTCTGGGAGCAGGCAGCTGTTGGCTCCTGCACGTGGGATGACTTCCCATGCCCACGTGGCTTTTGCACACCAGGGGGGAGCCTTGGGAATTGCCTTGCCCAGCTACCCATATGGGGTGTTGGCTCTGCTGCCCCTTTGGCTCTAGTTGGCTGAAAGCTGCCTGCCCTGCCCTGGACACGTGTGGTGAAGCATGGTGAGTTTAGGGTCTGCTCCTTTCCAGTACAGTGACAGCCCTTGAAAATCCCTCAGGTCCCCCTGTGTCCTGATGGTTCTGCATGAAGCTGGTGCTACCATTTCTGGGTCAAGAGAGGTGAAGCGAGGCTGCGCCCAGGCTACCCTATTATTCCTTATGAGGAGAAGCTGAGGGAACTAGACTTTAGTCTGCAGAAAAGGAGACTGAGGGGGAATTTGATAGCAGCCTTTAAAGACCTGAAAGGAGGTTGCAAGGAGCAATGGTCTCAAATTGCAGTGGAGGAGGTCTAGGTTGGATATTAGGAAAACAGGGCTGGTGCATATCAATTTCTTAGATAAACTGACTAACAGCCTCTCACTTCATTCAGCGTGTTTTATGTCAAAAACCAAACTGATCTGAGAGCTTCTTTCAGAAAATTACCAAAACAGGTAGTAGACAGTTTGTATGTGGGTTTTTTATTTTTGTTTGTTTTTTGTTTTCCCCTAGAGTTGCCAAAAATTCAGAGACTCTTTCTGTGTTGGTTTCCTAGATTAAATTTATCATTCTGTTGTTATAAAAATTTGTGGTAGGCCTGTAATGTTTCTTTAGAATCTCTGTTATGTCCTTGTACTGCAACTCACCAGGTTCTTGTGGAAAACTGAAGTCTTTAAGCACTGCCAATATTGTTTTTCCCACTAATGTTAGGAAAATAGTCCTCTGTTTATCAGTATCTTCTATAGCACTTGCATAAAAATACTGCTCAAGTCTTGGCGTATATGTTGAAAGGTCAACGTTGTCTCTGCTCCCTTGTGAAAATAAGGTCTGTCTATCTCAATCATATTAAATTATTTGGCAAATGCAATCTGTAAAAAGATCTGTGCGTTTCTTTCCACTTTCGTGTTGTTGATAACATGGTCCAACCCCCTACAAATGTTCACTTCCATCTCTAACAGACTCCCCAAATCAGTATGTATCCCTGCTTCATCAAATTTGCACTTTATTCCATCCTTTATGTCGTTATGGGTTTGCAGCTTCACACCAGCTGCCTCCACAGTCCTCTTAACCCTTTTCTGTACATTGGGCTTGGTCCCTCTCTTCTGTACACTACACTGAATAGTCTGTATTAGGGTTTAATTTGATTCCACTTCTCAGAGACTGCATTCCTTCCCCCCCATCACCCTTCTGATTGTAGCTTTATGACAGTAGTTCCAGGTTCTGCAAGTCTCTCCACTCCACTTCCCTGGCTTTCCAGGCTTTAATTGTAAGAAGCAAATAACTTTTTAACCTGGAAAAAGGGTAGTGCCAAAGTTCCTAAGGGCTACCCATGCTTTGGGGCATCAGTGCCTGAGGGCAAAGGTAAAGGTCAGTAGCAGCAGCAGGACTCAGTAACACCAATACAATTCTATGAGACTTCATTGGTAGGCACGCTGTGTGAGTGTTGCCAAAGTGAAGGAAATTCTCCTCGCGTAGCAGTCAGAGGTAGGTAGGATCAGCCCAGGATGGGGCTACTCACTGTGTGTGGTTTGATCGTCTGTATCCATTTGTCATTTCTATCCATATCTGATCCAGGGACCATTGCTTCTTTTGTCACAGGGTTAGGCATAATCTTTCTCTGTTGTTTTTTAAAAAATTTTTTTAAATGAATTCTTTTAATGATTCCTGGTGATGTGAGGAAATATCCATTTTGCACAACTTTGGTTTTCAGATGTTGGAGTAGAAAGCGCCTGTCTGCCTCAGTGTTTCCTCTGTATGATGCTGCAGCAGGATGGAGGGTCATGCGAAGTCTCCTGACTTATTAGGTCCCAGCTACTTGAGGTAGTGGCCCTTCCAATTCTGTGGCTTTGGGAGGGTTGCTCGTCTGTTGCTCAGGGGGAAGGGGACTGTCCCGGGTCAGAACTAGCTGCTACATGTTTGCCCTTTTCTAAGTGCACCCCATTCAGGAGTTAGGCCTCTTGCCTTCACCTGTGTTGGGGTGAAATCCCATCATTCTCCCACCCCAAGATCGGGCCCAGGATTACAGCAACCTATGTGCCAACTGGGATCTGTGACCCAGAGAGCCTCTTGAAAAACAAATTATTGCTAACCCTAACTGTAGGAACAAAGCATAACAAGAGAATGGGGGTCTTAACAGGAAAAAGCTATACATGCACATCTCAGTTAGGTAGGCCCAGTTTATCATAGGTGCTCCCACCTACCTCTGGGGTTCAGTCTGTTTTTCAGCAGCCTTTCTTGCTTCTCTCTCTTTCATTTAGGGACTTTGGCCCTTCATAAAACCTGCCAAGTTGTTTGTCGTCTCTTCTGCCCTTGAGTTTGCTCACCCTGATTTGGCCAGCTTTCCAAGGGTGGGAGATAGACTTCAAAGTAGTTGGTTTTCTTCCTTGTCCTTTAAGTACCGGTAATTTGGTATCTGAAGCTATGGTCCCCTTTCCTGGTACCTGTCACTAACCTATGCTTGAATTAACTCTTTGTAGTCATATAGCAAATAACACAAGAACAATCAAGCAGGCAGAGGGAACATAGAAGGTTTCAGGCATGTCTGTTCCAGGTTTCTGACATGAACTGACTGTGCTGTGATTCATCTGACCTGTAGTCACTCTGTTAGTTGAAATTTTCTATAATGTTAAAAATACTCGTGGTTTAGATAGAATTTGTGGATAGATTCTTTTTCAATAAATAAATATATAAATAAGTGAACTCACGGGAAGTCATGCTTTGTCTACAATGTACCTTTCTATCCTATCTGTAGTCCAGGTGTTGCTGTTACAATGTGTATCAATTTTCTTTTTATTCCTTTCATCCCATGCTGTCCCTGCCTATGTGACTTCGTGAATGGGATGATGGGCACCTGGGCAGTTTCTGAATTTTGCTCTCTGCAGACAAGTTTGAGTGAGGGGAATTTGGCACTTGAGTTTTCACTGAAAACAATTTGTTTCCTTGTTTCTTTATTTCCTGGAATGAGAATGTAGCACTGTTTCTTTGAATCTGTGGAGAGAGCCAGGTGGGGGACAGGATGGGGAAAGAAAGGGGGAAGCAGATTTGGCAATAACGTTTCTTCAGTGTTAAAAGAAAGTGATTCTTTCTGGATTTCTTTAGTATGAAGTATGACAGTACTTCTCTTTGATATTAAATGGGCTTATATTTGTAATAATTCAAGACATGCTATAGATAATAGCTAATTAAACAAAACTGCCGTTCTAGAAATTTGAGAGGGGTGTGTATCTCAGTAAAAAGTCTGAAAATGGTACTCCACAACTTCACTGTACCACAAAGCTGCATCATGGAGGTATTACCCCGGTATCAGGCTAACGCAGTACTGCCATGTTGGGCATTAATCTTGTCTGGGGTCTCACAAACTAAGCATGGTTAACTGCGTCAACATTTGAATAGGCGAGCTCCATGGAAGATATGTGCTGCAGGAAGAGGTGATTTGATAAGCAGCACATTTCCCACTGAATGAAAACTGAACTTGTGGGCTGGTCTATGCACACAAATTGTGTTGCAGTCAGGGTTTATAACTGCAGTACATGCAGATATACCTGAACTGGCTTTACTCTAGCTAGAGTGATGACCAATATAGTGAAGCTGCAGCATCCAGGACTTCAGCACAGGCTAGATGCCAGTAAGTACCCAGGGCCCTGGGCAGGCTTGTACAGCCTGTGATTAATCCCATGCTATTTTGGTTTTGTTGCCCTTGGTAACAACGGTAGCTAGATTAAAGCTAGCATGAGTTTGCCTGCACATGCTGCACTCTTAGCCTCCAACCGCAGAGTGGACATGCCCTAAGGATATGACATTGAACCTATTTAAATAAACTGGTACAAATTTGGCTGTGGACACTTACATTGGTTTAAACCTGGTTTACACTAGTTTCGCTTGGCCTCGTTAAATAACAGGAAATGCTTTGTTAGCAGGGGCAAACTCACCTGATATAATACTGTCCACACATAATGTTGCACAAGTTTAGCTACGTTGGTGCAACTTCACACCTTTTTAGTTAAACTGGTGCAGCTTTGTGTGCAGACCAGAGATGAGTCTTTGCATTGTAATGCTAAGGGCACCCTGCTGTTGTAGTGTTCGTCTTTTCAGGTGAGCCATAAAATGGAGATGCTGACCCTTCCCAGTCATTGGAGTTTCCACAATACTTTTGGCAAAGACAGGGGATTAGGACAATGTGATGATACATGCTGTGAAATTTCAGTTTGGGTGATTAGATTCTGCCTTTCCAAAATTCCCACTGTAACTTCAGTTGGACAAATTCCTCTTCATTTCCGGTCCTGTATGGTGATGTGGGATTGCGGTATGCTGTTAGAGAGCATTTGCACCCTACTCTAGAAATAGCTGCATTTTAGTGGTGAGGGAAATGATTCCTACAGAGTATAGAGATTGCAAAGATCTTTGGTGCCTTTCTGACAGAAAGGCATAATATAAATGTAAAACTAATAATAAAAATAACTATATGGAGATACATTTTTACTACAGGTGTTTGAACCACTAAGGTAGCTAGAATCTGTTCTATTTTTTTCCCCTTTGTGCCTGACTATTCTCACCCACTTTTTTCCCCAGTCTGCACCTCAATGTTATACTGATATCATTGGCAGGCTAAGCATGGTAGTTACCCTTTTAATACTGACCTGTAACAAATCTTGCTAATCCATCTTTGTGCCATCTCAGCAAAGGCTACCACATGACGTGGTGGTTTTGTGATGTGTGGGAATGGTGAATAGGGATTGATCTTGAACTCATCCACTGCACATAGAACTCTAATTCTGAACAACTTTTGTTTTGTTCCTCATTTAAGGACTTTGGTTCTATTTCATTGCTATGTTTTAATCTTGGATATTATGTTTCCATGCTGTTTTGTGTTTCCTTTGCATCCCTTGTGGCTAGGTGAGGAATTGCATCGCAGACTTAAGTTGCTTACTGCCCTAACCATAAGTATGAGTGATGGAGTTTAACAGGACGTAGTGTTCAGCTTATTTACATATTAGAGCTGAGTACAACTTGTTGGTTTCAGTTTTTTGAGTTACAGCAAGCTATCACTTCTGGTTCACATGGTATTTCACTCTTGTGTTTCAGTTAAGTAACGAATTATGATTAACAGTTTTTTGTATGACATTTTTTTGTCAGGCATGTTTTTGATGGAAGATTCCAGGATAGGGACATGATCAGGATCTAATTCTAAATCAAAATACTTTAATTTAGATGCAGATTGAAGACTATGAAGCTAACTTGGATGTGTTTCAAAAACCTTTTGTACCACTGTTCAATTGTAAGACTGCATTAAAAGTTCAGTCAGCAATAAGATTTGCAAAGTTTCATAATGGTCAAAATAGGAGTGTCTTTGCATTCCAACCAGTGGAAATAATTTATTTTGACTTTCAAAAGACTTTTGATATCTTCATTCACAAGTGACTACTAAGGGTTCTTGGGTAAATATTGTGTGAGAGGAATAGCCCTGTTGTGGATTGCAAATTGGCTTTGAGATAGGAAACAAAGATTGGGAATAAATTGCTAATTCTTAGTGTGGAAGGAGGTTAATAGTAGGGCATGCCAGCCAAGAACATAAAACAGGAGGGAGGCGGGGGGAGGGAGCAGAGATATTGCATTTAAAGAGTCAATCATCTACTTCTAACATTTTATTCACAAAAATGAAGTTAATTTAAGACCCATTTACTGAAGCTTATTTTGTTTCTAATTAAGGTTGAGAGTTAAAAGAAACAAAATCTCTTGTATCTGTAATAAGGCCACGGGGATAAGGTCATATATATGGGGACAGGACATGTAATAAGGTCATATATATGGGGATGGGAATGGAGGGTTCTTGGTTTGTAGAAGAGAAAGCAAAGACTAAGTGTGATCTAATCAGTAACCAGGGGCCTGAGAGCTTGGACTCCTGGGTTCTGTTCTGAGATTTTCCGCTGGCTTGTACAAAAATTTTAGCATGTAAGTAAATCTTTGTAGGACTGGTCTCATGACTTTTGTCCAAGTCCCTTAAAGGGACAGTCACGTTAATTTTTGTATGTCTTTAAAATACAGATTTCTGTACCAGTGTCAATAGTAACAACTAAAATTATTATAATAGATAGAAGTTTAAATACCTGCTTATTTTTTCTCCATTTTATGTCTGTTGTACTAATTCTGTGGATATTTATTTATTTTTTTATTTGCTGTTTGAGCTGTAGTGATTAGGACTGATAAATTACAGGATATTTGTTCTGTTCCCTAGCTGGCTGAGTCAACAGCCTATATACTTTAATATAGACACCTTGACTTGAGTGGGGGGTGAAGGGAGGGGGACTTGTTTCTGGCAAATATTAAAGCATGTAACTCTGATTTTTACTGGTACAAATCCTTACAAAATGATAATTTCAATGACATGAATATTTGTGAAAAGTAAATGCAAAAGAAGTGACCATAGTCCAAACAATTCATGGCACACTTTGTTTAAAAAAATAAACAAAAAACCCAAAACAATGTTCATCTAGCTATAAGCAATACTTCCCTGACTCAAAGGGGTGTTGTGATGGTTAAAGTTCGTAAGGTGCTTTGTAGATATGGTACACCTATTCAAGTGTTAATTTGGAAATGGCAATTTTAATAAACTGCTCTGAATACAGCCAATTACTCAGTTTGTTCTGATGATGTGGTGACTCAAACCTGGTATTTCACTGGTTGAGTGTGTCATGATATCCCTGCTGAAAAGGATGTGGGTGGAGTTCTGAGTTCTCTATTCCTTTTGTCTCTGTTTCTTGCAGTTTAGCATAGCTGCCTTGTCACTTTTCAGTGTTGTGAATCAGGATAATCTATATATGGGGGGTTTAAATCCAGCATAATGGGCATTTTAAAGTTGACTACAGTTGGCATGGAAGGAACCAACAATGATATATGCTTGTTTGTGAGAATGAAAATGAGGCCCAATATCAGTATGGCACTGTCCTTCCTAGGCAACTAGATTCCTATGGATGTAGGTGACACAATGAGGTGAGTTAGGGCCATTCCTGCTTGCTTTACTTGACTAGTCCTCTTGAACTATTGTCCAACAGAACAATTTTCTTGAAGGCATGCAGGATTTGGCCCTTAATATCACGGCTGCTGTCTTGATCATAACTGGGATATCGCCAAAGACGACCAGGGCTAAAAGCATCAGTCTCTACAGCGTGTTAGAGTTAGCTCCTGTAGGAGGGAGCTGTAACAGTCCTTTATCCTCTGGATCGTGTACATGAGAAGGATGTGTTACACATGAACAACGGTTTATAATGACTCAGAGCTGGAAGATCTTTCTTAGATCATTGTCCTGCCCCATGTATGCAGGGAATAGGTCCTTGAGAGATGTATGAGAAACTAAACCAACACTACATTTCATTTCAAGTCAAAGGTGCTGAGTTTCAGCTTCATTTCTGAATGTTCTCGTTATTTTGGCTCTAAATCAGATCTCTTCTGCTGGTTTTCCTCATTTTTCGGTTCAGTTGTGTACAGGTACGATATCTTGCGCTACAGTGGCTGAGCTGACATCAAAATCATCAAGAGATTGTCTGATCTGCATATAAAGCAGATACAGGTCAAAATTCAAAGCTCCGTCTTCTTTCTGAGGCAATCTACACGACCGAGCAGTCTGCGACTGCATTAACTCTCTAAGATTTTTGACAGAAAAGACTTTGTTTGCACAAATCCCTTGAATACTGATGGGAGTGTGATTACAGCTCGAACAAAAGTGAAAGCTGAACACAAATTTGGGAGGGCCAGAAAGTGTTTGGTATCTCTTAGTGTTTTCATCCAAATTCTAATCTTATTCATCCAGATGACTCTGATCTTCATATCAATGCACCAAAGGAAAAGAACAGAGGAGCAAAAAAGCTCTTTGACGGAAGAACAGATTTTGTTATCATGTTACCAGTGCGGTACATTTGGGAGACTGTTCATGTCCAGGATCAGTGCTGAGCTTTTGTTAGAGACCATATGTTTGGAAAACACTCAATCTTTAGGGACTGTTAATCCAATGGAAAAAATGCTAAATCCAGATTAGGTGATGAAGAAGGTGGGATTTTGTTTAGCATGTTTGAATTTTGCTGGCAGAGTAACTCTTCCTTTAACTTAACACAAGCCTGATTCTTTTGAAAGCTTCCAAATCTAATAGCTGGATTCTATTTTCCAGTGTCAGATTTTGTTCATGAAACAAATTGGCAATTAGCCACCAGCCGAGGGAACAAAGGGGGTTTATTCCAAGTAAATGCAATCATCATGGTGTGTCTTGTTTTGGTTACTCCGGAGATCAAAAATATCAAGTGTGTATTTTTTAGCTGAATAAATTGAACAGATTGCTTATTATATTTAGGGGAGCTATTTTCTCGTTGTTCAGTTGCAGCACCCATGCTATATGTCTAATATCACTGCTTCGAGTGTAGTAGTTTCTCAGCATAAATGGACAAACGGTTGTGGTTGGCGTCTGCAAGATGGGGACAGGGAGAAGGCACAAGGAGATCCCTTCCCATTTTGTGCTCCTTTGCATAGACTGGTCAACATCCCACTAGAGAGAACAGTCACTGCTCCCTGCAAGTACTCTTCTGGGTGCCTGCTGTCTGAAAGGAGGCTTGGATGAAGTCAGGGCCATGGCTTTGCCTCCTGTCTGTGTTCAAGCAAGCTGAGGAAATGGCTCCCTCCTCTCCAAGAGCAATATTAGAGCTATAGCAAGTGCTCCCTCAGCGTCCCCAGGAAGAACTCAGTCTGTCACCGGGAGAATTCTTCCTGGGGGCTTCAGCCTATCTGTACCCTACTCCAGCACAATAGGAGAGAGTGGTGCCCAAAGTTAATGTAGAATTCATACCTTAGATTAGACAGTAACCTGTATAGAGGCATTAGATCCTGCAGTGAGCTGAACAAACTGGACCCCTAGTGAATTCAATGGTTTTGAGTTCTTGGTTCGCTGACAGAAGAGGAAGTCCGGAGTCCAGCAGCAGGCAATACAATGGGTTTATTGGGATAATCAAGCGAGCATCAATTCCAGTTCTTTACACCAGTAATTTTTCCTCCCCTCTACTTCTTGTTTGATGGCAGTTTTTATAATGTCTTCAACCATTTTAAAAAAAATACCGTAACACAATTCTCTAACCAATCATACCCTGCCACCGTAACTGATTACAATTAGTTATGTGACAGACAAAAACAATCAAAGAATCAGACCGAAATTATCAGAAAAGTGAGTTCCATAATTACCAAACAATACGAAGTCTAGATTCAACAACCACAACTGTTGACAAGTGTTTAAAAACCAGACAGAATGCTATCAAACAAAGTTTTCTTTAAACATTCTAGGATCTTTTCTTCATCTGGAGGTGTTAGACTGGATTGCCTTCTCAACTGCCTGATATTGCCTTATTTTAAACTAATTTGTTTAGAACATGCAGATGTGACCACTCTTTTCCCAGCTTATGGCTGCCCCTGCTGCTTCTGTTTTTGCTTAGCCAAAATACAAGGCCTCAGATTGTCACAGTGAGAGAAGGCCCTTGGACAGGAGGGCTGTGATTTTGATTTATTTCAATACCCCTATAACTAGCTAAGTGATAAGAATATACTCTTAGCTCATAGGCCTTTATAGGCAGGCTTAAATATCTATGTTCTAACCAAGGCATTCAGGATCAAACCAGTACCAAAATGGTTATTGAGTCCACTCTGAGCATCCCAAACTCATCAGTATTCTGCACTGGTAATGTTTCAGCTAGCTCAGAAGTATTGGAGTTTTAAATTGTGCTTAAATGAGTCTCATGTCAGACCAGAATGTTGTGAGGGGAGAGATCAAATATTGCACCTTAAATTGGAAACGTGAGATTTTTAAACTTCTCCTGTAGGCTTCTTCGGAAAAAAAATGAAAAAAATTTAAAAAATCACAGCCTGAGGTTTTGTATAGGTGGGGAAATTTACTGGCAGAACAGTACACCTAGGTTTTTATAGTTCCCTGTGTGGATGCTGTTTTGTGATTTAGAGGGCCCTTTTTTGATTTGATCTTTTCTCTTTGGAAGTGATTTAAGCTAAATCCCTCTCCAAAACCACTTTGTGTTCACATGCCTCCTTGCAGAAATAATTTGGTAACTCCAAAAGAATATTCTTTATATATTCTGTATACTTCAAATACTCTTTTGTACATTTTTTTTTGTTCAAGCAGGATTTTTCTTTATCTTGCAAGATTCAAGCACGCACCTTTGTTTTAACACTGGCATGGTAGTGGGATCTCGAGTGTTAGAACAATACACCTACAATGATGGCAGAAGAGCATGGCTACATGTTACAATGTCTACTATTTTTCAGAGTGACGCTAGACATTTTGATAGTCTGATGAAAACAAAAGAAGCAGCACTGCATCTGATCCTGCAAGCCCTTTCCAGGTTTGGAGATCCAGTTTTATTTCAGTAGGAATATTGTGCGTGGGAGGCTTGGACCTTAGCAGAGCAGTGGGTCAGACACAGAGTGGCTATGCATAGCTTTTAATAGCCAATACCCATTTACATGGCTATCATTGGATGAGATTTGCTTTGTGCTGAAATCTGTGACTAAGTAGAGAGCCTGACTGAGAGTTTCTTGGCAGACTCCTGCAACGGGCAGTGTGTAGCTATGTCACCACAGGAGCAGCTCTGGAAAGAAATTGATTCTGATGCCTCTCATCTGGAGCTCTTGATTGTTGCATGGAAGGGGCAAATGCTGCATTAACCAGTTAACGGAGCCAGTAGTATTTTTCCCCCATGTCCTCAGCTGCCTGCTGCGTACAGCCTGCTCTGTTGGCTGGCATGTGACCAAGCACTGGTATACCATAGAGATGAGTGACGGCTGGATGGATACATAAAGCTGAAGCGGTAGAACCCTGGCACAGCCTGTGTGTTGGCTCCTCTTTGCCCGCATCACACCCTCTCCCTGCTCAGTTGCTCATTCAGGGAAGCATTGGGCAGCCAGTCTCACTGTTCCTTCTTCCTAGACTTGGGATCCTGGTGACGCCCTGTGTTCTGAACTACAGTCTGGACCAGGCCTTAGCTCCTGTAACACGGGGGAGGGGTGGCGGGGGAGACAGTCACCTCTTTAGTACCTCCTTTTGCTGTGTGCAGCACTGCAGGCCTTTTTCGGGTCCCGGAGCTCCCTGTGGGTCATCAACTCGCTTGGTGGCTCTTCAATGGCTTAGTCCTCCAGCCAGGTTATACAGTCACAATGTACCCCCTTCCAGGATAGCAAAGAGTCCAGCTAAAAAACCTAACTCTCTGCCCTCACCTGGGTCTTCTGCCCTAGCTCTGGGACCTTTAAATCCCCACCTTTGCTTGGGTTACTAAAAGAGCCTTGTCCCCTTCTCAAGGGTTGGGCTGCTTTGCCAGTGGGGAACCCAGGCCTGCCCACCACTCCAATCTCCAACCCCAGAACCCTCTAAAGAGCAGCTGCATACTGTTCCCTTCACTTAGTTGCTGCTTCTTCTCTGGACCTCTTCCCATCTGGCCCCTTAACCCTAAGGTAAGGGGTGAAGATACATTCCTCTCTGTCCCAGTTTAAGCAAATGCAGCTGGTGGAGCCCCTGTGGCCAGAGCAGAGCCCCTTTCTTCTCCCCTCTGCCCAGCAGCTCCTTTTATCTGAACTTGCTGGACTGTAAGTGGCTGCTTCCTTGCAGCCTCTCTAGGCAGGCCTGGAGGACCCTCCATCACTGCTCTTTTCTTGGAGCAGCGTGTAGAAGAAATGATGGGAGCTGCAAAGGCCCAGTACACATCCCCTCGCCCTCTGGGGTGGTCATGGAGGGCTGTCACAATGGAAGCTGTATATTAAATTCTTGTTTCCTACTGTTAGGTTGACAGGTGATCTGAGTGCAGGTGTTTTGACCAATGCTGAAATATAGCCATAATAGTTGCAAGAAGCAGGCTTATAATATCTCGTAGTGTATCTCCACCACAGGGCAGACTTTCTCCTATCCTCCAAGTACTGCTGCCTAGTCTGTTTTTCTAGTCTTCTAATCACAAACACAGAGGCTGTTTCCTTTTTACCACATGGGCACATGCATATATACATATGTATAGTCATCAACAGTGGCCAATGCCAAGTACTTCAGAGGGAATGAACAAAACAGGTGTAATCATCAAGTGATCCACCCATCACCCATTCCCAGCTTCTGGCAAACAGAAATCCCTGCCCCCATCCTGGCTAATAGGTCTATCAATGGCTATCTTCTATGAACTTATCTAGTTCTTTTTTTAAAACACCTTTACAGCCTCAGCCTTCACAACTTCTTGTGGGAAGGAGTTCCACAGGTTGACTATGTGTTGTGTAAAGAAATATTTCCCTTTTGTTCATTTTAAACCTGCTGCCTATTAGTTTCATTTGGTGACCCCCTAGTTTTTGTGTTATGAGAAGGAATAAACAACACTTATTTACTTTCTCCACATCAGTCATGACTGTATAGACCTCTATCTAATCCCCCCTTAGTCGTCTCTTTTCCAAGCTGAAAATTCCCAGTCTTGTTAATCTCTTCTTATATGGAAGCTTTTCCATACCCCTAATAATTTTTGTTGCCCTTTTCTGTACTTGTTCCAATTCCAATGTAACTTTTTTAGAATGCAGCGACCAGATCTGCACACAGTATTCAATATGTAGTCATACCATGGGTTTATAAAGAGGCAATATGATATTTTCTGTTTTATCATGTATCCCTTTCCTAATGATTCCTAACATTCTGTTAGCATTTTTGACTGCTGTTGCACACTGAGTGGATGTTTTCAGAGAACTATCCAAAATGACTCCAAGATCTCCTCCTTGAGTGGTAATAGCTAATTTAGACCCCATCATTTTATAGACATATAGTTGGGATTATGGTTTCCAGTGTGCATTACTTTACATTTATCAACATTGAATTACATTTGCCATTTTGTTGCCCAGGCACCCAGTTTTGCAAGATCCCTTTGTAATTCTTCACAATCTGCTTTGGACTTAACTATCTTGAGTAGTTTTGGATCATCTGTAAATTTTGCCACCTCACTAATTATACCTTTTTCCAGATCACTTCTGAATATGTTTAACAGTAATGGTTCCTGTACAGATCCCTAGGGGACTCCACTCTGAAAACTGACCATTTATTTCTACCCTTTGTTTCCTATCTTTTAACCAGTTACTGATCCAGGAGAGGACCTTCCTTCTAATGCCATGACTGCTTACTTTGCTGAAGAGCCTTTTTGGAGAGGAAACTTGTTAAAGGCTTTCTGAAAATTTAAGTACACTATATCCACTGGATCACCCTTGTCAACGAGTATGTTGACCCCCCACCAAAGAATTCTAGTAGATTGGTGATGCATGATTTTCCTTTACAAAAAACATGTTGACTCTTCCAACAAATCATGTTCATCTGTGTGTCTGATAATTCTGGTTTTTACTGTAGTTTCAACCAATTTGCCTGGTACTGAAGTTAGGCTTATTGGCCTGTCTTTGCCAGGATTGCCTCTGGAGCCTTTTTTAAAAATTGGCATCACATTAGTTATCCTCTAGTCATCTGGTACAGAAGCTGATTTAAATGATATGTTACTTGCCATAGTTAGTAGTTCTGCAGAGAGGAAGGAAGGGAAGAAGGTAATTTGTTGCTTTGTGGACTGTACTGTGGCAGAATTCAGCTCGCAAGTAGTAAATCAATGAGTATCCGGGTGACATGCAGTGTTGTTTCATTACCTCAGCACCCCATGTTGCCCAACTCACAGGCAAACAACATTGGTTTCAGCTCCTAAGGGAGTGCAAATATAATAGCAGTATTCACAGAAAGTTAAGCCAAAGGGTTTGTGAGATCATAGAAAAGCCTTGTCCTTTCTGGCTGGCTTGTAGCACTGCGGTCATTTCTCTACTCCAGAATGCAACAATCTTATCAATCTCAGTGGCTGTGCCTGCTGTTTTGGAGGGAGAAAAGGTACTATAATAATAACATATAAAAACCTATTAGAGGAGTAAAAAGGAACCTCCTACTGAGAGTGCATTGTAAGCAAATTGACATATCAAAATGTACGTCATCCCATTCTGTGCTTTGTTTCCTTCAGTACATTTTTGATGATGACTTAGGAAAGTAAATTTTTCTTGTGGTGTGGGCAATTGTTTCATGTTTCATGAATAGCCATGCACTGTGTAAATTACTAAACAGGATTGAAATTTACAAATGTATCTCATGTGCAATATGAATCTTCTGTTCAGTGTAGCTGTGTGTGTGCATGTTTTGTTTTTCCCAACAATAAATACATTAAAAGAACATTAAGGCTGGGAAATAAGTATGGAAAGGTAGAGATAAGGATGAAACCTAAGCATAATGCAGAGCTCCTGGGTAAAGCTAGCCTACTGTAACATTCTCGTGTGCTAGCTGCTGAAGGTTTAATATTTTAGTGTGAATTTACTTGTTTGTTTCACAACTTTAATGTTCTTTACCTGTCTGGCTATGTGATCTGGGGGGAATCTGTTATTTATCATTTTCTGTTGAAACACCTGCATCTAATACCCCCATGAAAACAAGCATGTAAATGGTTGCTGCCCAGGTACAGAATAAATGTTGATGTGCTCTGTTAATTTCTTCATGCAAATTTTTACTTGATTGTTGCTATTTACATAATTAGTGTAATTATATGTAATTACACTATTTGTATGTATGTTTAATCTCATATTTACAACTGTTTTATAATTATAAAAGTCATTAAGGAAGGCGAATCTTTATTGGGAATAAACTTTTTTTTATATTTAAATATGTAGTACATATACCTTGTACAAGGGCTTGAATGACAACATCTCAGCCACTTGAGAATGTGGTTACTTTAATACAAGGGTTTCAAACTTGAAATAATGGCACAGGCCTTAATTTGGCTAAACTGATGTAATTTACCCATCCCAGAGATAATGCTATATATGCCACCTGCATGCTTGTATTTGTTGTCTTAATGAACTTTGGAAATCCTATTTTATTAAACTGGGGCAGGTCATCTCTTTTCTTTATCAGGTTCCTACTGTATGTAATATGGATATCCATGTACTGAACTGCTGAGCTATGTGATAAATGTCATGGATCGGTGCGACTTTGACCAACTCACCGAGACTCTGACTACTAAACCAACCCTCTGAGCAGGTTCAAACAGCTGCCATTTAAAAAACAAAGTCAGAGTCCCATACAAATGATTCCTCCTTCTTTTTCCCTACCTCCCAAATGTAAAATCTCCACCATTCTCAGGTTTATGCTTGTGCAGAGTTGACAATATTAAGTCTTGTGCCAGTGGCAAGTTTGAAGATCAGGTATAAAAGAATTATTTTAGAACTTTAAAAATAAGTTTCTTTTTTTGGTTAGTTATTTCCCCCTCCTTGTAAATCCTGCGCATGCTACTCAGTGGAGCTGCAAACAATTATTCACTGAAAATAAAAAAAAAAATATGGAATGAACGTTTATGGATTCACTTCATCTGTGGTTGATCCCTTTTTCCTGGGGTGTCTTGTGAATATTCTAGCAAACAGGTTTGCTGGCAGGAATGCGTGGGAAAACAGTGAGTTTTAATTGAATATTGCAGCTTACTGGCAAAAGTCATATTTTGATTTTCATAAGCAGGGCTGTCCCTAGGAGGGTGTAGGGCTGGGTGCAAACCACACTCAGTGCCCCCCCACCCGCCCGACTTCAGTGGCATACCCAGGGTCTCTGGCACTCAGGGGCCAAGACTGCATGTGCAGTCCCCCCCAGGCCTCATGTCTCCCCCTGCCTCCACACAGGGCAGGAGAGTCCCCAGCTCCCACGAGATGGCGCTGCCCGTCAGTGGCCCTGTGGAGGGTGGGCGTGTACTTGTGTGGAGGAGAGGGGGGAACGTGATGCTTACCACCTCTTATGTGGGGTAGCAGTGGCAGAGTCTGGCTCTAGCTGGGCTTCGCCGCCCTGCTGCCCTGCACTTACCCGCCGTGTGGCAACCGCCTCTCTCGCTCCGGCCAGCAGCCCGGTGCTGGCTTGGACAGGGCGGCCTCAACCCCGAGCCTGGGGGGGGCACTGGGCTGGCCCTTCATGATGCACAGTGGGGGCAGGGGATGCAGGAGGCTCTGAGGGGTGGCTAGTAGCAGATGCCCCTCAGAGACTCCTGTGCCCCCGGCGCCAGCTGAGTGTTGGGAAGAACCGGCCCTGTGCTTCTCTGCCTGGCCTGGCCCCCTTGGTACTCCACTGACTGGCTCCCACCCGGTCCAGCGCGCAGCTGGGAGGCAGGCTGCAGTCACTTGCCTCCTGCTCAGTCTGGCATAGGGCCTGGGGCAGTCGCCCAGGCACACCCTACCCTAGGGATGGCTCTGTTCATAAGTGTGAATATTCACCTTAGAAACCTGATTTTAGATTTCAGTTAATAGGTCAATAGGAAGAGCAGGAACCCCAAAAACCTGAATCAAGGAAAACAAATGTCTTTTAGCTTGAGTGTTGGGGAGATTTGGTACTTTATTGGTTAAAATTACTGGAATTTCACAATTAATATATTTTAAGGCCAAAAGGGACCATTACGATGATGCAGTCTGACTTCCTGCCTCACACGGGCCATAGAACTTCATCCAGGAATTTCTGCATCAAGTCCATAACTTGTGGTTTAATGTCTTTTAGGACCTCCCAGTCCTGACCTAAACATTCTAAGTGATTGAGAATTCACCATGTCCCTTGGTCTGCTTTACAGAGAGAATTTTATCTTGAGATAAAAATATAAAAGGAGACAGACTAAAATGAAGGCAGTTTCCATTGCCTGTAGCTTTTGGTTTCCTCTCTGTGGTTATTTTGGATATCTGTAGTTTGTGAATTAAAGCTTTCTGCTCTACAGCCCCGTGTCCATTTTCTAGCCATGTGTGTATGGAGAATGTGATTCCGCAGCTCCAGAATGATGATTTCACAGCAGCAGGAGATAGGTAAGTAGGGGAGTGGTAAAGAGGGAGTACTCCTCTGAAGATAAAGATATTGAGTAATTAACCAGCATGGCAAGGCAAACGATACTAAAATCATGGCAGGCAGCATAAAGTGGATCTGCTTTAAAAGTTTTCAGCAGTCTAAAAGTTCCTTTTTGAAATAATGACAAGCAGAGAGATCTGAATATTAAATGTTCCAACTCTAGAAATCAAAGTATTTTAAATGTAAAAGTAACTAATTTTTTTAAACTTAAATTTTAGATAACTGGAAAAATAAAACACTAATCAGAATCGAAAAACGATCAATTTAAATATCTGCCTGCTGAGAGAGTAAGGTGTTTAATTTTGGGAGCCTGCCAGCTTCTGCTTTGTTCTCAGTCAGCAGTGAGTTGTGCTCAGAAATCTTCCAGGCATCAATGGCAGATTATACATGCTAGGACTACATAGTACACCCCCTTAAATCCAAACTCAGAATTGTCATTGACCTGTATGGGCATGGGAGGACTCCTGCTCAGAATGGTAATAGGAAATAAAGTTAATTTCTGGTTATTTGTCTAGATGCAGGCTGCTGGATGGTAAATTGATGTCTTGGGCAACAAGTCCAGGGGTGACTACCATCTCCCACCATACCTTCTTCTTCCATCATTAGGGCTTGGCTTCCTAGAAGCCTCTTCAGGGGTAGTCTGGTGTCCCAGCTTCATCTTTCTACTGGTTCTGAGAAGTCCCCTCCTCCAGGGGAGTAATAGCACTTGTAGAGTTCCTCATCTAACAAATGTTCATGTAACATTTATTGTAGAAGAGTGCACAGATCTATCCTATTTAGGGATTGGAGATCCTCTGTGCAGCTTTGTAGTCAAGGAAGTTTGTACATAAGAGCACAGTATTAACATACCCTAATGGATACCTAGAACGCTGTGTTCTGTCCTGTTCTCCCACTCTTTTTGTTGTTGTTTGTTTGGAGATCACATCAGT
Source organism: Mesoclemmys tuberculata (assembly GCA_007922155.1). Lineage (NCBI taxonomy): Eukaryota > Metazoa > Chordata > Testudines > Chelidae > Mesoclemmys > Mesoclemmys tuberculata. The sequence goes on from ML675610.1 coordinate 2,760,024, forward strand.
GTTTAGGGTGGATTATGGTTAAAGCTTGTTTCTCAATATTCTCTGGCAATAAAAATCACCTCGGTAGGTCTGTAATGTTTCATAGCATATAAAACATCGTAATTACTCATTTTTGGATGGACAACAATAAGTGAATTTAAACAAAACATTGATGTGTCTTAGTCATATGCACAATACCAATGATCTTTCTGTGACACACCAGGATACAATCCAGTCTAATGAGCAGCTGCATCACCCCTGTCCTGCAAGCACGGGTGCCCCTTCCAATGCCTCGCTGAAGTAGCTCCCACCTGGACTACTCATAAAAAGCCTTCCAGCAAGCAAGCCAGACCCGTCGTGTCTGTGTAACTGCAACCTGCAAAGTACACCTGGCTCTCCCTAGCCTTGGCTATACGGAAGGATGACCCCAACACATCCCCAGTCCCAGATTTCCTTCCAGGAATGTGTGTGTCCTCTTCTGGACAGCATAAAATATTTTAAATCCATTATTCCTTAAAGGGAATATGCTGGTTTATTATCTCATAGTTATTCAGGCACTTCAATTTAAAGACACTGGATGAGATAAAACAGTAAAAGAAGTTTATTAATGACAAAGAGATTTTAAATGAGTACAAGGAATGAGGCATAAAAGTCAGAAATGGTTACAAGAAAAATAAAGATAAGACGTTTCCAATACCTAACTTAAAATACTATCTCCGCTTCAAGCAAAGTTTCTCATCACATGCTTTCAACAGTCTTACTGCCCAAACCCTGTAGGTCAGGATCCCTCCTCCAGAGTACAACAAATGCTTTCTTTGTCGCTTCAGGTGCAATGGGCAGGGAGAGAGAGAGAGAGAGGGGTCCCTTGAGGTGTTTGTCCCTCCTTTTAATAGTTTCAGTCCCTCGCTTGAAAAAAAATTTCCAGCTGGGCACTAGGAGACAAAGGGTCTGTGTGGAAGAACGGTTCCTGCAGGCTTTTTTCACCTGTTTGACCCTTCTTTGTTTCCCTTCCTGCAGTGCTTAATTTGTATTGGAAGACGTACTGCAGCTTAAGCAATTAAGTGCTGGGGCTCAGGCAATCTATTCACATTCATAACTAATGCAGCAAGCCCAGAGGTGCGGGATTATGAATTGCCATGCCTAGAGATGCCATTGCTCAGCTCTGGCAAGCCCTGGCACAAGTTAAGTACTGCCTTCCTGCCTGATGACTCTGTTTGCTGCTTAGATGCAAATTAAGCAGAGCACACATTCCTTTGTTCAGCACAGACTTGTTTTCCAACCTAATTTTGGGCACAGCCCTGAGGTTTGGAACATGTGTTAATAACACCAAAAATTATTACAATAGGATGTAGGTCGTGAACACAGAGGTGTATTCTGTCACACTCTCATTTCCTTCGTCATGTTTTATTGGTCTAGTTGACTTCTTTGGAAAGCTTGTGCTACCATAGGATTCTTTGAACTATTTGTAAAATCTCTTCAAGAGCTGTATGAGCATGAAATACACACCGCTCACAGAACCTGACTTTTTGGATTCTCTCTATGGAGAGGGTAGAGGAAATAGGGAGGTAAAATCCACTCTCTCAACTTTGAGCACAGCAAGGAGAATTTTTTCATTTGAAACATGTTTTTGGTGGATAAATACAGATTCAGCAACATTGAAATGTTTCAGGACTTTGAGTTAGTTTTGTTAAATTATTTCAAGAGAGAAAAGTTTCCCAAAATACAAAACATTTTCATTTTGACATTTTCAAAATGAAACATTTTCAATGTTTTGTTTCAAACAATGGCTATTCCAAAATTTCCTTTAATTTTATTTAGCTCCCCCCCCTCCAAACCAAAATGGTCATAATCAAATTGAAATGTCTTGATTTTTGTTGAAATGAAACTTTTGTTTAACCTGAAAATCTCCCTCCTTCTTTTTTTAAGAATTGCTAGTGAACCAAAAACTCAGTTATTCACACAACTCTAATCTGGAGCTAGGTAGCAGGACTGCCATGCAGATCCTTATGCCTACTTCTCCTAGCTGGTGGGAATACATGGCGACTTCAGTGCCATTTGCACAGTGAGTTGAGGCCATTGGATCTGTATAAAAAGAAATCCACTGGCTTCTCTTAGACTCACCTCCAGCGCGTCCTTCTGCAGAGCCTATGTGAAACTGGTGCAGAGAGACCTTTTTCACCTAAGGTGTCTTTGCACAGGAATTAGAAGCTGTAGAGAGCTACAGCTGAATTTTGCCCTGAATGAATAGACCAAAGGTCAAAGATGACAAAATATGATGCAAATATAAAGCACTTCCATGGAGTAAAGTCACTAAATCATTCTCTACCCTAATCAGTTACAGAGACTAATCTGTTACTGACAACCACACTTCTTTCTGAGTTACAAAGATTAAATGAATTCCTCGACTGAGAGCTCTCTGGGGTGGGAGACCATCTTTGTGGAGTTTGTTTGCACACTATAGTGCAAAAGTGGCCTCTGATCCTACTTGAAGATTAAATTAGGCATTGTCACAATTGAAGTTAATAAACAATGGCTTCTCACTTAAGGGAAATTCTGTAGGAAGAGGAGGAAGAACTAACTACAAGCCTCCATGAACTGGCCAGAGATGGCACAGTTCACAGAAGTCATGAAATTGCATCTAAGGACTAAAAAAAAAAAATCATGTTGGGACTTTTATCCATAAGTACTATCTAGTTAGAGAGGGCTCTGCCTACCTATCTTAAAAATTGCTAGGAAAATAATTTTAGCCTGTAGTTTATAGTGCTGTTCAGTCCAGTGTATCATTAATGCAGCAGTATACAGACTTAATGTTACAGATTTTAAAAAAAGAAAAGTGAAGTTAAATATTTTGGAAGTAACTGCTATTTTAGGATGAGGAATAGTAGTAGTAGTAGTTGTGTGTGTGTGTGTGTGTGTGTGTGACAAGTTACAACATGTTCCTGACTATTCTTCCTGCTTAAGAATCTCTATGTATCTGTGTGCTTCATCCTGCAGCTTCTCCCCAAGAAGGCCCAAAGATGCTATTTGATGGTAATGGTATAAATCAGTGGCTTTCAACCAGGATTACGCATAGCCCTGGGGTTACGCAGAGATCTTCTAGGGGGTACATCAACTCATCTATATATTTGCCTAGTTTTACAACAGGCTACCTACAAAGCACCAGAGAAGTCAGTACAAACTAAAATTTCATGCAGACAGTGACTTGTTTATATTGCTTTATACATGTCACACTGAAACCTAAGTACAATATTTATATACCAATTGATTTATTTTATAATTATATGGTAAAAATGAGAAAGTAAGCCATTTTTTCAGCAATAGTGTGCTGTGACACTTATGTTTTTTATTTCTGATTTTGTAAGCAAGTAGTTTTTAAGTGAGGTGAAACTTGGGGGTACGCACAACAAATCAGACTCCTGAAAGGGGGACAGTAGACTGGAAAGGTTGAGAGCCAATTTTATAAATTAAATAGAGGTATTTGCTTTCTCAGCGCTTGTTGCTTACACCGTGTCTCCTGGCTGTAAAAGTAAATATCTTTTATTTCCTGCACACTGCTCAACTTCATGTTTCATTTCGTTTCATTTCATTTCATGGTCTCTGTTCCAAATCCGAGCATAATAGACTGGCAATGATGTGCTGGAGGGGGTTCTCAGAGCTTATTGCCCAGCCTTCCATACCTGCCGCTAAATCAGCCCTGTACTGATTATGGAGACCTGAAACTCATAAAAATAATTCTGAAGTGAGCAATTTTGATTTGCTTTCAGAATGGACTGGATTGCCCCAGATAACAGATATTGTCAAAAGATTTCCCAGGGGCAGAAACCTCCTGGTTCTCTTGCAATGTCTTCATATTCTTTCTCTCTCACTGCATATTCTGGTATATTTTCAGTATGCGCTCTGGGTTAGATTCTCAGCAGCACCAGAGCTCTTTTGTGTGTAGGTGACAGGAGGAGCTAGGGGGGAAGGTGGCTTTTAGGCACTCTTGCGCTCTCCCAAACCCCAGGACAGCTGGATGCTGGGTCAGACCCTGGTGTAATTTACAAGTAGATTTAGGGTTGCTCTATATTCTGGCCGTAAAAGCCCCGCCAGGCTGTTACGCTATTTAGGGATTGCTGGAGTGCAGTATGCGTCAGGCCAGGCCCCACCTACTTCTGGCATGTTCCCTGCTATGGGGAATGGGGCATTAAGTGGTGATGTAGAGCCTGCTGTGTCAGCTCTGCACCTGCTGAGGAATCCTCTGACTATTTCAGGCTGAGGCGCCCGTTTTTATGTCAGAACACTTTTCGTTAATTACCTTTCCCTGTAAATGTAGGGCCACGTTGTGCCCAACTCCTCTGGCTTTGTGAAGAGGGGTGGGCTAAAGGAACATATTCTATGCTGCACTCATCTCCATGGTATTGGAGGTCATTGAAAAGGAGGTTACATATTTTCAAAAGCACCTAAGTGACTTAGGAGCCTATTTTAAGCCATGAGTTAGACAGTTAGGAGCCTGTCATTTTTGAAAATGAGATTTAGGGTCCTAACTCGCTTGTGCACTTCTTGGGTAACATTTTCAGCAGACTAATGGCCATCAAATATGGTTCCTTTCCAAACTTCTGCACAGGGTAAAATCAGTGGTGTATCGTGGATCTGCAGCGCCCAGGGCCAGGACTGCGTTTGTGCCCCTCACCTCATACGGCCCCCCCCTTCCCCTGTGCAGGGCAGGACAGGTCTTGGCACCACCCCCCAGCTGCCCCAGAGAGGGGGGATCTGTACCTGCTGGGGGCGGGGGAGAGGAGTGGAGGGGGCAGGCGTAAGGCCTAGGAGGCACAAATGCAGGCTTGGCTCTGCTGCCCCTCCTGCACTTATCCACCATGCGATGCCTGCCTCTCCTGCTTCAGCCCTGCAGCCCAGCTGTGGCTTGAACGGGGACGGCATGCCAGGCTGGCCCTTGACGACGTGTGGGGGGTGCTGGAGGGGCTGGCATCCCCTGTCCCTTGTGCATTGTGAAGGACTGGCCTGGTACCTTCCTCCTCCCCCCCCCACCCCCCGCAGGCTGGTGCCCGGGGGGCTGGCCCCCCCGCCCCCAGCAACCCCCAGTACACCACTGGGTAAAAATGCAAATAAGTTAATGGCATTACTATTATTTATGATCATGGACCAGGACTACATGGTTCTATGTGCTGTACAAATGAAGCAGAAAATGACAGTCTCGACCTCATAACGCTTACAGCTGAAGTAAGTGCGGTGTTCTAAGGGAAGCAGGATTGCCAGTGCTCATGATTTTATTGCTAGTCTTGCAGTAGGTGTTGCTTTTCTTAAAACTTCAGCTCCTGGGAGGGCTATTACATGCAACTCCAAGTTTTCATTTAAAAAAAAAAAGTAAGTTTCTAGTCTTCATGGTTGCGGAGTAAAGCTTGAAACCATGATCTCAAACATGTCAAATCCCAGAAGGTAAATAAAAAGAGCCCTTGATTTATTATTTCTTAAATCTCACAATTTTTAACTCAGTCTCTCATAATTTTTGTAACTTGACTCATATATTTTGAATGCTTGGTGTTGGCAATGCTGTGGAAGATGCAAATCAGACTTAGTGATTAAGAGAAACTGCCTCATTCTGTGATCAATGTTAATGCTCACGTACTTATGTTTCTCGTCAGACTATCCCCAAGACCCACCCCCAGACTTGCACTACAGAGTCTCCAGTCACACACTAATGTATATCCCTCTAGGAACCTGATCCTCTGTCTCCAGTTCCACATCTTACACTACATCCCAAATAACACTTAGTGCTTTCTCTGCTTCTCATGATTTCTGATCCATTTGAGTTAGGCAACTAATATATCAACTTACTTTATGTTCGTCACTGCTTGTTTTCTCTTCACGGTTAGTTTTAAAATTGCTGCTTGCTATGCCGCACTAAATAGAATTACTGTTTCTGCTGTTGGGTCAAATAGGTTGTATTTGCAGATTCATTTAAATGAAACTTTATGCTCTGAAATGCTGTCAGATTTATTTAGTGCATGGAAGTTGTCTTCTCTAATCACCAGTCTTTAGGCTTCAGTGGTTCTTAATAAATCTAGCATAGTAACATCCCATTCCCAGAAATGTGTTTGTCTTACTGTATATAGAGCTAAGTCTTTCTGCTTTATTCATTTCTTGTTCTTTCATAGACTCTGGACAAACATCCTTACTGGATGCTGCATATCCATTGCAAATCCCCTCCCTCCCCCCAATTTAGTTATATTTAAGAATTAGGTTATGATTTTAAAAAAATCAGATACAGCTACTATCGATTTTTTTCTTTTTTCTTTCTTTACATTGTTCCAGAATATCACTACTAACATGAAATGCATTTGCTACAGATTGCATCACCTGACTGATTACATTTTGGAAAAATACTACTGCAGAGGAAAATAAAAATGATTTAGAAAGGAAGGATGGTGTGTGGAACTGGGACTTAGGAGGTCTAAGTTCAGTTCTCAGTTCTGCCGCAGAGTCCCTGTGCGATTTTGAGCAGGTCACTTTATCTCTTTGAGACTTCTCTGTAAATGTAAAGAATATGTAGTTTCTCCCGCTCTTACTCTATGTTTTGTCCTTTTTGACTAAGCTTTTAGGGGCAGGAACTATCTCTTACTATCTGTTTGTGTAACATCTAGGACAACGAGGCCCTGATCTAGGCTGGAGTTGCTAGGGGATTTCCTAGTACAACTAATAAATCCATTATGAACAGATTAATTAAATACTGAGCTGGAGTTCTCTTCTGGTTCTAATTAATGACCATCTTTGAGATACAACGTAGAAAATGTTTAGTTTCCATTTACCATATATAGATTCTCATTCATTGTGAGTATTTGTAGAGATGGGTGAATACTGTGCAAAGTTATTCATGGACACTTATTCATATGTCTAAATTCATTGGCTTCGCATATACATATGACCACATGTAATGCTTGGAAGTCTTAACATGACTTTTTAAGCTATTTTCTTGAAGTGGTAAAAGAAGAGAGAAATGGGCAGAGGTTTAAAAGGAGAAAATAGGAGTAGGCAGTGTCTTTTAAAAGACAAGGCTATTTTAAAATGCTTTGAAAAAACTGAGTTGTATGCCTGTGAAGCCCTGTACCCCATGTTCACTCCTGTTACATGGTTATGACATATTTTGGACAAAGTATGCCTTCTGAGGGATCATTTGAAAACTCGTAATCTGCTGAATATTATCCTGTTGAAATGTGTGTGACATCACTGCATGTCAAATGATGTGATTTTGCTATCTGATTGTTACTGAAATATACTGCAGTTCTGGGTAATGCCCTCAGGCCATTTTTTCAAAGACAAAGGTACACTGGCATGCCAGCTAGGTGCCCAAAAATAATTACCTGCTTAATCGGGGATTCGCCAGAAGGGGAGTTGTAAACAAAAAATTTACAATTCACCAAAACGATGGTTTGGAGCTCAGTACACTGCAGACTGAGAGTCTGCACGCCAGTGGGGGAGGGGAAATCCTGCAAAAGGAGGAGGATATAAAATTAAGAGACAATGACTGTCATGTTACCTCTCCTGCGCCATCACTATTCAGGGTAGGAAGATTGCTTGAAAGACAGTAGGAGCATCACTGGACTGGGGGGAGTGGTCCTAGCTGGTAGGCTTTCCAGTTAGTTTGGATTGCTGAAAGTTTCTGGGTGAGAGAAGCCTTTTTGCCTTCAAATCTTACTTAGCTTGGTAAAGTTGAGGAATTAGATCATAGTTTTCTTTCATAACTAATTCTGAATTTTTATGCTTTATCACTTATAATCTCAATCTATCTTTCTCTAGTTAATAAACTCGTTTTTATTTTTTTATGTAAACCAGTGTTTTGTTTGAAGTGTTTGTGTAATCTCTACTCAGGTTAACAAAGGCTGGTACATAATCATTTCCTTTGTTGAAATGATGGACTATTAATGCATTAACTTGCATTGTTCACTAGCGAGCGGGACAGTACAAGATGCACATTTCTTGGAGTGCAAGGTTGAGATTAAATTTTCGGATGTCACCCTATATGTATTTAATAAGTGACTAGGAAAGCATTTATGTAACTTTACATACTAATGGCTGGGTGTGAGCAGAGCCTGGAGAGGCTGCTTTTCACTAAGCAGTGTAAAAGGCATCCTGGACAGGAGAGTTAAATGGACATAGCAGTTCAACAGTCCAGATTGTTGTGACATCCCTCAGTGCACACCTTATTAGATGTTGTAACTCTGTGATTGTATTTATTGCTACCTTTAAACTCCCTCCTCTCTTTCCTCCTATTTTTGTGATGCTCACTTGTGTCATGTCCTAAACTAAACTCCAAATTCTTCAGAGCAGTAATTGTCTCCCTATGTGATGGTGCTGCACCTAATATGCCTTGATCTTGAATGGCTTTTGGAAGCAACTGGCGTGCAGAATGAGCAGCAGTTAAAATTATTACTGGTCCTAAGTCCACTGTGAAGTCCAAACTAGTTTGACCTACATGTAAAACATATCTTCTTGCATGATGTCTGGTAAGAACAAAGAGCCTGATCGTGTTCTCAATTCCATATACTTGTGTAAATCAAGTGTAATTCCACTGTAATCTGGTTATAAAATCAGAATGCAGCTCATTCTCAAGATCATCATCAGTCATCAATACCATGATGTATCTGAGCAAGCTCCCTTACCCTGTTTTCTTGGACTCCCTTCCATTTCCTTCCTACTATTAAAATCCCCTTTTCAGTATTATTTCTTGTGGACTCCCCAGTGCTCTATCCTGCTAGGGCATACTTAAGAAAAGTGATTCTTTACCCCCATAAGAGACAGGGTTTTTTCCAAATGTTGGCGGTTTGGTCTGTTGGAGGTATAGGCCTCTAGATTTATAAACAACTATTTTGCCTTGACTATAGGATCACTTTCTCTTACCCAGTTAATATTCTAGTATCTTATATAAAGTGGAGCAACTTCAAGAGGACAGACTGAGGTAATTCTAGCCCAGGATAACCAGAAGCCAAGTGGGTAGAACAATCACCAGAGATGTGGGACACTTTGAATCAAGTCCCTACTCCAGAGTGGGGATTTGAATGAATCTCCCACATTTCAGGAGAGTGCCCTTCCCACTGTTAAAAACACCCAAAGCAAAACTTGTTTTTATTTGCCAAAACTTCAGAAAATTTTTGGTTGCAGTTTGTTCTAAATTGAACCGAACACATTTTCAATATTTCAGAACTGCCAGCAAAGTGAAAAAAAATTGATTATTCTCACCGCTCTTAACATTATAACTTATTTTTTGTTTCAGCATCTACCTTGCTAAAATTCGTATACCTTCTTAATCTGATGATGTTTTATGCTTTCTCCTTTTCCCTTGCAGTTCCAATTTTAAATCTTTCATATTCTATGTTCCCTGTGGGACAAAAGTGTTTGTTCAATGTGTTCAATTGCTTATATGTTTCTATATAGACTCATAGACTCATAGGTCAGAAGGGACCAATATATATCATTTACTGCTTGTTTGCACACACATCCTATATTTGTCTTGCTAAATGCAATAAGACATCCTTTTTTCTCTAGCTCACCTGATCTATGCTCAATTCAGTAAGTATATTTAAAAAAAATCTTAACTTTTTATTCCAAGTGAAAGAATAACCACATGATGGGTTGCACCTCTAGGGTGCAGCCTGGAAGCAGTGGAACCATGGTGTCCCTGCTTAAGTATCCAGCTGCATTTGCCTCTCTCAGTGCTCTGCTGGTGGCAAACTGCCAGGCCTTCCAGTCCCTATTATCACCCAACACAACAGCAGGTGGAGCCACACACCCAGCTGATTTACCTGGCTGCTTTCCAGCCACTCAGGAACCAGCAATGCTTAGAAAGGCACCAGCCAGTTCCCTCCAGCTTCCTGCTTTGCACTCTGAAGTATTCCCATCTTGCCCTAGTCAAAAGCCTGACCAGGATATGTTTATTACCAACCCCCCCGCCCTCAATGTGGGGAAGACGTGCACCAGCTTTTGATAACTGAGCTAAGATTTTTCCAAACACTTCAATCAGACACACTGTTTTAGATAAAATTATAAAACAGATTTATTAGCTACAGAAACGTAGATTTTTAGTGGTTATAAGTGGGTGGCTTAAAGAATCACAGATTGTTACCAAAGAAATAAAAAATAAGTTTGCAGTCTAAATTCTATAATACTGAGCAGGATTTGAATTAGCAATATTTCACCCTGTTTGACGATACAAGCAGGCTTACAGATTCTTGTTACACAGGCTGTGTCTACTTTACAGCCTGGATTCCCCTCTCCTGTTCAAAAGTCCTTTTTCTTCTAGGTGTTCCTTCAGGTGTTGTGTTGGGGGGATGGTGGGGAGGGAATGAAGATCAGTGGTGATGTCAGTCCCTCTCTTTTATAGCTTCTCCCAGCTTGCTGGAAAGGTCCATGTATGTCATGTGGGGGCTGCCCTCACTTGGTCAAGCAGTATCCCATTGTGTATGTGCTTCCTCGGTGAAGTCTCCAGGGATGGGGGTTGGGAGAGCAGATTCTCCTTAATGGCCCATTAGCTACTCCATTGTTGTACCTGAAAAAGCTGGTTTGGGTGTTCTCAACCTCACAACCTGTTCTAGTAACATATACAGCAATATTTCATAACTTCACATCCACTGATAGTACATACAACCCAACAGGATATTAATGTTAGCAGATCAAGACTTTTTAAATGATAACTCATAAGGCATACTTTGCACAGAACCTGTCATAATTATATGACTGGTGAATATGGGGTTTCAGGTGTGAAGCTTTTAGACAGAGTGTCCCAAACCATCTATTTCCATTGAATCTGTGCACTCTGAAGAGTGTGGTCTCACTACTTCTGACATATAACTGAGTGTGCTGTCTTAACTATATAGTTAAGGAGAACATACATAATGAATTGGTGATATTTTTATAAGGCACATAAACCTGGAATGTTTCAGGGGACAAACCAATCACTAATTGATAGTTGTTAAGAAAAAAACTTCCCCTAAGGGAAGATTATTTCATAATTTTTCACCATGGAGTTTCTTGCACCTTCCTCTCAGGCTGCTGTTACAGGCCACTGTCTGAGACATAGTGCACTAGGTGGACGATGGGTCTGATCCCTTGTAGCAACTATTATGTTCTTGATCAGACTTTACATAGCTTTTCACCTAGGCAGTACTTTTCTTCTCTTGGGATCTTTCCCTTTCTTAGTTCAGTTCTAGTTTTAGTTTCTCTTGGTTGATGTCATAAAGTTGTGCTTTAGCATGTTCTGAAAAGGAGTGATGAGATCAGACAGCTTATTACATTAACAGAAACGTTTATTTAATACCTATTGTTCAAGTGGCACATTATTGAGGGCACAGGAACAAACCATCCCAATGTGTAGAAAGAATAGCAAATATGGCAGGCACCCAGCTTGGCTTAACAAAGAAGTCTTTGGTGAACTTAAACACAAAAAATAAGCTTACAAGAAGTGGAAGCTTGGTCAGGTGACTAGGGAGGATTATAAAAATACTGCTCAAACATGCAGGAATGAAATCAGGAAGGCCAAATCGCAATTGGAGTTGCAGCTAGCAAGGGACATGAAGGGGAATAAGAAGGGTTTCCACAGGTATGTTACCAACAAGATGAAGATTAGGGAAAGTGTGGGCCACTTACAGAATGGGAGAGGCAACCTAGTGACAAAGGATGTGGAGAAAGCTGAGGTACTCAATGCCTTTTTTGCCTCTGTCTTCACAGACAAAGTCAGCTCCCAGACTACTGCACTGGGCAGCACAGAACGGGGAGGAGGTGAACATCCCTCAGTGCTGAAGGAACAGGTCCAGGACTATTTAGAAAGATTGGACATACTCAAGTCAAGGGCCAGATGCAATGCATCCTAGGGTGCTGAGGGACTTAGCTGATGTGATTTCAGAGCCATTGGCTATTATCTTTGAAAGCTCATGGCAGCTGGGGGTGGACCCTGATGACAGGAAAAAGGCAAATATAGCACCCATCTTCAAGAAAGGGAAGAAAGAGGATCTAGGGAACTACAGATGGGGCAGCCTCACCTCAAAAAAAATCATGGAGTAGGTCCTCAAGGAATCCATTTTAAGGCACTTGGAAGAGAGGAAGGTGATCGGGAACAGTCAATATGGGTTCACGAAGGACAAGTCGTGCCTGACCAACTTGATTGCTTTCTATGAAGAGGTGACTGGCTCTGTGGTTGTGGGGAAAGCGGTGGACATGATATACCTTGCCTTTAGCAAAGCTTTTGATACAATCTTCCGCAGTATTCTTATCAGTAAGTTCAAGAAGTATGGGTTGGATGAATGGACTATAAAATGGATAAAGAATTGGCTAGACCATCTGGCTCAATGGATAGTGGTTAATGGCTCCATGTCTAGCTGGCAGCCGGTCACAAGTGGAGTGCCCCAGGGGTCGGTCCTGGGGCCGGTTTTGTTCAACATCTTCATTAATGACCTGGAGGATGGGGTAGATTGCACCCTCAGCAAGTTTACAGATGAACCTAAGCTAGGGGAAGTGGTAGATATGCTGGAAGATAGGGATAGGATACAGAGTGACTTAGACAAATTGAAGGATTGGGCCAAAAACAGTCTGGTAAGGTTCAACAAGGACAGGTGCAGAGTCTTGCACTTAGGACGGAAGAATCCCATGCACAGCTACAGCCTGGGGACCGACGAGGTAGGCAGCTGTTCTGCAGAAAAGGATCTGGGGGTTACAGTAGATAAGAAGCTGGATATGAGTCAGCAGTGTGCCCTGGTTGCAAAGAAGGCTAATGGCATATTGGGGTGCATTAGTAAGAGCATTGCCAGCAGATCGTGGGAAGTGATTATTCCCCTCTATTTGGCATTGATGAAGCCGCATTTGGGGTATTGTGTCCAGTTTTGGGCTCCCCACAGCAAAAAGGATGTGGACAAGTTGGAGAGAGTGCAGCAGAGGTCAACACAAATGATTATGGGGCTGGAGCACAAGACTTATGAGGAAAGGCTGAGGGAACTAGGCTTGTTTAGTCTGCAAAAGAGAAGAATGAGGGGGGATTTGATAGCAGCCTTTAACTACCTGAAAGGGGTTTCCAAGGAGGGTGGAGCTAGGCTGTTCTCAAGGGTAGTAGATGACAGAACAAGGAGCAACGGTCTCAAGTTGCAGTGTGGGAGGTCTAGGTTGGATATTAGGAAAAAGTTTTTCACTAGGAGGGTGGTGAAGCACTAGAATGGATTACCTATGGAGGTGGTGGAATCTCCATCTTTAGAGGTTTTTAAGCTGTGGCTTGACAAAACCCTCGCTAGGATGATTTAGCTGAGGTAAGTCCTGCTTTGAGCAGAGGGTTGACCTCCTGATGTCCCTTCCAACTATATAGATTTGCACCATCAACTGACAGTATAAATACTTTGCAGATCTTTCTAGTCAACTGAAATGTAAGCTCTTGATTAACATCTTGCTTAGGCACAGTGCTAATATGTCTTAAGGCTGCAGAGGTAACCCCCTCCCACCATTGTTAAGGTTGCAGTCAAGCTTTTATTACGAACTTTTTTTTAATGGGCTCCCTTAAGGACTTTCAGGTAGGGTAACCAAATGTCCTTGTATTAGGGGCTTTGTCTAACATAGGCGCCCATTACCCACCCCCCCCATCCTGATTTTTCACATTTGCTATCTGGTCATCAAACTTGCAGGTAAATTTACCAAATAGGCTATGAATTTGCTGGAAAAAAGGTGTGTGTTTTTGTTTTTTATATTGAGATAGCTAACTTGGGATAGCTATCTCAGTGCAAAATATCAGTGGAGACAAGGCACAGGTCGTTTTTTATTCATTGTAGCTACTTGAGGTAAACCCGGTGGGCGAGGGTTTAGTGATGATCTTTACTAGTTGCACTGAAGTAAAAACTACCTGTCTCCTCTAGAATTTTGTATCCAGATAGCTATTTCCATCAGTGGTGGATTTACGTGAAACAAACCATGCGGTGGCATGGGCCCCCTAATGACAGGGGGCCCCAAAATGTGGCACAAATCTGACAAATGACTGAACTTAAGCATTGCAAGTTGCAAAGTGGTCCAGGCTTTCTGCATTCTGCAAACTTATTCTGTGAACTGTGCTCTAAACGTGTTTTTTTTTTTTAAGTAGTCTAGCAAAGAATTTTGCTTCACCATTTTTTCACTGTCTCAGCAATAGCATAACAGCAACTAAGGGAAATCTTTATTTGCCAATCAAAGGCTGTCTGCTTGACCAATTATCCAATGGAACAAAAGCACCTTCCCCCACACTTTGCAACAATGCCTGTGATTTGTCACTAGTATGTAATGATTCAAAATCCCTTTTTTACAGAACCTGATAAAAACATGGGATTAACTGTGTTAAACCTAACTGTGTGGTCCACAGTTCACCCAGACCCACCCAGGACTATGCTGTCTGCTTTCTCAGACATTTTTAATCTTCCTAAAATCAAGGTCCATTTTTTTTAAAGTGACACTGAGTCCGGCAGTCAGCAACACACAAAAAAGTAGGCAAGGCAAGAAGATGAAGCTAAGCGAGAAGACAGTTTGTCATCTTATTTTAAAAAGCTTGAAATATTGAATAGTAGACATTCATCAAAAAGTATGGGTGAGGAAACATCTGAATTATCTGGTCACTTGCTGAGTTGTGGGGATACCACAACAACGGCAAAAGTTGAACAAGTGGACTCTGAAGTGACAATAAAACTACAAAATATTGGTAATTTTGTCGAAGTAAGGGAAGAAACCTATCCTGAAGACATTGCCTTATGGCCAAAATCTGTTTCATTAGATATGATAGAATATTTCTTAAGAAATAAACTGAAAAATGTAGGTAATACAGAAAATTTGAGAAAAGACTGAGGTTGGAGGATGAAAGCAATTTAAAGGTTTCATGAGTCCCATTTTCTGAGGATGAAGAAAAATGGGACGACAGAAATGAGAATTTGGTTAATTTTTTTCAGAAACCACTAAGGCAGTCTACTGTTATGTTTACAAATTATTCCCTGACCATAGTAAAGGAAAACAAGCATTCGTTGATGGGCACTTTCATTGGAGAAACACTGCAAGAGATATTGTTGATCATGAAAGTTCCAAAGCTCATATTACTGCTATGTGTAAGTTCATTCAAAGGTGTAAATTATCTGGAATATTTGATACTGTGTTATCGACTCAGTTAGAAAAGGAGTGTTCTTATTGGAGGAAAGTGCTGAAACTTGTTGCCTTGGTCAAACTGCTGTCGTCTTTGGGACTACCTATAAGAGGACATGATAAGGCATCATTGTCAAATTGAAGAGGTAGTTTTTTAACCTGCCTTGAATATCTTTGTGGATTTGATGATTTTCTCAAAGAACATTTGAAAAATTATCAGTATTGTAGTTCAGGAAAGACCAACTTTTTAACGGACCAAACACTATAATGGCAGAGTGGCTCAGAAACCAATTCACTGATGAAGTAAAGGATGCCAAGTACTAGTCCATAATAGTCGATTCAACACCAGATACGAGTCATGTAGACCAATTAACATTGATTTGAAGATATGTTACTGGCAATGGTAAAGTTGTAGAGTGATTTCTTTGTTTAGTCCCACTAAAAATCCCACACTTCAGAATGTCTAGAGACAACTGTTTTGGAAATCATTGCAAATTCAGGTTTGGACATCAAAAATTGTCGTGGGCAGAGCTTTGATAACGCCAGAAATATGGCAGGAAAATATTCAGACCTACAGGCAAGAATGAACAACGCACGCTCCTTTGCTTTATTCATACTTTGTTCCAGTCGTTCCTTAAATCTACTCTGTAATGCTGCAGCTGAATCTTGTGAGGGAGCTACACATTCTTTTTGACTTCGTTCAAAATGTGTATGCCTTTTTTTTTTGGTTTCCATGCATCGGTGAAGCATCACGCTTGAAGTAGGCAAATGAAAAACATTTGACAGTCAAAAGAATTTTTGACACCAGGTGGTCTGCTTGTGCAGATGCTGTTTTGGCTTGGAAAATGAGCTATGAAAATGAGTTACAAAGAAAACCTTATTAGATATAGCCACATCAAATTCTGAAAAACCATGTATGAAAACTGAAGCAAAATCCTTAGCAGAAAAGTTTGAAAAGTACGATATTGTGGAACTCTTTTGTGGAACCGTTTACTTCAAATAATTAATGCAGTTAGCAAATCTCTGCAAAAGGTTGATACAAATTTATTGATGCAAATTTATTGTTATCCTTAATTAAAAGTTTTGTTATGGAAGTTCGAAATGACTATAGTTCAGTAGCAGTAGGGGCACTAACATTAACAGAAAATATAGGCTCCTCTGGTATATCTGATGAGAAGCATAAAAAAAGCAGGAAGTTATTTTTCAATGAAACTAGAGACAATGAAATCAATTTAAAAGGGAAAGAAGATCCTCGCTGAGACCGTCAAAGTTGTTTGTGACACAATAATAGTGCAATTACAGAGTAGAGGTGAATCTCTTAAGAAAACTGTTGATTTATTTTGTGTATTTTTTGACATAAGTATGCATGAAAATGATAACAGCCACTACAGTATGAAATTAAGTGAATTCTGCTGAGAGGACATAGACACAATCTTTTTGAAGATGAAGTGAAACATTTCATTCATTTTATCAAAAATGAGGAGGTCTGTGCTTCGAGATCACCTGTTGGTTTGTAAATATTTGTATGTGATGGTTTGCAGGCAATCTTTCCAAATGTAGAAACTATTCTGAAAATATTTTTAACAATACCTGTCATAAATGCTTCTGGTGAACGTTATTTTTCTGTATTGAAGTGAGTTAAAAATTTTGTGAAATGTGATGAGTCAGGATCAGTTGAGAAGTTCAGCAATATTGACAATTGAAAGTACCTCTTTACAAATATTACTTATGCTGACTTAATTGATTTTGTAAAGAAAAAGGTGTAGAAAAAACAATCTGAATAAATATATATATATTTCAAATTGGATAAGTTTCTTCAGAGGAAGTTAACATTTTATTTTTCCATTCATGAGTCATCTATGTTTTTTATTTTTAGACATTTTTCACATTCGTGTAATGCAAATACAAGCTTTCATCTAGACCAGAAGTTCTCAAACTCTGGTCCAAGAACACCATTCAGGTGCACTGAGGAAAGTTTTTTTTTTGTTTTTTTTTTAAATAAAGTGCTCTTATCCAAAGCACTTTATAATAGTTAGCTAATGGTACAAACAACATTTGGAAAGATAATTAAGTGGTCCACAGAGACCCTCAGCAATTTTCAAGTAGTCTGTGAAAAAAATGTTAGACTACAAAAACAATCAAGGTACCTCACTCTATTTTCCATTTACTTCCTATTATAATACAGGAGGAGGATGAAGGGAAAAAAAAAGAAAAACGGGATGGAGGGGGGGGAATAAGAGAGAATGTTCTTTTTCTTGGCTGGGTCCCAAGCAGGGTGGCGGAACCAAATGTGAAGCTGCGCACAGAGCCCTGCTAACTTTAAATCTGCCACTGATTTCCATATACAAACACGCCCTCTTTTTTGCAGGGAAGACATGATAATAATTATTGGTCTCCTCTCACTAGGAAAGTTACAGTGTTAACTTGTGTCACTTAAATATGATGGATGTATTTTAATGTTAAGCAGCAACATTAACTTCAGCTAAACAACATATGAAGTCCTCTGTTTGAGGGACAAAAATTTCCAATGCTCTCACTACAGCTCCTTTAACCAGCACTAAGTTCATTGTAAAGTAAAAAGCTTCCTCCCCATGTCCAAATTAAACACATCCCATTTGATGGGTGTGCAACTGAGACACGGAGAAATTGTGCAATTTGCCCTCGGTCACAGAGGGTCAGTGCTGGAGCTAAGATTGCAACCAATTCTCCTGGCTCACAGTCGTGTGCCTGAAACACAAGATTACCCTTTCTCTTGTCTGTAACTATGCAGCATTGGTTTAATCTCTCTAGGTGCTTGGGTGGCTGTGTAGCATTATGGTCTGCTCATCACTGGTCTCTTGCTGCTGCACCGAGCCCAGAAATCTCATAAATGAAATGTGTGCTCTGATTAGTTTTCTTGATGAAAGCACTTGAATGAATAAATAATGCAGTGGACTTCATAGTAAAGGAAGAAATGGCTCCAGTGGAGCTGTAATGCTAGAGAGGGTATGTTTCCAGCTATTTCTTTTATTTTTATGTATCATTGCAAAGGAGTCCCACTAATCACAATGTTTCAGAGTGTTTTCATTTTGTGTAACAGCGTTTACTTTGATCTTTCTGTTACCATACTTAGCAAGCTCTTATGATGTCTACCCGACAGTATCTTTCTCTAATGTTCAGACAAACGAGGATTGTAAACCTTTATTTCCTCCCCATTTCATCTGGAAACAAAGATGAAGTTCAAGCCTTGAAGTATTTGTTTTTAATTCTTTCATTTTTCATTTTTTCCGTGCAACAGCAGGGCAAGCTTCCCTCATGCTGTCCCACCAATGTGTTTTGATCTTGTCCTCAGGCAGCCTCTTTGAGATATTTTCACAGGGTAATGACAGAGAACTGTGACTGGCAAAATCCTGAGTGTTGTCAAGCAGAGCAGCTCAAAAAGGTGAATTATATTGGGCGGATTTATGGGCATGTATGCAAAGGACCGGGAACAAGGATGCTAATGAAGGGACACTTGAAAGAAAGGAGAAGAGAGAATATACCCATATGTGTAATTTGCTAGAGTGAAGTAGTAGCTGGTTTATTTTTCTCCAGTTCCAAGCTGAATATTAAGCTCTCAGTATTGCACTAAACTTGTCTGAAGCTGGCCTGCTTCGTTGGCAGATTTTAAACTATCCAAAGGTGTTTGTTACGTTCATCAGAAGTAATAGTGTTAGATGCCCGTTCTGTTCAGGAATTAAAATGCCAGAAGTGGTTGATTAGGTGATGAACTTGCTGTTTCTTAGGCAAATGCTTTTTGTTGTGTGGCTGTTACAGTTTTAAGATGATCAAATGGCAACTGGAAATACAGAGAAATCGGTCACCCTGCCAAAGACAGCTGAGCATAATTCTCTCTTCACAGCTGCACCTAAAGAGAGGGAATTAATTAAGTGCTGCGATAATTCACCTTCCTTCCAGTACAGAGGATGTAACTTGGGGACTTTGCTGCACTTTTGGCTCTTGATGGGTCTGGGAATGAGGAACAGATCAAGGACCCAATCTTGTACTGCATTGTCACTAGCTATCCAGGCCAGTTGTATTTTCTCATTTTCAAAACTATGCAGTGGTGTCAACTTTCATTTGTTTCAAAGGTTCTTTGGGTCCAGTGGGTGACTTTTCTACCTAATGCTTGTGATTAAACCCCTTAGAATTGACCATGGTGTGCAATATTAGTATAGCGCTGCATTCAGTGCCATGTACAGATGTAGGAGCCCACTTGGGAGCATGGTTCAGTTGTGCTTGGAGGCAGAGGGGTACTCCAGTTATGCCATGTGCTTGAGAACATTTCCAAGATCAGTCAAATTGGGACACCTTTGGTAAATTGTGATTTGGGAACTCGTTATCTCTCTTTTTTTAAAACTCATTTTCCAGCCTACTGATCAAGCTTATGAGAGCATAGTTTCAATATGCCTCCTGCTCAGTTTTTAATTCCCTGGCTGACAGTAAAGAAAATTCTAACCAACTCTCAGGACAGTTTATATTATTCTTTTGTCTTGAAGGCACGTTGACCGAATTGAATAAGCCTTCTTGAAAAACGAGTTTGTCTAAAATCTGGCTTGCAAAGGGAAGGTGTAAAGGTACCTAGAGCTTTTCTCTCATTAGGGACTTGTCTGTTCTGTCTCTTTGATGCTGAGTATAACCTAAAGGTATAACCTAAAGAGCAAGCCTCTTGCATGGGAGAACCTAAATTTTCTGCTTTATTGTGCTTGATAGTCTTTTCCCTGATTGACCGTACCCTTGGGATATTATGATTTTATGAATGTGAACTTCCCAGTTAAGATTGTTTTAGTAACTAAACAAATTACAAAATTCCAAGACCTTCATTCAATTTTCACTCAGTGTGTTTACTCAGTACTTACCTAGGGAAGTTCCAGAGAAGTGGTTGCAACCCGAGTAAATATTGAAGACTAGGGGGATTGTCTATATGGGAAAATTTTACCAGTTAGACCAGTATAAATATATTTGTAAAACTCCTCTTATGGACCTGTGTTTTAGATTGTCTTTCTTCAATTGGGCATAGACCCCAGTTATATGCCAGAGACATAAGATAAACTAGAAGAAGGCCCTCTTATACTAGAATAAGAGTGTTCGTATGGGGAGTTATATGATGTAACTATAGGGTATGAATTTAAAGCTCTACCTTATGCCAGTATATCTTTTTCATGTAGACAAGCACTAGATTGTGCAACTGTTATTTGCAGTGGTGATCCCTTATTCAAGCAAATAATCCCACTTATTTCTATTCTATTCAGATCTGATAGCACCATCACTGTAGTATCTGAGACTCTGTGTGTGTGTAACTTCTCACCTGTGTGAATAGGAATTGAGTATCTGAGTAAAAAATGAATAAAGGCCTCAGGATTTGTTTCCCAAATAATGGGAAATGCAAGTATATTTCTTTGCGATACAAGCTAAATTACCATCATTTTTCAACCAAACAATTATTGCTTCACTCACCCAACACTCTAAAAACTAACAGACTCCCAATTGTATGAATGAGATAATCTTTCAGCAACTTAATACTAAATTCCAGAAAAGGTGAAATCAGAAAACCTCTGAGGGCCGTCTATTTTACTCTCTCAGAAACACAAGATTTACTGTTGAGCACCTGCAAGTGTGTAGGGAACTATCTGAATGGGAGAATCTGTCCACTCCTCTAAGTACTTAATGGGTCACTTATTTTTTCCTGGCAAAGAAAGGACTGGTGATGTCTGTGCTTTGTTGAAGTAGCTAATATTAGGTGGGAGGGGATTAAGGGCACTACCATTAAGCAACAGAAACTAGCTTAGTGTCACTCTTCAGAATTAAAAGGCCCTCTCTGCCCCACCTCCTGAAAATCTGACAGGTCTCAATAGAAGAAGAAAAATGCAGTGAGTTAATGGAAGATGTAAATATAACACAATTAACAGGGAGAGTGTGTAAGTGAGTGGTTAGAATAGGGGTTGGGAATTGTCCCTATTAGTAAATAGGACTCTTGCTTAATTGGTAACTGAAGGGATGGATTGTTTAGTATTAACCTTATTTCAGTAATGTGTGTCTACATTTGTACTGTATAATTTTGTTTATATGACTAAATGTAATGGGAAATGTTTTGTTGAAAATTAATTTTTTTAAAATCAGATGAGCCCAAAGCAAAACACTAGGAGTCAACATCCCTGAACTTAGAGGAATTCTGATCCAGATCTGTATTTCACAGCTGGCATTGTGTTCCTGTAATGGGCCAAATCAAAACTCTGAATTCAAATACTGTCCAAATTTGCTGAAGCTGATATCTGATCCAAACTTAGTGACTAGAGGTCCATTGCTATAAAATATAATAAAGAGAACATTTTAAAACGAAGAGGAATTTTTACAAGAAATTCACTATTATGGTGTTCCAAACCACACTCCTCTGGTCCTTGCAAGGTATTTGCATAAGCAGAGAAAAACTGGGAGTAGTCCTGCCACAGAAACAATCTCACAAATTTTAGTTTCAGTTAGCAATTGGCTTCTATGTTTCCTTCTTATCAAATTTGCCTTGCAAGCGGTAACAACATTCTAATGCTATGATGTATTTATGTCATTATAGGTTAGCATGGCTCATATGGATTTACAGGTCCAATTCTGCAGCTTTTACTCAGGCAAACTTCCAAGTGACATCAGGACTGTAAGTAAAACCTCTGGGGGAAATGTATACCTTCAGTAGGACTATGTATATAAATTGCATTTGGGCCCAGTTTGATGTTACAGTGCAAATACGAACGAAGTGGTCTTCATTTTTTTCACATGTTCGCCTAACATTTTGCATTAGAAATATTTAAGGTTTCATTATTTTGGCAAGGTGGAATGCAAACTACCTTGTTTGGAACTGGCAATTCTCTAATGAACATGATTCAATTATTTAAAATGGGTAAATTTGGTCTCTAGATCCTAATAGATCAAATATATCTAAATATAAATTGTATCTAAATATACATCAAAGTTTCTAAACTGGTTTTTCTGTCTTTGGTTATATAATTTTAAGAGGTTTTTCCATACAGTGTTGATGGTATTTTCCTTGCAGCTGCAGTTCTCAAAACCATGAATGAAGGAATAATACTAACTACTCATATGCCTTATTGGGTTCTAAATTCATTATAATCTTCCAGGAAAGAGACTTGGATGTTACTGTGAGTAGCTGAGAGTGTACTGGTGGTCCGAAAAGCAAACAGTGTTTGGATGTGTAGAGCAAAAGGGTAGAAAAGAATACGGGGCATAATGACTGTAAATAAAACAAGGAGGCATATCCTTGCATGTAATAGTGTTCTACTGACATCACCATATCTCAAGAAATGAATGGCAGAAATAGAAGAGATTCAGAGATGTGTGTGATTAAAACATCCGGCAGCATGGAAATAATTAAGTATAAAAAGAAATGGAATAGATTACTGTAGGTCTGTTTAGTTTATAGAGGAGACAAATAAGAGGGAATATAATAGACCTGTGTTCATATGCAATGTTGATGTACAGAAAGTAAATGAGGCTACTCCTGTCCACTGTCGTCTTCTAAAATATACGGACAGGCAAGCTGCCAATGAAATCAAAAGGAAAACAACGCTGTGGGGCACTTAGCTGCAAGGTATTATTGAGGTTGAATATACCATGATTCAGAGAAGGATGGGATATCTAGATGGATGGCAATATCCATAGTTATACATGATGGAATGAAAAGTTATAAGGTAGATCACCATGCTTTGGGACATTTTGACTAACTCCTTGATTTAGGAAAATCTTCCCTTGTGGTCATTTTATTTCATAGTTGCCCATTATGAGTTTTCTTGGTCTGTCTTCTGAAGCATCTGATGGCTATTGTCTGGGACAGGATTCTGAACTAGATGGACATTGGGACTGATCCTGTTTGGCAGTAATAAAGACAAATTTTGGTTGAATCATTCATTTAAAAACCAACCACAAAAATCACTGAATGAAGCATCAGGCTCTAGTCACAGGTTTTCAGAATTAAAGAACTGATTCTTAGAAAGTCAGGACCCATCCAGAGATAATATTACGTTTCACTTTGAGTTTGATCAAGTGAGTTCTGGGACCTAAGAATATTTTTCACAAATTCAATCTGGTTTCGTTTTTGTGCTTAAACAGCAAACTAGCGAAGTTTTGTGTAGTTTCAGATTTCATTGTGTCATTCTAATGGATGGCTCAGATGATGTGATTTCAAAACTATCAAGGAGGAACACTGTATCTTAAGAGCTTTGTAAGGGATGTTGATGGCCCATTGGCTTTGCAGTTGCAGCTAGCAAGGGATGTGAAGGGGAACAAGAAGGGTTTCTACAGGTATGTTAGCAACAAGAGGAAGATTAAGGAAAGTGCGAGCCACTTATAGAATGGGGGAGGCAACCTAGTGACAGAGGATGTGGAGAAAGCTGAGGTACTCAATGCCTTTTTTGCCTCTGTCTTCACAGACAAGGTCAGCTCCCAGACTACTGCACTGGGCGGCACAGAACAGGGAGGAGGTGAACATCCCACAGTGCTGAAGGAACAGGTCCAGGACTATTTAGAAAGTCCATGGGGCCAGATTCAATGCACCCGAGGGTGCTGAAGGAGTTAGCTGATATGAATTCTGAGCCATTGGCTATTATCTTTGAAAGCTCGAGGCAACAGGGGGAGGTCCCAGATGACTGGAAAAAGGCAAATATAGTGTCCATATTCAAGAAAGGGAAGAAAGAGGATCCAGAGCACTATAGGCTGGTCAGCCTCACCTCAATCCCTGGAAAAATCATGGAGCAGGTCCTCAAGGAATCCGTTTTAAGGCACTTAAAAGAGAGGCAAGTGATCAGGAGCAGTCAACATGGATTCACCAAGGGAAAGTCATGCCTGAACAACCTGATTGCTTTCTATGAAGAGGTGACTGGTTCTGTGGATGAGGGAAAAGTGGAGGACGTGATATACCTTGACTTTAGCAAAGCTTTAGATACGGTCTCCCACAGTATTCTTATCAGCAAGTTAAAAAAGTATGGGTTGGATGAATGGACTACAAAATGGATAGAGAATTGGCTAAAGCAAAGGGCACAATGAGTAGTGATCAATGGCTCCATGCCTAGCTGGCAGCCAGTCACAAGTGGAGTGCCCCAGGGGTCGGTCCTGTTCAACATCTTCATTAATGATCTGGAAGAGGGGGTAAATTGCACCCTCAGCAAGTTTGCAGATGATACTAAGCTGGGGGAGTGGTAGATACCCAGGAAGGGAGGGATAGGATACAGAGTGACCTAGACAAATTGGAGGATTGGGCCAAAAGAAATCTGATGAGGTTCAACAAGGACAAGTGCAGAGTCCTGCACTTAGGACAGAAGAATCCCATGCACAGCTACAGAATGGGGACTGATGAGCTAGGCAGCAGTTCTGCAGAAAAGGATCTGGGGGTTACAGTAGATAAGAAGCTGGATATGAGTCAAAAGTGTGCTCTGGTTGCCAGGAAGGCTAATGGCATATTGGGGTGCATTAGTAAGAGCATTGCCAGCAGATCGCGGGAAGTGATTATTCCCCTCTATTTGGCATTAGTGAGGCCGCATGTGGAGTATTGTGTCCAGTTTTGGGCCCCCCACAGCAAAAAGGATGTGGACAAGTTGGAGAGAGTCTAGCGGAGGGCAACACAAATGATTATGGGGCTGGAGCACAAGACTTATGAGGAGAGGCTGAAAGAACTAGGCCTGTTTAGTCTGCAGAAGAGAAGAATGAGGGGGGATTTGATAGCAGGCTTTAACTACGTGAAAGGGGGTTCCAGGGAGGATGGAGTAGCTGTTTTCAGTGGTGGCAGATGACAGAACAAGGAGCAATGGTCTCAAGTTGCAGTGTGGGAGGTCTAGGTTGGACATTAGGAAAAAGGTTTTCACTAGGAGAGTGGTGAAGCATTGGAATGGGTTACCTAGGGAGGTGGTGGCATCTCCATTTTTAGAGGTTTTTAAGCTGAGGCTTGACAAAACCCTCGCTAGGATGATTAAGCTGAGGATAGTCCTGCTTTGGGCAGGGGATTGGACTAGATGACCTCCTGAGGTCTCTTCCAACTCTAATATTCTATGATTCTATGACTTATGAGGGAATTCAGAAAAAGAAAAATATGCATCAGTTCATTGGTGACTGTCTTGGTTTCATCTGTGCACATCACTGGTGCTTAATGCATAATAAATAGTGAGAGTTATGTTAGTGATGTATTTGGCTAGCTATTTGTTTTTTAGTTTAGAAAAGAAAATCAAGTTATTTTAATACTTGATTATTTTTTACATATTCTATAATTCTGGAAGCTACTTTGTTTAAAAACAAACAAACAAACAAAAAACCTAACAACATTGTTCTAATAGAACAAAGTTTTACCTGCTGGGAAATCTTGCTTTTAAAAAAACCAAAACAACTTGGGCCAAATCCTGAAGCTTTTATTCAAACAAAACCGCAAGGGGAATTTGGTTTGAGAATCAACTGTGTGTGAAAACTTTATCATTTTGTCTTATTATTAGCCACCAATATTTTCCACTGAGTTGAGCAATCCTTTAGATCATACTTTTCCTTTCCTTCTGCCTCAGTATAGATCTTTTGCTGCTAAGGCCAAAAGGTGTATCACTGCTGACTTCCTTTTAAAACCTTTTTCAAAAATCCAGATGAAATCACCCCTCCAAATAGTAAAGGAGAGAGCTTGAAATAAGGTAGGATTTATTTATGAGTATGTATAAAGTTTTCTAAACCATCAGTTTCAAGCTCTGATTTCAAATAATGTACAAAAATGAGTAGTGAGGTAGGAAAAAGTCTGTGTGGTAAGGAGGTAAATTTGAGTTTGTAATGAATAAGGCATGCTGCAATTGTCTGTGTGAGACCCAGGACAAGTACATTTATTTTGTTTTCTTTTGTAATATATGCATAGCACTGTGCCCTTAGTATTTTTAGAGAGAAAAACTGTTTGAAATTTTCCTATAGAAAGTGCAAAAATCATTGAATATTTTACACAGCAAAATCATTTCTCTACAAATAAATAGCATCAAGGCAAAGAATCAAATGTCTAGCAAGCTCACGCTTTTTGGAAGACTGTCACTTGCTATGTCCCTTAACGAGAGAGTTTCTTCAAACGAATGAAGATAATCTAGTTTTTTATTTTTCCCCATTAATGAGTAAAGGGATTCTTGTTCTTTAAATTTAAAGGGTAGATAAATAAAATGTATTTAGCAGCAAAGTTACTGAATGTCATTTATAGAGAAATGGATGATCCTTTGTTTTTATGGGTGCGTGCAGCATGTTTAGATTGTATCTAGCATATCTCAATACTGAAGTGCCCATTTCTAAGAAGTATTGAGATTTGTTGATTTGCTTTTTATAAATGATAAGATGAGCTAATTATTGTTGGAACAAATTCTGTTTTTTCTCTGCTATCTAATATTAATAGATTTAAGTCTAAATTGTGGCTGCTGCAATGGTGGATGCAAAAGCGAGTGGGGAAGGCACAGGGAGCCAGGCTTACCACCAATGAAAGTGGTAGCCATAATTTTGATAGTAGGGGTAGAGAGAGCAAGGTGAATTGGTTTGCACTGCTGTCATTTCTTAATGACCTCCAGGGCCTACTGCCTAGCTGGACTTTGGCCTGGTTCTCCTCTCACTTATGCTAGTATAGCTGTACTTGACTTCACTGGAGTTATTTCCAGTTTGGTTCAGTGTGTGAGAAGAATCAGACCTCTTTTTGCCTTTCAAAGACATAATATTGTGGTATCTTTTATCACTGTGACTCAGGCAGTGTACCTCTTCTGTACAGGTCAGGCTTTGAGGACCTGTCATGCCGCCCTTACTTATTGGAAAGCACCTCTTACTTATTGGAAATCTTGGCTTTGCATTGAAAATGGAAAAGTGAAACTCGCTCTCTCTGTCTCGCCCATGGTTTCACGGTGTTCCTATACAATGGAAAAGAGCCCAAATGTTTCTGGAGGTCTCTATAAGGCTGCACTTGCTGTCAGCGGTAATGGAGAGAAACCGCAAGCAGTGTTGAAAGATGATTTTAGGTTTTTAATAGTCTCATTTCAAAACCAAAAAGCTAGAAATATTTTTATAGTAATAGTATCTTTAAAAAAAAATACCAGGAAATTGGCATATTGGAAATCTATTCCATGGTAGATGGTGCTGTAAACACTCTTGTCTATGAGTCTGAAATTGCACTGAAATATTCAATCATACATTTTGCTTACTGCAGAAAGTAAATGTGTCTAAACTTTAGTAGGAAGTAAAAATATAAGAAACTCCATGTTGCTATGTTTGTTTGTTTTCATTTTGTATTATTAGGCCAAATCTGGGCTCTTTACTATAGGGCATGCCACACTGCTGACGGCATGGAACTGACTTTAAATTTTTACTGAGCCGTTACTTAGCCAAACTCCTATTAATGTGAATGGGAGGAATTAGCTTGAATGAGGGCATAGGAGTTTGCCTGGGTAAAGACCTCACAGCGCTTGGCCTATAATAATGAACCAGATCCTGCAGTCTTCACTTGGGCAAAACTCCTGTTGAACTCAATGAGTTTTGCCTTTGTAAGAAATGAGAATGCAAGATTTGGATCTCTATGCTTACTGTGACTCAGTAAGGGCCGGATTTCTGCCTATCTCTTATGGGAGTGCATAGTGCTGGATGATCCATGTTGGGCCGAGCAAAAGGAGAACAGGGACTGCTTCCTCCCAGGTCCTTTGGAGGTGCACTCTGCACTGGTGGAGGACAGGACAATGGCTTCCCTGCACACTTGACCCATGGACCTGGCTGGATGTGCAGGGGTGGAAGAAGCTGTGCCCCATAAAGGGACATGGTAGCTCTCACACAGCTACTGTGCACCTGGGAACTCTGGGAGTCATTCTGCCTTGGGGAGAATACTTCCTGATGTTCCTTTTGGAGCACTGTGGCTAGGCACCATCCCTTACTAATGACTGTACCAACATGGCATCGCTGAGTCCTTGTTGTTTAAGGGGCAGTGCGATTTCTTATTTCTGCTGTAGTCATTCACTACTGATGGGATCAGAATGATAATTATGAGCGGGACATAAATGCATTGCCTCAGCACAGCACAGCACAGCTTCTGCCATTGCTACACTTAGGAGACGACTGCAGTATAAACAAATAATGCAAACTGTGTAGGTTTGTAATTCTACACGATACACCTGGATATTTAGAGTGACATCCTAAATGCAGTAATGGCAGAAGCAGGGCTTTGTTCTGCGTTTAAAAGAAACAAACAAGCCAAAAAACCAAAATGCTCGCCCGCCTGAAAACACCTCACTCAAACATTCCCTGTGGTGCCAAGAACTGTAGGCTACAGTTTCCCTACCAGATGTATAGTAATAGTCCATAGGTCTGGGCCATTCCGAGCAAAACCAAAGCAGGGAGGAAAGAAACCAACAAAAGGTGGGTTTTCTTTTGTTTTGTTTTAAAAGTAGAATTCCAGAGCTACAGAATCAGATGTTGTAAAGCAGGTTCAGTTTCCAGCAGCTTGATCTTTGCCTTTGTGCACTGTAGGCTTTGTGTGCATTCATGTCCTGTTGGTAATTATCGTTCTGATGACACTCCGCATTCATGATGACATTCCATATCACATTTTCATTGCAACATGAAATATTGCTCTTTTTGGTTTGTTTGTTTGTATGAGTTTAACCAAGAATTGAAAAGGCTAGACATTTCTCACAATGGGACATTGATAACCTTGCAGATTACCTACTGATCCTATCTCAGTGCTTGTCTCTCACTCTTTTTCTCTCTTTTTACAAAGACAAGGGTTTCCCTCAACAAACTGACGACAGAATAATTTTGCCAGGTTGATTGCTTGCCCCACACGAACCTCTTGAGATATTCATACAAAAGAAAAATGGAGATCAAAAGTCAGGGAAATAAAGAGAGACGGGGGAGGGGGACTCAGGATTGAAAAAGCTACCAGAAAGAACCTGCTCAAGTTTCAGTCGGGTGATGAACAGACTTGTTAAGAATTCTAAGGCCTGTCAAATTTTCCCATCTGAAATCCAAGCATATTTTTAAAAGAATTTTCATAATGAGTGTCTCTTTTCCCCCCAACAGAAGGGTCGGAGTATTTTCTGAAAAAGTTCTGCAGGGCAGAGAAGTCAAACACTTATTCACATGCAGCAGTACAGGATAGATGGAGTACAGCTGACTCCACAGCTACAGGGGATTTGGTAAGTGCCCATCAAGTAAGCCACCTAAAACTTTTTAGAATATTGGAATTTTTTGTTTTTGTTTTTTGTTTTTTTTTAAAAGCTGCATTCTTTGATGTTTGTTTCTTTTTATCACCTGTTAGGCAAGGCTGACCTCATTGGGAACTCTTAGTGATGGAGCAGAGGGAATTGCATTAGGAGCTGACTATGAAAAAGGGGAAACAAATGTAAACATTTGCCATTATTAGAGTCTGAAAAGAAACGTTTAATTTTTCAACTTGGATTTTATTTGATGAGATCCAGTCCAGACCCACACTGTTATCTTGATGTGAGAAGGGCACCAGGGGTCCTCTCAGTGAGTCCCTTGTGGTTACCTCTGCAGGTCAAACACAGTCAAACCCTCTCAAAATGATTCCATCAAGGAAACAATCTTATCTGACTTGTAGTGTCAGTTTGCCAGTTCCCACACTCCTTGCATTGGCAGAGGCAAATAGACAGCTTTGATAAGCGAGATTTCTTATCAGGGACCCACTGCAATTGAACAACATCACATCAGGGATTGGAAGTGACATCTCGAATTACAAAGATGACTGGCTATACTAATTGTACTAGCTTTGTTTCTTAAAAAATAATGACAATATATTCTTAACTGAGGAATAGCTAGAATTGGAAATAAAGTCTCTCTGTTAAACTGATGAATTGATACAGGTCAAGCTGACCTAGTTATTGTAATTGTTATACGCCCTGTGAGAAGTATTGTTATCCTAGTCTGAGGGCAACAAAAGGTGAGACTAGAGGCCCTGCTTTTTGACTTTTGTATGCTCTTGATCAAAGAATATTTTATCAATGCATTACATATTTGTTGTTTTCTTTCAACTATATCTTGAGCAGTATCCTTTTGTTCATTCTAGAGGTTGGCTCTAATATGACTTCAAATCTTGTTATGAGTCCAACCGGATTATGAGAGGGACTCAAAACAAAGTGAAAGAAATGTCCATAAATGAGTTATTTTTTCATTTCAACATAGGAAGCCATTTCTTTTTTTAAAAAAACCTGACATCATTGTGTATGTGCTCTGACTTGAAAGGTTTTAGGAAACCTATGGTATTATGTGTTTTCTCAAAATGATATATTGGAAGCAAAAACTGTGTAACTTTTAGGGATTAGATAAAGCCATAGTGTATTGCAGCAAAATTTTACATCCTTTTCAAGTAATTCTTTTCCTCAGAACAGGAGAGTTGAAGTATAATATAATACTGATATTATACCTGATATAATAAGCTACTGTTGGTTTGGTGCAGGGAAGTCATGTTTTAATGGTGACTTTCCAACCTGCAAGCAGATGGCTGCAGTATCATCTGTGGGCTCATGAAATCAAACAGTTGTTTACTAAAGATTTATATTTATATTGCTCTCTCCAAAGTCACTAACATAGAATGATATTCTTTTAGATCTTAGTTTATCTGTCTGAGTGGATGACTCTGGGGAAAGGCTACAGAGCATCTCACTGCTAGATGGCTGGTTTGAATCCAGCCCAGGATTCAATGGAACGTCATTAACATCTGGGCCTCTTTAGTGGCCCATGCGAAATTATTTGATAGTCCTCGTAAATTCCTAGGAGCACTGGAGCCAACATCATGATCAGTAGTCTTAGAAGAAAGTCAGTGGACATGAACATGCATTGACAATGAACTCCTCCTTACCCCTAGAAGTGACCTGTTGAGCACAGGGTTGATGAATGCTGTTGGGCCTGTATGGGAATTCTTCACAGCAGCAGCCTGGGCTGTGCACAGAGGACTTTTTTGTCTGCAGACTGGCCCCTTTTGCAAATAATTTACTTACAGATGAAAAGATCTTGTACTGATTCTGGTCCTATACTGGTGTAAATCAGGAACAACTTCAATCAAGTCATGAGTAAAGCCAATGTAAAACTGGCATGAGAGAAATCTGAATCAGACCTTTTCTCTCTCTCATCCATGAATGTTTTAAAAAGTAACAAAGACTGTTTATTTTACAAACGGTCTGCTGTTATTTCACGTGTTACAAATGCTTCTGGATGCAATACAGCCTATAGTTAGTGCTCATGAAAAATATAGACTGTATTGGGTAGTCATGTGACAGCCAGCGCCTGAATTGAAGACATTTTATAGTCTGTCCATTGCAATTACCACAGTCTTTTTCTTTATGTAATACTTTGTAACTAAAGCGGGGAAAACCATCCAAAATGGATTTTCATTTGAGTTCCATAAATAAATATACAGAAATAATTCATATCATGACTTTAATTGGAGTGGGATGTGTTCAGAAAGTGTAGGATCTAATTCGTTGCATTTCTTGTAGGAATTCACATACAACTCCCCTTTCTCCCCCCGTTCCCAAACACATGCATTATGGTAAAAGGTTGGACTTTTAACACAAAAGTAAGGAATTTAAGAGCTATGAGAAAAGGGTCAAAATCAGTAGTCTTTAAGTGATTCAAAACTCAATGGGAGTTTTGCTTGATTAAGGACTTCACAATTTGAGCTAAAATGATCTTTTCAGCTCAGTGTGACAGATCTCAACTCTGATAACCTGCTCTCTGTCTCCCATTGACAAAAGGAGTTGTATGTAAGTACGGAGAGCACAATATCAGAGAAGAAAATCCGCTGTATGGCATTGAGGAGAACTTCATTGTAAATCGCAAAATCCCCCATGACACATTCACTTTAATTCATTCCTTTGAGGAAACGTCTCCTTTAGATCTGTTCTCAATGGCAACATTCTGCGCTCCTTATCAGTGTGAATCTCCTACGGCCATCAGTGGCTAAGTCACACAGACCAGGGAAAATAGAGAATCAGTCTGTATCTACCGTATGGCTCTGAGGAGAATTTGTGCTCTTTTGTTTCTAGAACATTACTGAATGTGTGCTGTATGATTTCACACATTGTTCTGAAACTTTTATGGTACCATGGATAACAGAGAGAGCACTCGTTGCTTTTTTGGCTTTTGTATAAGATACTGACCGTAAATTTAATATTTGTCTTCGTTGTGATTATTGTACTGTAGTGATTAGAAAAACACTCTTTCTTGGGTGTGTATTTGAGTTGCTGAAATAGATCATTTTACATATTTGAAGATTATTTTAATACTTAATCTAGAAAAAACCAAACCAAACTATGCAACTCACCTTTGCAGGCCATTGAGGCAAATACCTTGGCTATGTTTAAAGTAGGATTAGACACTTCCATGTGTAAAAATAGCATCTATAGTAACGCTAGTCAGGAGTAAAAAACCTTTCATTAGAACTGACATCACTTGTTTCATGTGATAAATTGAGAAGTCCTAATGAGAGACATTTAGACTGAAATCTAGAAGACATTTAGTGTAGTATGACAGTTTCTATTTTCCCATGTTAGTAATTATTAACATGTGTTAATGTTTTAGTCATATGAATAGCTTCTTGGTATTTCATATAAATGCTTTTTGAAACCCTTTTAAAGGTTTATACTCTTTATTTGACAATGACAACTCCCTTTCTCCCATAAACATACATGTGGTCAATTTTTAAAATGTGCATTAGGTCCTCTTTAGACCACAATCTGTCAGTAGGCCTGAAGAGGTTATAATAATATTAATAAAGAGATATATCTCAATGCACAGTCTTTAAGATTATTGCACATAGGTTATGAAATGTTAAGAAATAGGCTGTTTTATATTTTAAAAAATGGTCAGTTTCATGCGCTTCTTTATGAATTAACAGCATACTAGTTGTATAGTATATTTATTACATGTGCTGCCTGATCCCTTAATCCCTAGGCAGGTAAAACTCCCACTGAACTCAGCCGGAATTTTACTTATCTAAGGATTGCAAGATGAGGTGTCAAGGATTCCTACACTATTGTTGGTCATAAAACAAACCTTTGCTGATTCCATCAGGAGCTCTTCATAGGTTTAAGGACATTACATGGCTTTAATCACATCCACTCAGCATACACATCTAACTCTTATTGGCATCAATGCAACAAAGGTTCGCCTGAGATGCAGAATTCAGATGCAGATCTAAATTTTGAACTATTCAGCAGTGCTTAGAACTGATATTTCGATTCAACTTCTTGGAGACATGGAGACCGTTTGTACCTAAAACTACATCTGGGTTTGGATTTCAGTTGCCCACACAGAGTTCAGGTCTGGGGTTGAAACTTTCCCTAACCTACTCACAGCCCCAAATTTCAGTTTGGTTTGGTGTCCTCTTGAAATTTGAGGGTCTTGTATGCTTGTAGAACTTACATAGAGTATAGTTTGAATATATTAATAATATGATGTCTGTTTCTCTGTCCCTCTCTTGTGTTTTTCCTGCTTAACAATAAAAAAAGTTATCAGACAGATTGACAAGTAAATTAGAACACTGCAAAGTTTTACTTCAGTTTGTTTTACTCAATGTGTTATTTTCGAAGGGCCCAATCCTGATGTTGCTCAGGCTTTCATTCTGCAAACGTAAGTGTTTAATAGTTCAGGGCCTTAGTTGTTGTTCTGTCTTTATTCAGGGAAAAGGACCCATTTGATTTCAGTAGAAGGTTGCTTCAAGGCTCAGGATTTTGGCTGGCTGTGAATTGCAAAATTGAGTTGAGAATGAAATTAATGTCAGATTTATGTGTTTACTCAGATTGGGAGAACTGCAAGTATATATGAATGATGCTAGGATCAAATATTTGGTGTTCAACGCAAGTATTATGCCTGACTCTGGACACTCTGCGTATTCTGTGCATGATCTTTGTTGCATTTTCTAAATATTTTTCTTGCACTTTTGTCAATATAAGGGAATGGCCCAATAACTGAGTGAGAGTGAGAAATGAAGCTAGCAAAGAAGCAGGTCTTAATTTACCTTTTAAAAAAACAACTATTTTCCCCCTTTGTAAAATCCCCTGGCACATGTGGTTTCACTAATACATCCCAGAATGCATTGATCTTAGACAGCACTAATTCTCTTATTTAAAAATTGTTTAACACCAAACTAAAACTTATTTTTGTGTTGAGTGCCCCAAAAAGGCTAGCTAGTGGGGACATTCAGCACATATTTGTGGGCTTAATTTCACCATTTGAGGACTGCTGATCTGCAGAATTTCTCTCTGTACCTCTGCAAGAATTTTTCTGTTTCACTTGATTTCAGAATTAGCAGCTCACTGTATGGTTTGAAACCAGAGAAATCTAAATCTCAAAAGGAAAATAATTCTTTGTTCTTCGAAGTCTGTGGATTGCTCTTCCAGAATGATTGTTCTGTCCACTAGTGAACTTTATGGTTGAAGCACATCCTACAGCTGCTTCCTCTCTCAAGTGCAAGGATGAAATGATTTCCCTAAGAAGCTATCTATAAATGTAACCGGGATATATTAAAGGAGGAAGCTGGCCCATTATTAAAATGTCAACTGCCATCCATGGAGTGCTGGCCTTTTTAATTACTTGGTATTTGTATTTATTTTTCCACTCGTAGTCACTGGAATATGAATACCAACAAAATGCACAGATAGAGTAAATAGGACAGGAAGAATTGTCATATCCATCATTACAACTCAAGTTATTTCACCATCACTGATACAGACTAAAGGTTTGGGATGCGATATAGTATTTTCTTGAATAAAAGTGATTTCTGTATGCTGTGATTTGTAGAGTCCTATTATATGTTGTTCAATAGCAGTCAGACATCTAGTATGCATGTACGAAAATGTTTGCTTCCAAATTTCGAATGCTTCACAATTTTTATTATGGATTTTTCACGTCTGAAAATGTGTTGGAAAATTTCCTTTATTCAGTATTTATTCTCCTTTTAAAAGAAACATGTTTGAGTGATCCAGTCAGGAAGCATAAACAATACCATACGCTGCAAATAATGGATAGAGAACAATAAACTGGAACAGGTTCAGAGACGGGCTACTAGGATGATTCGAGGAA
>ML675610.1:2800210-3055998 GCA_007922155.1 Mesoclemmys tuberculata
ATCATATTGGTCCCTTCTGACCTATGAGTCTATGAGTCTATAAACAAGCAATAGACCATAGTTTGTTCTCAAAGTATTTAGTGAATACTTACAAATAATAAATACATTGATGGCAATCAAATTTGTCTCACAAATGAATTGTGATTAAATATAGGGATAAATTAGCAACAAATCTTGTTTGCAATGACAATCCAGCCAGCTCTATTAAGGAATCATGTCTGATCTTAATGAAGAGAGGATGGGAGGAGAAGAAAATAAACATGATAGATACAGAGCTCCTCTGTCAGATGAAAAAGAACAGAAGGGAGAGCAGGGCTATAGATGGATAATCTACAGACAACTACTTTGCCACAAAAGTCAAATCATAGATTGATTTAAACCAAAGTTTTTGTACTCACTCACCAATAATACATTTAATCCTGGAATTTTGTGCAGATTTTCTGACTTGGCAAAACTTGTGAAAGCAGGGTTGGGTTCCAGAAAACGGTGATAATGAGGTTGTTGGGGGGGGTTGTGGATCCCTTTCTCTATGGTGTGAAGTGTAGAACAGTCAGAACTGGATGCAGTGCCTCTGTACTGTGCATATAAAGAACTGACTTGATTCAATAAAGATCACTGCTAGATGGTCCTATATTGTGAACATTTACAGTTTCATTAAATAGGGCCCTTAATTTGTAGGACCATTTAAATTTTGAATTGATTGTTCAAAAAAAAAATTGAATAAACTGCAGTTTACAAAATGACTTCATTAACCTTGCTTGATAGGTCATTTTAAATCCATGACTGTCCCTTTGTCGACATCCTATCTATTAATAGCTGAGATATTAATCAAGTGAACATCTGCTGGTGTGAATGGAAGTCTTGCACACAAATTTCACCACTGTCCCTAAATCCACAGGAAAACAGAGCCTTTTGAAGTAGAAAATACCATACTTCATGCTGAGGGGAGAGGTGGGCGGGAGAAATCATTTGGAAGTGAAATTATTCAACTCTTTTTTTGGAAAATATTTTGAAGTGTTTTGGCCATGCTGTCAGTTTTCTTCACGAAGCCGAAGCATTACTGTGTTTTGTTATAAACAAAACCCTGTAAATCGTTTGAACATTAAAGATTACTTGAGAAAACCCTCAGTCGAGACACCAATGGGAAAGGAGGACTCAGGACAATAAATGAGAGCTCATCGTGTCAGAGAAAATTGGAGCAGGTTTTTCAGCTAAGGATTTCATAGACATTAGGAATCATATTTCCCTTATGGCACATGTCTGCTTCTTTAGAGTCATAAAACTTCAAACTGTCTTTTTGACAACTGAATATATTTCTTTCCTGGGCTAAGAAGCATTTTCAGGAGCGTGCTATGTGTTTTATTTTTCAAAATAGGCTCAAAGGACTCCACACAACATCTTTAGACTCATAAAACTTCAAACCGTCTTTGACAACTGAATAATTTTTTTTTCCTGGGCTAAGAAGCATTTTCAGGAGCGTGTTATGTGGTTTATTTTTCAAAAGTGGCTCAAAGGACTCCACACAATATAGTTTTTTTTAAAAAAAATTACAAAATTATGTACACCATGAATAGATGCTCTGCTTTTTATTATTTAAATAGAAAAAAGTTTTGTACTTTGAATATATTGAATCTAGAGTTAACTCTGTCAAAAAAAAAATTCAGTCTGACTTAATTACAGTGGATAAGTATCTTCACAAGGAAAAAATATAGGGTAGTAAAGAGCTTTTTAATCTAGCAGAAAGAGACTTATGAGATCTAACCGCAGGAAATTAGTCAGACAAATTCAGATTAGAAATAAGGCAGAAGTTTTTAATGGTGAGGGTGATTAACCAGTGGAACAAACTACCAAGGAAAATGATGGATTCTCTGTTTCTTGAAGTCGTTCTGGAAGACACGCTTTAGTCAAACACAGATTATTGGCTTTAAAACAGGAGTAACTGGATGGAATTCTATGGCCTGTATAATTCATGGGGTCAGACTAATGATCTAATGGCTGTGTCTGGCCTTGAAATCTATGAATCCATATCTATAAAATTCAGCAAATAGTCTAGGTAAAATGATGAGGATGGTAGTCATAATATAATAGTCTGGCCACATGAGGTGATATAGATATATAATTTTACCTGGACTATTTGCTGCTGTTGTTGGTCCATTCACCAACTGGATAAGCCACCAGCACTTGAGCACTGCCATGAGTTCTGTGTGTTTTGACAGGCTGTGGACAAGGGATGGGGAGACTTGGCCATAGATGTGCTTGCACTGTGGGGCGGCTAGTCTTGACTAATAGACCCACTCCACAGAGTTGTTAATCCAAAACATGGTGTATTTAACTTGAGCCAGTTGCTTATATTTTCAGTGATGGCTATCAGCTTGCTCACAAGTAAAAGGCCCTAGACTAGTCTCTGACTATTTAATACTACTGCCATCGCTATCATAAATATGCTGCTTGAGTTGCTGAGGCTATTCTATTCTGTTCTGCATAGGTTTTTATACTGTGCTCATCACTGTATTATA
Organism: Mesoclemmys tuberculata; assembly: GCA_007922155.1. Classification (NCBI taxonomy): domain Eukaryota; kingdom Metazoa; phylum Chordata; order Testudines; family Chelidae; genus Mesoclemmys; species Mesoclemmys tuberculata. The sequence continues at coordinate 2,802,727 of ML675610.1, forward strand.
TGCCATAAGATCTACCTCATCTTATGTTGTGTGTATAAATAATATTCTCTTAGATGTGGAAAAAGCAACATAACTACTGAAGATGCAACCGATTACGTGTGTCAGCTTGTACAAGTTAGACGTGTGCTACTTTTTTATACCTTCTTGGGGAAGAAATCATAAACCTCAAGAGAAAATTACCAAAGCCCAACCTTTAAATTCTTGTTCTAAAAATAAGATTTGTAGCACGAAGCTACTGCGTTTTTTTACCCCATTTTTGGAAAAATGTTACTTTTAACAAAAAAGTAGGAAGGCCCCCAAATCAGATTGCCTGGGCATGAATATGAAATGAAGGCTCTACCAGAGTATATTATACCCATCATAATCCGAGCATGTCTGATTTGTTTTTAACAGTCTAGTCAGAAATACACAGTAGAGTGGGGTCTTGCCAGTGCCTATTCCCGTCCCGATTAAGTTAGCTGGAGTTTGTCATTGGCTTTAATAAGACCTAGAGATTATGGTGTACAATGTCAAATTGTTATCTTCCTGATTAATGTGTTTCATTTCAAGGATCTCTTAATTTTGCCTCTTACTGCAGATAAATCTGCAGTTCCCAGGCCAAATCTTGGGGTTCAGGGCCCAATTGTACTCTCCTATCCATATGTGCAAGGGACAAAATCCGTGCTTGAATCTCACTTCAGTTAAATAGAAAGGGGGTAGGCTGCTTCTGCCTTTCCCCACACTCCCATCTGGCCCTGCACTCCTTAAAAAATGAATCATGGGTGTGGTGATCCGTGAATCAGAATGAGGTTGATTTCCCTCCTCAACCTCCTTGTCTTAGGGAAGAAATCTCCACAAGGAAATCCTCAGAGATACATTGTGTCCCTTAACTCCTCACACAATGGTTTTCCAAAGTTTGGGAGGGTGGTAACAAGGGGAGCAACTGGGCTTTCAGTCCTTAGTCAGACCTATATGGAGGTCAGTGAGTAGTAACAAACTGAGAAGGCGCTTTACGTTTTGGCCTACTCAAGAGGTCGCTGGAGAATTAGCACCGCAAATAACAAAGTGCTTAATTTGGGTTCGTTTCTTTCTTATGTTTTGCCCATCTCCTGCAAAGAGAGAAAATATTGGCAGCAGAGGTTAGGTTAAATATTTAAAATTTTAAAATTGACTGTAAAATCTGTTTTCCATTTAAATTAGAAAAGGTTACTGTTTTGACAGTATAAACGAGAGTCCTGTAGCACTTTAAAGACTAATTTTTGCAGGCATAAGCTTTTGTGGGTTTTAACCCATTTTGTCAGATGCAGGGAATGGAAATCAGATAGGTGGTATATATATACAGGCAAGGAGAAGGTAAAACAATAAGGGGGGTAGGTGATTGCCAAGTCCATACAGTTAGAGTAGCTGAGGCCTATTCACAACCATTGATTAGAAGGTGAGAATGTGTGAACAGTGACAATTACTTCTTGTAATGAGATAACCATTCCACGTCCCTATTCAGACCCAGTCTGATTGTGTCAAGTTTGCAGATCAGTTCTAGCTCTGCAGTTTCTCTTTGAAATCTATATTCGAAGTTTTTTTGTTGAAGTATGGCATCTTTCAAGTCAGCTACAGAGTCTCCGGGGAGATTGAAGTGCTCTCCGACTGGTTTATGGGTGTTCCCATTTTTTATGTCTGATTTGTCCCCATTTATTCTTTTGTGTTTTGACAGTGTTTTCTTTAGTTAGCTGCTTTTCAGATAAGTAGAGTTTTTGGTAGTGTAAAAACATTATAGTAGCTAGAGAGGTAAAGCCAAATTGGTGTAAATCTAGAATCATTTACTGAGATCAAAATGCAAGTGGGTCAGAATGTGGCCCATATACACCAGAACAATAACTGTAACTTTGTCCATCCAGTACTGTAAAAACAGAGGCTGGGATCTTTTACTGCAGGAGAGATGTCATTTTCCTGAATGAAATATATGGTTCTTACAAAAAAAAAAAAAAAAAACCCAATCCCCAACCCCACTCTTTTCCCTATAATTTATATTTCTAGCAGTGGGAAACAGAGGGTGAGAGGGAGAAAGTGTGAAGTGCAAGTAAAGGTTTTTGCAGCAACCCATTTAGACATTTTCTTTCCTGGCTTTCTCAACTCTTCTTGTCAGCATTCGCAGATCTAATGAATGAGATAAGGAGGACAAAATGTGCTCTCATTAACAACGCTTGAAATAAAATGGGATTGAATATTTGTGATAGAGCAAATGTCAGCCCAGAGGGTTGCACAATTGCTGTGAGACCAGCTCCTTTTGGATAGGCCAATCAAAGATACAGTTTGATTATAAAGTACCAAATTTAACAAGTACTACTATGTACAGTACTCTATTATTACTTGGTGCATGTTCAAGCAAAACTCTTCAGAAATGAATGGGCCAAATGTCTCCTGATTACATGCATGTAACCCCCTTGACTCCATTGGGATTGCAAAAGTGTAAATGAGAGCAGAGTTTGGTTCAAGATTGTATATGCTCTAGAAGGCGTACACTTTGATTGGAGAGGGTGGAGGAGGAAATTTTGTGTGCAGGGAATGTATCATATGTGGCTCTGCCTGCATGAGCCTTTAAACACTCACATTTTGTCTGCTCTGAGGGCCTCATCCAAAATCCAGTGGAGTTCATGGGTGCTTTTCCATGAACGTCAGAGTGCTTTGGAAACAGCCCTGTGCAGGTCCTAAAGATCCATTGGCACTTTTGCAAGAGTAAAGGGTTGAACCTAATGTTACTGTCTAGAATTTTCTCCTTACCCTCCTATTCTTCTGTGTAAAGCTTGACTGCCACTCACCATGCCAGAAATGGCTGCATTTCAGTCGTGTTGTGTTTATACCATTTGTGAAGGACGTTGACATTATTTGGGATGAAAGAGTGATGATCGTCAACTTTGAGTAATGTATCAATAGCATCAGCACTACTAGAAACACAAACTTCATAATTTAACACACCACCTCTTAGTATTTCACAGCTTCTATTGTCAGGAAACATACAGAATAGCTTAAGAGCTATCTTAGGGTGCAGAGTTATTGCCTAAAATAGAAAACATTCTATTTTTTTTTTAATTCTGCAAATTTTGGATCTTTTGTCAAACATTTTCGTAAAGCAACCATTTTTTTTCTGATTAGCCTATATTACATACCTTTTGCACATGTGCTATACCATGAGGGCTTTTCCTCAGGAGGAACATTCAAGGTAGGCTCTAAGATGTTAATTTTTTCTGATTTCCTAGCCTGGTTGCCAAATTTCATTAAAATAATGTTTTACATTTCTATGCAAAGTCTGTAGTAAAGGCCAGTGCAACTGCATGCATATTTCCAAGGGCAACGTTTGGTAATAAGATATAGACAATGAGATTTATTCCGTCACCTGAAATTTAAGAATTAACCTACATACATTTAGCTGTATACTTTTTCAATGCTTTAACTGAAGCAAAACTGTTGGTCTATCAGACCTATATAATTTGGCATTACCTCTTCTTAAGTATCTGAAATTAAAAGAACAAAAATACTGTCTGTATTAACAATTCAATGCTCTATTAAATCTCTTTAATAAACTGTTGAAGCCTTTATTGCTTAGCTTTTTAGGAACTTTTTTATAACCCTCCTTCAACCCTGTGCTTGTACTATAGGATATACGTAAATTCCATGGAAATTAATGGGAGTTACTCTATCCAGCAGTCAGAGAAATGGGACCCCCCTGCCTGTGGTCTCTTCTCTGTTTGGTTTGTGGCCTTGTCCCTGATTCCTGCGTTGAAGACCCGAGTGTCTATAGAATCATTAAATCTTTGCATTAAGTCTCTCTAACGCAATAAATGGATGCATGCAATAACATCATAATGTTTTGCTAGGTTTTGCAATGGAACGAATATGGTTACTGCTCCTGCTGACAATTCAGGTGCTTTCGGTGACTGCACAGTTCAATGGATACAACTGTGATGCCAACTTACATAGCAGGTTTCCTGGTAAGTGTTACTGGGCTTTTCAGAATGGCTCTTTATCGTCATGATTTCCAGTGATTATTATTTTTAAGTACAAACTTTAACCTGAGAGAAGCCTCAAGATAGAACTTAACATAAAGCAACGTTAACAGTCTAAGTGACAATGAAACGCCTCTGGAGCTGCATGTTACACCAACAGTTATGGGAAGAGAACCAAATTCAGCTCTGGTACAGGCAGGTATAAATACATCATCATCAATGGAGTTTAACCCATTTATGCCCTTTTATTGTGTCCAAGAATTTCATCCGAGTTAATGTCACTGGAATGATTGCTCCCAGATTTAAAAGGATTGGCCACTTGGTATAAAAACTGGGGTGTATGCCTAATTTCTTAGATGTTTTTAAATAGGATTTTTTCTTTTACAATTTTGTTTACTCTGGTAGGATAATATGATCTTTCCTTAGTGTCGCCTTATGCCAATACATTTAAAAATATAATATTGAGAAAGCTTAAATTAGGGCTGTCACTGAGTTTTGCTCTTGACTTCAGGATCGGACCCTTAATAACTAGGCAGCCAAAAGAAAAGATATACCCTCATATTTACACAAGAAGGCTGTAATTACAAAGGGAGTCTGGAGACATCAAAAATAATTAAAGCAGAACGTGTAGGATGCATTTACATAATCAGAACCAGAAATGATATTCTTAGTAATATGTATATTGGGGTATATGTGGCTGAAATGATGTACTCTGTCTCTTGCCTCACTCTGCCGTCTTTGTTTCTTGACTGCAAAAAAAGGAAGCCAGGGTATAAGGGCTGATTAGCATGCTCTGTGCTTCTACTAGTAATTAATTCAAACAGTATAACACTGCACTCTTAGTACAGCACTGTGCTGTGATGCTTCTGAGAGTATTTTTTAAATAATAGCGTGGATTTCCTAGCAAGAGTCAGCTGTTAAAACTCTGAGCCAGCAGCAAATCTACAATGTGAATTATTAATATTTTCTTGCATCCTGCTAACAGTGTTCTAGATGCTTGCGGACATGTTTAAAGACAATAGGTTTGATTCTCTTCTAACTGAAACTGATATAAATCACGGGTAACTCTACTGACATTAATGGAGTTACACGTGGTATGAGAGGAGTATCAAGTGTGTTGGATCTACCCTAAAGAGTTTACCATCTACATATGCATAAAGGGAGAGCTTGCATCCATAACACAATTTAACTCTTGTCAGTTACTGATTTTACTAGAGTTGTTCACAGTATGTGTTTTTACAAGGACTGTGCAAGGTTCCTTGCTTCTAAGTGTCAACGAGGAGACCAGCATGTTACTTTTAAATAGGGGTCTGAATTAGATCTTGAATTCAAACACCAGATTCATCAGTGCATTGCTTTCAGAGTACACCTTGAAACTTACTCCAGGCTTACTCTAAAGGCTTGTCTACACTTACAGCACTGCAGCCGCACAGCTGCAGCCCTTAGTGAAGGTGGTATCTACGGCAACGGGAGAGCTTCTCCCATCAGCTTAGGTATTCTACCTCCCCAAGAGGCAGTAGCTATGTCAACAGGAGAAGCTGTTGACATAACACTGGCTATGCTGCGTGTTAGGCTGGTATAACTATGTCGCTCAGCGATGTGGAGAATCTACACCCCGAGCGATGTAGTTAGACTGACGTAAATTGGTAGTCTAGACCGAGCCTAAGACTGGACAATTCTCCTCAGCCAGTCAGAGCTGCTTATGGCTGCCTGATTCAGCAGTAGCATAAAGTGGACTCTCATGCCACCTACCTGTCTCCTTTCTGGTATATGGGGAAAAAGAGGGTGTGTCTGGCAAAGACAGGGACATGGCAAGGCCAACTGTAATGTAATTTGCAGGTATCAGTTGGGGAGTAAAAAAAAAATTAAAGTAATACTCTTGTGGTTTAGAGCAGCTCTGCAGCTGGGGTAACTGTATTCAGAGCACTGCCCGTATGACTGTCTGCTGTGAGAAGGCTATCTTATGGAAAGCAGTCTTATCTTTGCTGCCAAACCCACTGAAACATAGGTGTGTATTTTCGATAACAAAATTTAGAGCTCGTTCTTCAGCTGACCAGAGTTTACATTCTGAGCACAGCCAAGGTCAGGAGAAGAAAGTAGCACCAAGCCACCTTTCTGCACCCTTGTTCATGGTCATCTTGGAGCCAAAACAACTTAGCCAGCCACTGCATCAGCTGTGGATGTGGATAAATAGAGCCCTTTCTCCCTCTTGCTCCTGGCATGCCCGCTTCATGGTGGAGGGAGTGGCATAGAGCCAGCTACACCATCTTTAATCTGGATGACAATTCCCCTGAAGCAGGGGGATCTTTGGCTGTCCTCTTAAGCTATCTTTAATCTTTAATTATGATACTGGCATAAAACCAAAGTAAAGTGATGGAGAACATGCCCTGTGTGTCTCAGACCCAGCTATAATTATTATACATGGAAGTCTGTTTCAAGCTTCTTAAATTATTGTTTTAACATTGTTGGATGTAGGCTTTTTTGTGTGTGAGGAACTCTGTTATGATCATTCTCTTCATTGCATACGCATTGAGAGGTGTATCTTTGCTACTTGACATTCATGAATTGGATGGATGAATAGATGGAACAGATGGTTAGCCATCTGTCTGGCTGGACAGCCATCTACTTTGGAGGGTTTAGACACAACAAATCCTGCATCTTGGCAGGGGGGCTAGACTAGATAACCCTAGTGTTCCCTTGTAACCCTAGGATTCTAAAAACTACTTAAGCTAACTTTGTTACTTCATTGTGTGCATCCAGGGGACACCTTAAAAGTGTGGTTCAGCTCTGAAAATGTTTCTGGAAAAGTGGCCCTGTTGGATGCCATGTCTATTGTCTCAGTGATTCTAGATAAAACCTGTTCAGTTCACAAGTAAAAAGATGCTTTTTCCTATGCCAACCCTGGGATGTGAATGGAGCTGAGTTATTGTTGGTGGTGCATAAGCCAAAAAGATGGATTCTGAGGTTAGAATCTAGTGAACAGCTCCGCTGATGATTTTGATGAGCCAGAAAGAAAAAAAAATCCAGTTTTGAAGTGCTACATGGGGGTAAAAAGCAGGAAATACTTTTGTCCCTAAGGTTAGCAGGTGTGACTGTGAATACACACACAGAGCAGATATATATTATGCAGTGAAACTGATGCAGTTCTGCTTTGTGGAATTCGTGGACTGTGAGGCCAGTTGTGAGCTCATACCCCTGCCTGCTAGGGAGATGTGCTTTGTGGGAACTTCCTTTGTTCCAGCATGCCAAATTTTTACAGACCATTGGCTTGACATGGAGATCATGGAGCCTCAGGCCTGCCTTCTCTTAGAGGGGTTGAGTAGGGGGAATGGATGTGTCACCAAGGCTGGTGCAGTGATGGTGTGGCAGCAGTCTATGAGCGTGGGAGTAGTAGATATTTACCTTTTTTCCTGATCTCTGTGGACCTCCCCATTCTGCATTTGTTCCACATGCAGAATTTCCATTGATGTTGATGGGAATTCCAAGCAAGAAACAAGTGCAGAGTTTCCAACTGAAAACCGCACTGCAAATTCCAAAGAAGGCTTTTCCCCTGAAAATTGTTTTGCACAAAAATAATGAATCTTTGCCAACCTTCCCCCCTCTTGCCCCCCCCCCCCGGCCAATTTGGCTTCTATATGTGTAAACAAAAGAAATAAAATCTCCCTAAAGCAAACCTCAGAAAAGCAGCAGCCACCTATCCATTTTTCATTTGATTATGTTTTTATCATTTATTGCTGGGGTGGCATCTTGCACACTTATGGCACTACATAAATAACAACAATCACACACAATTCGATTTATGCTGTTTGCAGGTTGATTGCAAGGTAAGGCTGGAACTAGAAGGAAAATATTATTTTGATAAAAATGAAAATTACATACCTTAATATTTGAAGACTAGAACTTTGTAGCATAGATCAGGAAAAAGTGATCACTCCCCCTAGCTGACATAGCTATGTTAGCAAAACCTCCAATGTAGATGCAACTACATCTACAATTTAAAAATCAGTGTTTTAAAATTATACTTTAACACAAGGCAAGGAAAAAGACATTGATCTTGGCTAATCCTAGAGAAGTTAGCCTGGAAATGTAAGACTGAAAGTCATGTACCCACCAAAGTCGTCGTCAATGTCCTCTGCATCTAGAGTACCACTGCTAGGTATGTTATCATGTTGATCCTCATCCATGACACACTTTGGACATCTCTGTGCAAGCCAGTGGCCAAACATGTGCAGGGTGGTGAGCATCTGGTCTTTGCACATGAGCCTTTAATTAGCTGAAGGATTGATTCATGAGTGCAAGATATTTGACATATAAGTGGTATGATTAGTTCATACTCCTAGACCCATCCATGCCCAAGAGGGACGGGGAGTTTTGGATGCACTTGATCATCCTGTAGCAATTCCATTGCTTGATAATTTGCCCTCTTGATAGCAAATGCAAGAGGACATTGATAAAGACGCAGCTTGTTGGTGGCAATTGTTCTTCTATTGTCTGCTTCTTGGAAAAAATCCGCTGATACAGTACTGCAAGTGTCACAATGTTGGTCTTCAAATGGAAAACTCTGCACATAAATGCCTTAAGTGCATTTATGAACTCCTCAGTGTCTGTTTCAGCTGTTTCAAGCACTTTCAGAGTGAGGAGAGTCTTTGGAGTCTGAATCAAATGCCTTTCAATAAGATAATTTGGTCTTTCTAACTGACCTTCCAGTAATGCCACATCCTGAAAGGGCATAGAAACCTGGCAGTATTTCAGCTTTTAATGGTCTGAGTGATTGGAAAACATCTCTGAGAGATATACAATGATTCTGTACCCCAGCAGCGCACACACAAACAGAATCTTGTGGATGTATTGGGTAGCATCTCACAAAGAGCACTAGAACATCAACGTCTTGTGCAAAAATCCTAAGTTTAGTCGCATCTCTCTCTGCCTGCATGCAAGATAATTTTAGTGTTGGCATCATCATGGGAACTATGAAGAAATGATGAAGCTTTTTGAGCAATTCTTCACAATTGGGAGCATTTTTCCCGCAAAGTATGTATTTCCTGCAAACTCATCCTTTGTGCAAATATGGGACAGTAGCATCTCCATTCTGATGCCGGAGATGTTAGTGGTGTCAGTAATTTTATATTGCACAGATGTAATACCATGGAGTCTCTTCTTTCTGGTAATATTTTTGATTCCTCTGCATATCTGTCAAATATGAGGTGGACTTTGTCATAGGTCCAATATTTACTCTGTAGCCTCATAATGAAGTGGTTAGCCAAATCTCAGGAAGTGTTAACAGTTTCCGGTTTGTTGAGAGCATCTACCTCAGCTATGCCATCTAGATTGCTACACTGAAAGGCCTCTGCTGCCATAAGGTACTGGTCGTGTTGTCAGTAGATGATGGCTTAGGAAGACCTTGCAAGTTGTGCATGTTTGCTTTTCACCTGGCACATATGCATTGTTCTGTCACATTTAAATATCAGTTTGGTACCACGGAGAACTCACACTTGAGCTATGTGAGACTTTGGGAATCCTCATACTAAGATCTTGACATGACAAGGAGATGAGCAAACAATGACCTGTCTGTGGTTAGCCCTGTAATAGTCCCTGCCACTTTCATTCTGACTGTCTTTGCATTTGAGCACAGCTTTAGTCTGTTCTTCTTGACTGGAGTCCATGGATTGACAGTGTCTTGGATAACTATTTGGGTTTTGAAGGATTCATATGAGGCATGATCCAAAGTACCCATTTGATGGACATCGTTAGCTATTTTATCATTGAAGACTGCTTTTGTCATGATATTAATGAGCACTGGTCCATCATAAACAAATGGGTTGTCCAGTGCGAGTAAGCTCATCCCCTTAGCTTTAAAATGCCCCCTTCTTGGCATTTAACGGCACCTAATGAGACTAGATGGTGCTGGGTTACTTCTGGGGAAGTCAATCCAGGCTTGCTCACTGTTTTGTTCAGAATTGGATCGAGTTCTGGGGTTGTCAGGAAAGGCTCGGAAAGAGGATTTGGAGGCTGTATTATGCCCGTCCACCCCATAACGTCTTTCATTGGTCTTTTTTTGTGTTCTAGGGCTTTATTTGAATCAAGGGCACAAAAGGGAACTGATGATACCAATGAGCATTGTGTTTTTAAAAATGAGGTCTGCCTCAGTGATATTCTCCAAAATTCAACTACAGTCAGTACTGTCTCCCAGTTGATGCCGAAAAATGATCAAGACCAAAGTAAAAAAAAGGATATTGTGATAAATTGCTTTAAGATTGTAATTAAGTATGTTATATAATGTATGTGAGGTAACTATGTGCGTATCATTTGTGGCTGGATTCCAGTAATTTCTGGTCGGATGCTGATGTCTTAAATAGCACCTTATTTACAACCCTTTTGACATAACAAATAAAGCAGATAATCTGTACCCCTGAATCACTTCCTTTTTGCTGATGATGGCAAATTAACTTGAAGCACTCCTTCCATGTATAGTTATCTGAACCTTAAAAAATTTAATCACATTCTGAGCATTGGCTGATAACACAGTGCTGTCAGTCGAGAGCCTCAACTTTATCTTTTTGTGAGGGCTTTATTTTTGACATGCTTGTGTCAGAGTGTAATTTTAAAAAAGTTGATTTTTAAACATTTTCTTGAATATATGGCTACATAATTGTTCTAGGTTTGTCATGTTTGGTACCACTGTGTTTGTGGGAGAAACAGCTTTTGAATGATACCTAGCTTGACGCATTTCTGATGACATTGTATTATTAAAATATCCACCAATGGGATGACCTAGAACTTGGAGCTGGGTGTGGGGACAGGCAGCAAGTCCTGCCTGCCATGCTTTAAAGGGTGACACCAGGGAAGTTATGATTCTGTAGATTTTTACAAATCAAATGACATCTCCCTTATCTTTCTGTCATTAACTTGCCTGTAAAATTACATGTGCTCCCAGACTAAACAGCTCTCTTCAGGACAAAAGGCTCCGATTTTCAATTCAGTTGTCTCTCTCTCTCTCTCTCTCATATCAGAAGTGACCAGAGAGCACTAGGCCTCAAAATTCAGATTGATGAAAACTTCATCAAAACAGATACATATGTGCAAAATGTTTTGGCTTTGACAAAACAGTTTATTTTGAGGCTACTAGCTTCCTTAGTCTACTTTTCTTTCAGTCTGCTTTAAGGCAAACTCTTGGCGGCATATGGAAATGCCGCTGAATAAATGTGAGCTGAGGATCTCCCTGGATGTGAGTCATAGTGTCCTGAATATCTGTAGTATTTATATGGCTCTCAGTACCATAGTATCTGAGGGCTTTTCAGTCTTTACTGTACTTATCCTACCAACACTCCTGCGAGGTAGGACCGCTATTATCCCCATTGTATGACTGGGGAACTGAGGCACGGAGAGACAGTGACTTGCCCAAGGTCACACAGGAAGTCTGTCACAGAGCAGGGACTTGAATACATGTCCCCCAAGTCCCAGGCTAGACATCCTAACCACTGCACCATCCTTCCTTTCTGCTCCTGTTATTTATGAATAACACGAAGGAGATGCATTTTGCAGTGGGTATATGAAAAATTTGTAAAAGAAGCCAACACATGTATGTTGGTAGAGTTCAGTGTCATAAAATCAATAGAAATGAGCCTGAATTAGCGCATTCAGGGAGAGGTAGTAGCGGTTTTTGCCTCTGGATTCAGACTCCTTCCTGACGTCTGTACTTAGTTTTTGTGTTGCAGAATGGGCAAATTAAACGGGTAGCCCTAGGTACAGCGGCAGGGAAGGACTTGGTGTTGGGAAAGGCCAGGTTGTAATAAATATACAATTTGCAGAGCTAGGGCACTGCTCCTCTTTAAGTCAATGGGAGTTTTGAAAATGACTTTAAAGGTAAAGTAAAACCACACTTCGAGTGAGGGGTAGGAGTGAGGATGGATACTTTATTTTCATTTACATTTGGCTGCTTGTAACACTGCAGTAGAAGCTTAATGGCATGTTCCTGTTGCTATGCCCTCTTCTCCTGCTGCCTTCTCCTCTTTACCATGTAATTGAAGTGAGTGACTTGTTCCCCACATATACTGAATGGGCCCAATTCTTATACCTTTGTAACCCAGGGATTAATTTCACTGAAGTCAACAAAATTACATAAGCGTATGTGTAAGAAAAATCCCCTCCCAAGTCAGCCCAACTTCTCCTACACCCATTTCTGCCCAGGGCTGAATGTGTAACATCATGTGTAGAGCAGGACAGAATGTGGCCTGTTATGTATTATATTCATTATTTTTTCTTTAATGCCACTATTAAGGGTGTGTGTACTGTTGCTGTAGGTGTGTTAGCTGTGGTCCCACAATATCAGACACCCTCCTTGTCTCACAATTAAGGCTGTCTAAAAGAAATTGCCTGGGCTTCTGTTTCACATGGAAGAGCCAGTACATTGTAATGGCGATTCATTTCCTTCTGCTGTGGCAAATACATTTATCTGAGCAGTCATAATCATATAGTATTGACTGAAATTGTTCTCCCATTTTTAATAGCACTAAATCGTTACGTAGACATAACAAACTAGTTGTTGTTTAAAGGAGTAACGCCTGCATTTAACATGCTGAAAAATGTCACTTTGTAGGGTACTGAAAAAAATGTTTAATACTCTGTAGTCAGGAATGAGTTTGAAGACAAAAGCTACATTATCTAAACATAACTATCATTTGTTCCTATATCCTGTTGTGAGGCGTGCACTTTTCCAACAGTCTTCAGGATTTTCCAACACAAGGCTATTTTTCATCTAAAACTGTTTGAAAGAAAAATGTGACCGGCTCTAATTGCCATTTTCTTGTTCTAATGTGCAGTATGGCGAATCTTCAACATGCTTCACTGTATTGATCGCTATTTCTCGCAAGCCAACAGATTTTTATTAATGCTAAAGCTGAGTATTCTTAAAAAGAAAAACTTCAGAATGGTCATAAATGAATTAATTGCTCTTACAAACTGTTGATTGCACGTCAATCCATTAACGGTACTATTTGAGCCTGTACTTGGCACCCAAAGTGGCCTCTATCCTGCCCCAGATAAGCACATAGCTTCTTTGAGATTTGTGCAGTTGCAATGGAGGGCAGAATGTAACCCCCTGAATTTCAATTGAAATCAGTAGGGTTTACAAACGTGTTTATAGAGTGCCTAGCAAAATGGGGTCCTGGTACATAATGAATAAGGACTTCCGGATCAGGCCCTGTACATTTAATCCTTTGCCCATTCGTGTCCCTTGGCATTCTTTCTCTTTGTTAATGAAATTTTGATTTATTTAATGGTGAGATTTGGGGTTATTATTTAAATTCCATGGTAGATTATATTGTCAAGTATTTTAGTTCTGATTCTTCATCAGCCTAGTTAAAGAACAGTTTATTGAGGTTTTATTTGATAGCACAATATGGACCAACCCTCTGACAATAGTATGAAGAATAATTTGATAGATATGTAGAATAACTGATGTAGGAGTCATCCTACTGTTCCTATATATTTTTCAATTGAAATGCCATTTCTTACGTTTGCTTTTTCTGTATTCTCATTACAGCTGAACGAGATATCAGTGTCTACTGTGGAGTACAAGCAATTACTATGAAGATTAATTTTTGCACAGTTCTTTTTTCTGGTTATTCTGAAACAGATTTGGCTCTGAATGGGAAATACGGGGATGCTCACTGCAAGGGGTTTATAAATAACAACACCTTTCCGGCAGTGGTCATCTTCATCATCAATCTCAGCACTTTGGAATCCTGTGGAAGCACGTTAGTGGTAAGGCAAGATCACGGTCAGATTGTATAATGGCTAATAGTGCATGGAATAGTGTTTGGGGGGGAGGGGAGGAAGGAGGCGGCGCACCAGCATTGCATCATTTACAAAAATCACTGAAATAGTCTTAAACAGTTAGTGAAAAAGTTCACTACACAAAAAATTAGCTTTTAAAAAAAATGGATAGCTCATCAATTTGAGTGCTAACAAGAAGCCAGGAACTAGTAAATAGTGGTAGCCAACAAATTTATTCTACCAGAACTGGTTGGGAATTTTCCCTCAAAATTATTCTTCACTGGAAAATGCAGTTTCTGCAAAATCAAAACTTTCTGCAGGAATGTTTCAATTTTGCTGAAAATTTCCAAATTTCCTTCTGGAAAAATGAAGCAAATATTTTGTTTGGGATTGGTTTTACTGCCTCATAGGAGTTGTAAGTCCAGGTCTCTGAATGAACTATATTTCCCAGGGTGCCACACACTCTGCCCTCTGTGTGACATGGTGCATCATAGGAGTAACATGTTTACAGGCATCATGGGAGAAAAAGGCAACAATGCATCATGGGAAATATAATCTGGCCAGGAATCCTGACCCTGAAGGGAGAATGGCGACATTGGGTATCTGAACTACAGCTCTCATGAGGCAATGCACCACCATTGGGAACTGCTGTGTAATGCTGAACTGACCAGAAACAAAATGCCTGGCCATTTTCAAATCCAGTGTTTTTAGATTTTCTCATTCTATGAGAAATTGCAATATTCAATTTTTCATCCAATTTCAGGACAAACATTGAGCCATTGGAATTTCCCAGAGGAAGGAAATTCAGATTCTCACTCAGCTCTAATTCTTATTTAATGTACTGCGAGTGTCTGTACCACAACTTCTGCTGGACGGCGTGAGACCTGCTCAAATGTCTGATTATGTTGCTCAGCAGTGGTTGGTCAGCAGAAGGACCAGACGCTTTAGTAGTGCTGACATCTAATTGAGATTCTCTGTTAGCTGAAGGGGCAAATACTTGTGTTTCTAGAGCCAAACACTTTAAATGCTATGCAGAATAAATGACAGCTAGGATATCTGGCTGTGTGCAGACAGCCACAAATGTCATGCTTAGATTGTCACGTAAGGCAAGAGTCTAGTACCTTTTTATACCATTGTAATTTCATTAATTTCAGTGGAGTTGCTCCTGATTTACACTAGTGTGAATGAGAGCTGAATCAGACCCTCAGTCCTCTAAACTCTGGTATGCAACAATGCCTCAATTCCTGGGGCAAGCCTACACTTTTAGACTTGAATTTCCTTTTACTCAGAAGAATTGTTATCCAACTTTTTGCTCTCTGCAGGATCTCTGCAGTATGTTTTAAGATGTAAGGTGCGGATTTCTGACAAACACATGGATGGTTTGGGTAACCGAGGACTTCAAAATCTGTATTAAGTAATTTTTAAAAAACAACATAATATTTTGCACGGTTGTCGACACAGACAGAGTTGGTAGTGACATTTTAAGCTTATAGTTTCCTAGCACTTTCTATTATAAGTCCCTGTTTTCTGTTGCTTATAAGTTTGCTGAAGTGTTCAGGATGAATTTTCTTTTTAAAGGTTCAGCCAAAAGCAGTTCGGTTGTTTCCAAGGATAAGTTTAGCAAAAAAAATGGGTAGTTTGCCAATTCTAAAAAAAAAACCCAAACAGTGTGGCTTTTTTTTTTTTTTTAATTTTAAAAAGAGAAGTAGCACCTCCATAGTTTGGAGCAAGGCTTTGAAATTTGGCAGATAGCACTGGGGTTAGAAAGAGGTCTTTTGCCATCCCCATGAAAATTACCCAGATTTGGCAAAATTATAAGGCTCTGAAAATTGCCATTTTCACATGTTCATAAAGCTTGTTAAAAATGTGCTGTTAACCTCTCTGAATGTTTTGGCTGCTCTATGTATGCTCTCATTCCCTATATAGCAAATTCTCGGAATGTGCTCTCAAGCCCTGCCGGGCTCTCAATATGTATCCAGATAGTGCAAAGACCAAGCAGCAGCTTGGGGGGCAGGAGGGAAACACAACTGCATCTCACCACCAGCATCCCCCTTGGCTTAGGCGTGCTGGGCTGTGAGCCAAGAAGAGGCCAGGAATACTGATCTCAGCTCTGCCATTCGCTGGCGTTAATAAGATTACACATTTCATAGCCCTTATTACTAAGCAAGACTCGTACCTGTACATGAGGGAGGCAGGCATCCTTTTCCTCATTGTACAGATGGAATCATTGAGAGATTGTACTTCTGGAAAGGCTGCGAATAGAACACAGAACTCTAATGTGGCAGAGTCCAGTCACATTCTCTTAACCATTCCATCTTTCAGAATTAATGTGCTACATTTTTTGTGTCTGTAACGTCTAGACTACTCTCTCCTCCAGCGCTAGGAATAGAACCCAGGAATCTGGATTTCCAACATTTTTCTGCTGTTTAGCAAACACACACCATGTATACCACCAGGAAACTGCTCAGGGAATAACAGCCGACTGCTGCTAGCAGGTTTTCCTTAGTTCAAGAAATTAAGATGTGTGGTGAATCTAATGGTCCTGGGTTCAAACCCAGGAATTATACAGGTGTGCAGAGGTCAGCGTGGTTTGACAGGATGGATTCCTGATTTTTTTTCAGTTTTTCATGTTTAAAAATCTAGGCCATTACAAAAACATTACAAAAACTACATGAAAGCAATGCAAAGTCAAGCAACAAGTTAGAAAATGCCACAGTTAGTTTCATGCAACCTTAATTTGACCCTATTGTGTACATGCATTATAAGATACTCTTTAATTACGTAGTCTCATAGTATTTTCTGCATAATACCACTAACTCATTTAGTAAACAGGTGAATGAAGAAGCAGAGGGTTGCAGGAAGCGAAAGAATGTTTACTTGTGTTTTGAAGGCATTGGAGGGGATACAGGAGAGCTGGGTACTATTTCTTTGTCTACTACATACTTATGTGATGGTGAACAAATCATACATGCAAAGAGGTTGAATTAAGGTTACACAGACAGCATCAATTGTAGCATTGTCTAAATATTGAATGCTTGACTTTGCAGCATTGGCATTCTTTTTAACTTAGATTTTTGGTATGTGGTTTATCATTTATAGATGTGTATTTCCATAGAGATAGACACAAACATTAACCAGCAATTCAGTTGTTTGGCTTGAGTGGATTTACTGTCTCATAAATATGACTTTAAAAATACTATAACTTTCCCATTTCTATAATCTACTGCATGATTTGGAAACAATCATGAACCAACATACTGGTAGTGGCCACACATTATTTCAGTGAATGAGATTTTTTGTAAAATAACTTCATTTTCAGGTTTTATAAAATAACTTTCAGTTTATACAAGGCTCTGATATTTTGTTAGCTTCCAAACCTAATAGAACTGTTTCTTCATCTTTCTCCAGTGATCCATGGGAATTCATCAGGAATGTTCAGAGAAAATGCTCACCTGAAAAATTGTTCAGGGGACCTCAGGGCATTCCAGATCTATGTTTAGGAGCTACAGTGAGCCATATTTTGCATTCAGTCACACCCCTGTAATCCCAGTTGACTACAGGCTATGCGGGTAAAATAGAAAACAGAATTTGATTTAGTAAACCAAATTAATCCCTGGAGTATTCAATGAAGTTACACCAGGGATGAATTGGGCTCAAATTGTCAGAATTTTCCAATCTTTGGATTTCTTTCTTTATTTTCTTTTTTTCCTTTTCTTTCTTTCTTTAGCTAGCCTTCTGGTAATGTCTATTTTCATACCTTCCTCAATAGGTATCTTCAGTTCCAGGCATCAATGCATATGGGAATGTATCAGTGGTACAGATAGGAAATGTTTCAGGATATATAGATACACCAGATCCACCAACAATCATCAGCTATTTACCTGGGCTTCTGTACAAATTTAGTTGTAGCTACCCATTGGAATACTTGGTCAACAATACACAATTATCTTCGTAAGTATGCTTTTCATTCATTCTATGTACTTTATGGGGTGTGGGTGTTTGTATACACACATACCCCAATATTTATTGCCATAAAAAAGGGTTCTGTTAGTGAATAAACTAAAACCAAGAGTGTGGGAACAAGTGGCAGGGAGAAAAAGGGAGACCAAGGAAAGAAAAGTAGAGCATCTGTATAATAAAATGACTTACCAAAAACTACTCTATTTCGTTGCCTAACTTGTGTAAAAATTTTGGCTTCTAAATGCATGAGAGTTTATGACAGAAGAATAGCTGCATACAAATTTAAATTTCTCATGCAATATAATTTTTTGAGTTGAGTAATGTATGAATATGTAGTGCAAGGAAACACATTTTCCATGAGCAGACACTATACATCATGGAGAACTGGTTCCTTTATGTCATTTTGCCTTTCTGCTAATTATTTGCCTGATTCATGTTTTTAATAGCATCCATTACTTCTGGTATAGTAAAGGTCCTGTCATTGTCTCCCCTATAAATTCCTATTTTTGGATGCTTATAACCTAAACCTCAAAAATCTCTCCTCATGATGCATCTCAAGAACTCATTAGGAGTAAAGAAGCACTTACACAAGTGCAAAAAACCAAAAACAAAACAAAGCAGATCTAAACCCTTCAATTGTTTCTGGTTTCTAAATCTGTTTTAGATCATCAGCTGCAATTTCTGTAAAAGAGAACAATGGGACATTTATCAGCACTCTGAGTTTGCTGCTTTACAATGTAAGTATAAAACAGTAAACAAATTCTATGTACTGTAATATGCTCTTGGCTGAATTATGCTCTGAATTACACGGCTGTAGGTCCCATTGACAGAGCAGAATTAGGCTCTTTATGTGTTCATTATGTGTTAAGTTCCCAAAGGGCAGATGATCCAATGGAGATACTACCAAATAAGAACCCCAGGGGGATACAAGAAGGGTTGCTAATGATTGCAAGGGAGAATAGTAGATGAGAGAACTTTCAGCCAGAAAGAATAGGGGATAGGCTGGAGAATTGCACCGTCACCAGGAAAAGGCAGGTCTATGTGATTGGGGATTCCCTACTGAAAAGAACAGACAGGCCTGTAATCAGAGCTGATCTGGAGAACAGAAAGGTGTGCTGTCTGCTGGGTGCTAAGATATGGGATGTAGACCTGAGGCTGAAGAGGATCCTAACAGGAGTGGGAAAGAATCCACTGATTGTCCTTCATGTGGGTACAAATGATACAGCGAGATTCTCGCTGGAACATATCAAAGGAGACTATGCCAAGCTGGGGAAGACTCTTAAAGAAATGGAGGCTCAGGTGATCTTCAGTGGGATTCTGCCTGTCCCTAGAGGAGGACAACAAAAGCGTGACAAGATTTTGATGATCAACAGATGGCTCAGGCAGTGGTGCTATAAGGAGAGCTTTGGGATTTATGGTCAGTGGGAGGCATTCATGGACAGAGGACTGTTCTCTTGGGATGGACTTCACCTGAACAGGGAGGAAAACAGACTTCTGAGATGGATGCCGGCACAACTGATTAAGAGAGCTTTAAACTAGGGATTTGGGGGAGATGGTTGGGAGATGCTCGGGTAATCTCCATGCCTGATTTTAGCATTGAGAAGGAGGAAAATGACATAAGAAAGGACACAGCTGTGCGGAACAGAATGGACATTAAGAGGAAGGATGGTGTAGATATCAGTCTAATAGGTAATACTAGTGGTAGAATGACCGTGCCAAACAGGTAAGTAACGTGAATGAAGCCAAACAGCAAAAATTAAGATGTTTGTACACCAATGCTAGGAGCCTGGGTAACAAAATGGAGGAACTAGAGTTACTGGTGAAGCAAGTGGAACCAGATATTGTAGGGATAACAGAAACATGGTGGAATAGTAGTCATGACTGGTGTACAAATATTGAAGGATATGTGCTCTTTAGGAAAGACAGATATAAAGGCAAAGATGGTGGAGTATTGTCTATCAATAATGAGGTAGACTAAATAAATTAGAAGTGATGGAATAGATAAAACAGAGTCTGTCTGAGTGAAAAACACATTGAGGAAGAAATCTACTAGAGCTACCCCTGGGATAGTGCTTGGGGTGTGCTACAGACCACTAGGATGTGATTTGGACATGGCTAGAGACCTCTTTAATACTTTTAATGAAGTAAATACTGCTGTGAATTGTGTGATTATGGGAGACTTCATCTTCCCAGATATAGACTGAAGGACAAGTGCTAGTAGTAATAAAAAGGCCCAGAATTTTCTGGATGTGATAGCTGATGGATTCCTTCACAAAATAGTTACTGAAACAAGAGGGGATGCCATTTTAGACTTGATATTGGTGAATAGTGAGGACTTCATAGAATAACTGGTTGCCAGGGAGAACCTTGGTTCGAGCAACCATGAGCTAATTCAGTTCAAACTAAGTGGAAGGATAAACAAAAATAGATCTGTGGCGAGGATCTTTGACTTGAAAAGGGCTAACTTTAAAAAACTAAGGCCCGGTCTATACTTACCTTTGGGATTCGATGGCAGTTGACGGGAGATACGCAAGTGACATAAATCACTTGCATATCTCCCGTCGATTTTGCAGCGTCTGTTCTGTGTGCCGTCCACACTATGCTGCAGTGTGCACCTTTGACGCAGCACTACGCCACTTACCAGGGTGGTTTTCCTGTGTCACTTGCTGGATCGACTGAGCGGGTCTACACAGACTGCTCAGTTGATCCAGAGAAATCGATCTGACAGTGGCGAATTTGCGGCTGCCAGTGTAGACCCAGCCTAAGGGAATTAGTTGGGGAAGTGGACTGGACTGAAGAACTCATGGATCTAAAGGCGGAGGAGGCTTGGAATTACTTGAAGTGAAAGTTGCAGGAACTATCTTTGCCTGCATCCCAAGAAAGGGGAAAAAATTCATAGGCAAGAGTTGTAGACCGAGCTGGATGAGCAAGCATCTCAGACAGATGATTAAGAAAAAGCAGAAAGCCAACAAGGAATGGAAGATGGGAGGGATCTGCAAGGAAAGCTACTTCTTGGAGGTCAAACATATAGGGATAAAGTGAAAAATGCCAAAAGCCAAGTAGAATTGGACCTTGAAAGGGAATTAAAATGTACAGTAAAAGGTTCTATAGCCATATAATTAGGAAGAAAACAAAGAAAGAAGGGGGACTGATAAGCACTGAGGATGGGATGGAGGTTAAGGATAATCTAGGCATGGGTGAATAGCTACACAAATATTTTGCCTCCCTTTTAATGAGGCTAATGAAGAAGTTGGGGATAGTGGTGGGTGACTAATGGGAATGAGGATATGGAGGTAGAAATTACCACATCCAAACTTGAACAATTTAGTGGGACAAAATCGGGGGGCCTGGATAATCTCCATCCAAGGATATTAAAGGAACTGGTACATGAAATTGCAAGATCATTAGCAAGGATTTTTAATGGCTCTGTAAACTCAGGGGTTATAATGTATGACTGAAGAATTGTTAATGTAGTTCCTATTTTTAAGAAAAGAGGGGAAAAGGTGATCAGGGTAACTAAAGTCTTGTTAGTTTGATTTCAGTAGTATGCAAGGTGTTGGAAAATATTTTGAAAGAGAAAGTATTTAAGGACATTAAAGTTAACAGTAATTGGGACAAAATACAACATGGATTTACAAAAGGTAGATTATGCCAGACCATACTGATTTCCTTTTTTGAGAAGATAACAGATTTTTTAGAAAAAGGTAATGCAGTAGATCTAATTTATGAAGATTTCAGTAAGGCATTTTATATGGTTCCACATGGGGAATTATTAGTTAAATTGGAAAAGATGAGTATTAATATGAAAATTGAAAGGTGGATGAGAAACTGGTTAAAGGGGGACTACAATGGGTCATACTGAGAGGTGAACTGTCAGGCTGGAGGGAGGTTACTAGTGGAGTTCCCTCAGGGATCGGTCTTAGGACCAACCTTATTTAACTTTTTTATTACCGACCTTGGCACAAAAAGTGGGAGTGTGCTAATAAAGTTTGTGGATGACACAAAGTTGGGAGGTACTGCCAATACAGAGAAGGATTAGGATATCATACAAGAGGATCTGGATGACCTTGTAAACTGAAAAAATAGAAATAGGATGAAATTTAATAGTGGAAAGTGCAAGGTCATGCATTTAGGGACTAATAACAAGAATTTTTGCTATAAGCTGGGGATGCATCAGTTGGAAGGGACAGAGGAGAAGGACCTGGGTGTATTGGCGGATCACAGGATGACTGAGGCACCAATGTTGTGTCCATAAAAAAGCTAATGTGGTCCTAGGATGCATCAGACAGGGTATTTCCAGTAGAGACAGGGAAGGGTTAGTACCATTCTACAAGGTGTTGGTGAGCCCTTATCTGGAATATTGTGTGCAGTTCCGGTCCCCCATGTTTAAGAAAGATGAATTCAAACTGGAACAGGTGCAGAGAAGGGCTACTAGGATGATCCGTGGAATAGAAAAACAAGACTCAAAGAGCTTGGATTGTTTAGCTTAACCAAAATCAGGCTGATTGCTCTCCTATAAATAGATCAGATGGATAAATGCCAGGGAGGGAGAGGAATTATTTAAGTTCAGTGCCAATGTTACAAGAACAAATGGATATACACTGGCCATCAGGAAGTTGAGACTTGAACTTAGACATAGGTTTCTAACCATCAGAGGAGTCAAGTTCTGCTGTAGCCTTCCAAAGGGAACAGTGGGGTCAAAAAACCTAGCTGGCTTCAAAATTGAGCTTGATAAATTTATGGAGGGGATGGTATGATGGGACAGCCTAATTTGGCAATTAACTGATCTTTGACTACTAGTGTAAATATGCCCATGGGATGTTTGATGGGGTGGGTTGTGAGGTACTACATAGAATTCTTTCTTGGGTCTCTGGCTGGTGGGTCTTGCCCACATGCCCAGGATTTAGCTGATTGCCATATTTGGGGTCAAGGAGGAATTTTCCCTCAGTGCTGATTGGCGAAGGCCCTGGGTTTCTTTTGCCTTCGTCCGTAGCATGGGGCATGGGTCACTAGCTGAGGGATTCTCTGTACCTTGAAGTCTTTAATCCATGATTTAAGGACTTCAATAACTCAGTCATAGGTTAGAGGTTTATTACAGGAGTGGGTGGGTGAGGTTCTGTACCCTGCATTGTACAGGAATACAGACTAGTTGATCATATTGGTCTCTTCTGACCTTAGAGTCTGAGGGAAGCAGGCCTTCCATTCAGTTGTCATTCATCTAACTGTTAACTTGTGCTTGTTCTTTTTTAAAAATATACCTGTTATCTCTTATCTTAGTCCGTATCCTGACTGACCTACCATCTATATTTTTATTCTGTGTTTGCACGGTGACTAGCACAGTGGCATCCTGATTAACAAGTGGGGCCTCCAAACCCTACTGCAGTACAAATTACAATAAGGGAAGCCCTAGAATTTATATCTATTGTGTACCGTGCCTGTATAATTTACCTGTTCTAAATATGATCGGATAATAAGTTAAATTTCTCAGAAGCATACCCAGATTCCAGAGTCTTGTCAAAGTATTTTGACCCTTTTAAATAGGAGAGAAGGATGCAGGATTTACCCCCAGTCTATAGGTCCATACAGATGCTTTATGCATGCTTGTGGCTGCTGACACTTCTTTCATACTTTTTCAGGTAATTGGGTTTGAATATACATGACTGTATAAGCTTTTATTATGTAAATATGGACAGCGACAGTAAAATGTAAAAAATGTAGGGACATCTATTTATAACATCAACATTAATCCCTGAAATATTTTCTTGTTGATTAAAATTTTTATTCATACATTTTTAATACCTGATTTAAATACCAATTTTTCAATCTATCAAGAAACATTTTTGTAAATTATGAATCTGATTTTTGCCTTATTATTCATGTCATCATGATGTGGAGTGATAATTCATGCAACTGATTTAAAAGTCAACGCTTTTTACGTGGAATATAATGAGCTATAAATATCGTAACAGGACGTTTTCCAAAGGCATTTTAAAAAAAATTCATGTTTGTAAGTTTTTCGTTTGACAGAGCAGAGTTCTCAAAAACAAATTAAAATGTATTAGAATGAAGATTATATTTCATCTATTTTTAAATAAACTTGTAGTCAAAAAGGGGGAGAGAATCAAGTTTCTCAAAGCTACAGGAATTGAATAATGCTTTGGAAGAGCCATTCACAGTTTTCCCAGTGAGTGAATAATAAAATAAATTATGCTGAGATAGGCCCCTATATGAAGTGCCTTAGCATAAAGGGGCTTGATTATGCCCAATTAAAATCAGTGGGAGTAAGGTCAGATCCAAGGTATTCAAGTGACTAAGAATGAAGTTGTTGGTATTTGACCTTGAGGTTTGATCCTGTGAGATACTCCTAGGAGAAACACAGCAATTCACAGAATCAGGCTGGTATTGAGAAAAAACAATCAAACACAAAGCAGTAAGATACTTTTAGCAGTTGTAACTATTTTTAGGCTCTTGTACATAGATAATATATACAATATATTTTGCCTTTTTTTATAAAAGGCCAACATTTACAAATGCAGATGCCAAAAATAGGCATTTAAAAAGAATATTTAAACACCTAAGAGTCCTGCTTTCCAAAGGCGTTGCACGTTTGTCGCTCCAAAAGACACTCAGTGGCTGAAAAAATAAGCTATTTTGGGGTGCCCAAATAAGAATTTAGGTGCCAAACTTTAGACACCTGTTTGAACACTTCAGACATGCTGTTTTGTTTTTTGTCAATAATATTTATACTCTATCCTCAATTCCCTCTCTCTTCCCACCTCTCCCCCCACAAACTTGTTGATATTTTCATTTGTTCTGTTGTGTGCTGCCTTGTATGAATACATCTGCAAACTTTCTGGGAGCCAAGCACAAAACTAGCCATTTTATGGAAAAGCCCTAAAGAGATAAATAGGGATTAAGGCTTGGATTTTCAAAGGGGTCTAAGGGAGTTAGATGTCCATACATAACTCTTCAGGTGTGGTTGCAACATGTGTAGCACAGGTACTAAGATAGCTTTGATCTAGTTAGCTTGCTAAAAATAGCATTGTGGGCCGTGGCACATGGGGAGTGCACAGGCTAGCGGCCCCAATACAATCCCTCTTAGGACCTTGGACAACTAACCCATACTCCTGTCTGTGCTACTGCAGCAGAACTATGTTTAGAAAGATAGCTTGATCAAAGTTAGCTCGGGTACACCTACATGTGTTGCAGTTGTTCCTCCCAATTGCAGTATAGACCTATCTTCAGACTTTGAAATTCTCAGCCTATAGCAATAGAGTTCTATAGAAATTGCTTCATAAATCTGTAGAGTATAATAAGAGTGATAGATCCTTTCTATAGCTTATCTGACCCAACCTACAGAATTTAAAAGCGAAGTATACCAAATTCTAGGGTTTGGTAAAAATTCTATAGTACACCTTATTTCATTCTATTTAACATTCTAAAGGACTTTCCATAAGGGTGAAGTTACATAGGAAGTTGTAAATCCTGTTTTTCTTTCTATTAGAAAAATCTCTTGCTTTGAACATTTAATGTAATATTTTCCAAACGTTCTGGTGTTGTCTGCTGCACCATCCTGGTTTTATTGTGACACAGCTTTTGCAAGGCAGGACTTCGAAAACGCGGACTGCATATTGGGCGTCTCCATCTCCCACTAGAGACCTTTCTTCCATTTGCTGAACCTCCCCTACACTCCTCTATTTCTAATGCTCATCTGCAATATATTAAATGATGTTCTCTCTAAGTGCATTTTGTACTGCTGAATTATGTCTGTGTGAAGGGTTCCCACTTAAACTCCTGGAAACCCTGGCTGATAGACCTCTTTGTGAATTTATCATCATACACAGGCCACCAGGGTATGTCCACCAAGCGTCTTTATGACTGTTTATACTCCAGGTACATCACAACATAGCAGCAATTGTGTGTGGGCCACTTCCTGCTCCTTGGCTCAGCATTTTACACCGCTTGCTTTTTTCTGAGCAGTACCCAGTTGAAGTAATTCCTCATTGGCTCATTGGGCTCTCTACAGGTGCGAGTGATCCCTTTTACCTTTCCAAGCCCAAGCTGCTTACGTCCCTTCTGCTCTAACTATACCCAGTGCCCTGAGTGTTCTAAATGACCAGGGTGCTGGCTTCCAAAGAGCTCAATTTATAATGGCTAACACAACCCTGTCACAGTCTGAACCTCCATATTTAACACTCTCTCTCTCTCTCTCTGTCTCTGGTAATGGGACTTTTGAAAAGAGGTAATTTTTAAATACAATCTTTGTTTATTTGTTACCAAACACTTTTAACAAGTCAGTTTCCACTAAACCTGTGTTGTGGGGAGCAAAACATCTGTTCTATCATCTGAGGGTAGACCTTGAACTTTGTGAAACTTGATGGCACTGCTGTTTCCACTAAACCAACTGACCAGAAAAGCTTTTGTGTTGCAAGGTGCTGGTATTGCCAGTGCATTACCGCAAGTGTTTGTTTTTTCCAGGACTCAACATACAGCCAGCTGCTGATTATCCCCAGCATAGGTTTACCTTTGAAAACTAAAATATATGCAGCAGTGCGAGCAACCAACCTTGATGGCAGGTACAGTAAAGGATGTTGTTTCTTCCCTTTCCAATTTTTGCAGTTCTTGAGCAGCATCAGTCTCCATCTGAATGATAATTATAATCATATATGGCTTTTTTGACAGTCTTTTATAATTAGGCTTGGCAGGATTTGATTTTTTTAAAAATATTGCTGGATAACTGATTAATTTTAAGCATTGTTTTAATTGTTGTTTACATTTTCACAGGTGTGGGAAACGATGGAGGTATCAGATAATAGGTGGATCAGACAATTATTTAATGACAGACATTGAGCTTCAGAAAGTTGAAGTTTTATAACTGTCAAAACACAAACTATCAGTCATGTCAAAATATACAAAGGGTATGTCTACACTGCAGGGGGAAGTCGACTTACTTAAAGTCAACTTACACCCGCCAATTTTTAGAAGTCGCTGGATCATGTCCACACCACGCTCCTTGTGCCGGGCTTGTGTGTCCACACTCGCCATGATTGTGTTGGCAATCAAAGCAGTGCACCGTGGGTAGCTATCCCATATGGCAACTTGCAACGTTGGCTGTTGGGACGAGATTCATCATCCCATGATGCAATGCTATTTCCCCCTCCCTTCTTCCCCCAAACAAACAGGAAAGTGATTTTCGCGCCATTTGTTTATGCTCTGTGCTCACTATTGCTGCAGAGACATGGAGTCAGCTCTACTCTGCTCTATTGTGAGCATCACAAATACATCTCGACTTATCATTGAGTTTTTTCAAAGAAGAGCAAGAAGCTGAAGCACAGGCAACCATTATGCCACTGAGGCGTCCCTCCTACAAGCCATCAAGCGGAACAATTCCTGATTGCTGCAGGCCGTAACGCATCATCTGCAGTCTGTGGAGTGCCGGTTCTGGTCCTGGGAAACAAGCACAGACTGGTGGGACCGCATCGTTATGCAGCTGTGGGATGATGACAGATGGCTGCAAAATTTTCATCTGCAAAAGGCCACTTTCCTTGAACTTGGCTCAGAGCTGGCCCGTCCCTGAAGTGCATGAATACTCGCTTGAGACAAACTCTGATGATGGAGAAGAGAGTGGCCATCACTTTGTGGAAATTGGCAACCCCTGACTGTTACCGCTCGGTTGGGAATCAATTTGGAGTTGGTAATTCTACAGTGGGCACTGCCATGATTCAAGTGTGCAAGGCCATTAATAGACTTCTGCTACAAAGGCTAGTGACACTGGGAAATGTGCAGGACACAGTGGATGGGTTTGCTGTGATGGGGTTCCCAAACTGCAGGGGGGGCATTGATGGCACATACATCCCTATATTAGCACCTGCCCACCCCTCGACTGAGTACATAAACTGCAAGGGGTACTTTTCCATGGTCCTGCAGGCCTTTGTGGATCACAGGGGTTGTTTTACAGACATCTGTGTGGGGTGATCTGGAAAGGTGCATGACGCACACGTATTTCAGAATTCGGGGTTGTTCTCTAACATACAGGCAGGCACTTTCTTCCCAGACCAAAAAATTCACATTGGGGGTGTGGAAACACCAATAGTGATCCTGGAGGATCCTGCTTACCCCTTGCTCCCTTGGCTATTGAAGCCATACACCGGGCACCTTGACAGCGACAAGGAACATTTTAATAACAGGTTAAGCACTTGCAGAATGGTTGTTGAATGTGCATTTGGGCGTTTAAAGGCCAGATGGAGAAGTCTCCTCACTAGGCTGGACATGAGTGAAAAGAACATTCCCTCAGTGATATCTGCATGCTGTGTTCTTCATAATGTGTGTGAAGCGAAAGGGGAAAGGTTCCCCCAGGGTTGGGCTGTGGAGGCAGAATGACTGGCCGCAATGATGAGCAGCCAGATGCCAGCAATACGCTGAGAGCTAACTGCGTAGCGCTTTGCATTAGGGAAGCATTGAAAACCAGGTTCTGCAATGAGATGCAGTAATGATTTCTGTTCCTGTATGTTATGTGCCTTTGCTTTAAATCCCCCCTACCATGGACGTCAGTACCCTCCAAATCCCTCCCAAGCAAGATGTGAATTAATAAAGAAATGTGTTGAAACGATGTAAACTTTTATTTATGAACATTCAAGTTGGTCCTCTTCCTAATCTGCGAAAGTCTTTCTGAAAGTTCGAGTGGGCTGGGTGAAGGCCAAGGTGTCTATAGAACAAAAAGAAATGCACAAAGCTGCCATTGTTTGCATAGGCAGGGAAATGAGTGAAATGCAACAATGTATTAAAAACTCCCTTTGCTGTGCACAAGGGTAAGACAGACCCTCATTCCATTCTTCCCATCCCAGAAGGGTAGGCTTGATGTGCCGTTACAGAGATGGTAAGATATGGAAACTTTACTCTGAGGATTAAAAAAGCTCATTTCAAATGCCCTGTATGAGAGGGGTGACTGGGTGCCACGGTTAAATTAAGAGGAACGTTTTGTCACAAGGTGGACACGGATCTGGGGGCAGCATGGGCGGGGGAGAAAGGAGATTAATAGTGTCATTTGAAACCATAGCCAAATAACTGAAGCTATTTTAGTGGGGAAAAAACAATGGAGAATAAACATGCACCGTCGTCCCTAGGTGACAATGAGCGATATCAGTCTCCTGAGGGTAACGCATGAGGAAAGGGAAGATTTGCTGCACACAGTGTGGTTCTGGCCTGGCCTTTAGGCTGATATGCTGTGTTCCACCATGGTTCTGGATCCTTGATTGCAGCATAGCACGGCAAAGTATCCTACCAGGGAGGAAGGAACAAGGCTGCCCTGCCCCAAAACCTTTTGAAAAGGATAACAGGTTATCTAAATGAAAGTTTCCTTGAGATATCAACTCATGATTCTTGGAGCATATCTCTGCACAAAAATAATCTGTTCTGGGATAGCCACCCAAGACAGTATGCTAAACCCCTGAAATCCCCTTTTTCTCCTCCCCTCCATTAAAAAGGAACATAACGGCTAAGAAGAAATAAACCTCACCAGATGTGCCTTCCCCAGGATCATTAGTGCTGTCCTGTGTGCTACTGGACTGCTCTGGGGTCAGGAATAGGTCCTGACTGTCTGGGAGAAGGAACGCCCCGCTCTCCTGCACCCTACTCAACTCCTCCTCCTCATCCACAGAGTCCTCATCATTGTCCCTGGAGTGGGATGGAGCAGAGGTATCAATGCTCCGTGGCGGCACTATGGTGGGATCCCCGCCGAGAATGGCATGCAGCTTCTCGTAGAAGCAGCATTTTTTGGGTGAGGAGACAGAACAGCTGTTCACTTCTCTGGCCTTTTGTTATGCTTGCTGCAGCTCCCTGATCTTCACGTGGCACTGCTGAGCATCCCTGTTGTGCCCCTTCTCCAACATGCCCTGAGATATTTTGCCGTAAATGTCCAAATTCCTTTTGCTGGCTCTGAGCTAAGCCATAATGGACTCCTCACCCCAAAGACTGATGAGATCTAAGACCTCTGGTTAACTCCATGCTGGAGCACATTTGGGCCTTGCAGTAGCCATGAGGAATTCAGCTACAAAGCTCTCTCCATGCTGACAGCACAGGAAATGAAAATTCAAATGTTCCCGATGCACGGGGTGGGGGCCATTTCCGGTGAGTGTGACCACATAACAGAGCGTGAATGTCCAGAGCAGTCACAACAGGGCATTCTGGGATACCTAACGGAGGCCAGGAACATCGAATTACATTACACTCTGTCCACACTGATGCGAAATTGAACCAATAAAATCGAATTAGGTGCTACGCCACTTGTGGAGGTGGTTTTATTACATCGTCTTTTGACGGGTGTTAAGTCAACGGCACTGCCATGACAATGTAGACGCAGGCTTTCAGAGATGGATGTAAGTGACGTTATGTTGACCTCTGTCACCAGTGTAGACCAGGCCAAAGTAAATATCCTTAACTCAAAGTCTAATTAGTTCTCAAGCAGCATTTTCTTTCTTTTCCTACCTGTAAATTTTGAATATTACTGATGGAAATATATTTTCATAGGTTTGTGTGTGTATAGTGAAAACAGTGTTTACTGATATTTACTGATAAAAATCTAATACTTCCAAGCCTATTTATAATGTAATAAAATGGCTGATATGTGTCAATCACTTCCCTCAGCTGGATGGAATCAGATCTGCTTAGCTATGTGTCGCAGGCCCCTATAACGTTAATCATCCACAAAGATTCTCCTAGAGCTCAAGGGAGGGAGTCGTGGGCTTTTGTAAGAGGAAGATGTTAATCCTGTCCAATGTTGCCATGAAATTCTGGGGGGAGCTGTGCAGAAAAGTGGAACCCATGAAGTGCAATTTAGCCACTGGTTTGTAATAGCTTTTTTGCTGTGGAACAGATGGGTGTAAAACCATGATGGTTGAATTGTACCATTCCTGCACTGTGGTATAGATTGTGCAGTAATGTAAGTAATGCAGAAAAATAAAAACAATTATACTGACATAGAATGGTCTCAGTGAGATTGTAGGGATTCTATACTCGGCTTGTAATTGTACATAACTGCAGGTTCAGTTCATTGGCTAGTACTATCAACTTGTATATCTATTTGTATCTCAGGTTTTCTAAAAAGTTTTTTCTGACAATTATCTTGCTACTCATGCAGATGGAATGTTTTGATGGACTATTGTTACACCACTCCATCTGGTAATCCCAATGATGAGCTCCGATATGATCTCTTCTTGAGGTAGGTACTTTGCAAATCCAGCATTTGTATGCAAATACCCTCCTTTTAAGACCTCAGTTATAAGTGTTTGTGTGGTGCTACATTTCTTGACAGTCCTGAGGTTTTTAAGGAAGGTCCAAAATCTATGATCACAAATAACTAATTAGGTACTCACCTAGGAATTTGCTAACATGAGTATTGGGTAAGCATGTGGAGTCATGAAAATGGTGTGCGCCCATGTCAGTGTAGAAATAGGCATTTTGCATGTGCGTACTAGGAGGTCCTGTAATCAAATTTCAATAGATATGTACTTATTAACATTTATTTTAATACAAGCAACTGGGAGAATATCTTACACGATAACTATCTGAAATGTGTAAGGTGCGGATTCAGGAAAGTGCTTAAGCACATGCGTAAGAGCTACCCTGAATGGGAATAGCTTCCTGAATTGGGGCTTTAGAAAGGCTAGAATAGAGCGACTTGGTGTCTCAGCAACACCCCAGATCATATCAGAGGCTCATGGTGGAGCTGCTACCTCCTTTCAAAGGGGCCTATCTACAAAAATCAGTTTACCTGATAACGTTTTGTTTCAAGTCTCAAAATTATGTGGGGTTTGAATTAAATGGGACCTGGAGCTGAGTTACCGCGGTTTTTGTTTGGATGTTGCAAAACACAATTCAGGTTTTGCGTAACCAAGTATATCTTGATTTTGGTGGGTTTCCATAGCATTTGGCATCTTATTTGAAAAAAAGAAAACTTTTCTAAGTTTTCTAAGTTGCTAAGGGGTGTGTGTATGTGTGTGTGGTTTTTAAGCACTGCTTTAAAGTGTGTGTGTGACATATACACATACCCCCTTCTTGGGCTTCTTCAACAGAAGGCATTCCTTCCTGTTATAGCCTTTCTTTCAGCAGCAGCAACCACCAGCTGCCTTCTTACTTGTTCCAAGACTCCTCTTTTCATCCCTCAGCAGGCCCATCTCCTAGTAACCTGATCCTTGTCAGGTGACTTCGCTTGTTGTCTCCACCTAGGGAGGCAAGGCAAATCTGGCACAAGGTATAGCTGAGCTCTTAAACCCTCTTAAAGGACCAGATCACCTTGTGACAGTGTTCTCTTGCACATACAATGTCAAGCAGAGTTGATTTCCAAATGCCGATATGGGATGAAATTGTGCTCTGACATAACTCCCACTGCAGTCAACAGGAGTTAACACTGCAGAATCAGGCCTAGTTATCTCAAATCCTGTGTGTTGCAGACAGTCTAAGATAAGCGAATCACCTAAAGAAAATATCGGAAATGTGACGTTCTTGAATACAGATCCTTTCTGGTGTTTGTAAGAATAATTCTGACTCTGAGCCTTTTGTCCATTGTCATTCTCTGCCTATTTGTGCAATGCTCATCACCAGGCCATCTCAGCACTTGACCTATGATAGCACAAGTGAGACTCACTCCCATAGTTTCCCATTTTGGCCATCATGGTGCTGTCTTGTTTTGCACAGAGCTTAAGTATTGATCTTGCTGCTTATAGTCCCTTATTTTCAGTTTGGGGCTAAAAGTCAGAGGCACACATGATCATCCCAGTTTTAATCTTCTATACAAATTAGCTGCGACAAGGACCCCCAGACAACTGTCATTGAGAATGGCAAGAGCCAGATGGGCCGGTTTTCCTTTGAGGTGTTCCGCTTTGTGAAGCACAAAAACCAGAAGATGTCTACAGTCTTCCTCCATTGTGTGACAAAGCTGTGCAGAACAGATGACTGCCCTTTTCTTGTACCTGTAAGTTTTTTTGGGGTGGGGGGCCCTCTGTTGTTAATCTTTATGAATCTGTGTTGTGACGGGGGAGAATTGTTGAACCATTCTACTCCTGTAATATGCAGATGGGTCGAGGAGGTATAGGGCATTTTGAAAAAAAAATCATTTGATGAGGTCAGAATGATCTGTTCTGACATTTTCAGAAAGGAACATTTTGATTTTTAGGTATTGAAACAGCTTGGCATTTAGAATATTTTTCTAAGATAAAAAAAATAAGATGATACAAAAGTTGAAAGGGAAACAAAACTATTTTATCAAAAGGAAATGTTTTGATTGATTGACAGAAAATGTGTTTTGGGGATTTTTTTGTTTTTGAAAATGTTCTTTTGTGGGAAACTTTGAAATTTTGTTTTCATTGCAATTTGGAATTCAATGAATTTTGAAATTGCAGAATTTCCTGTGAAATGAAAATTCTGGTTCCTGCACTGTTCAGCCCAAGAAAGAGGAAAACCCTCTTACAGAATTTACTCATCTAAGCTCCAGTTTAGCAAAGAATTTAAAGCATGTGCTTAAAGATAAGAATGTGCTTGACTGCTTTGCTGAATCAGGGCCTGAAACATGAAGTATGAAAAGAACATGACAGTCAAATTAGAATTATTTTAGGTTTCAGCTTGGTTTGTGTACTCAAGATATGTATGGCCATGGTGGATGGAAAACAGAGGAGGGTCAATTAAGAGTGGATTGCAGACACTCCAGGGTGAGACTGTTCTAATATGGAAACTAATCATAAACTTTCAAGCCAACTTCATGCTGTTGTGAAAAACTTTTCAGAAAATGAGTGATCAACAACTTTTTTTTTAAACTTCAGGGGGTTTGCTAGAATCTGGACTATGATATTTTGTATGTCCCTAGTCTAGCATGTAAACATTGGCTGGGACAGGTGGCTATGAACAGAGCTTTGGTAAATTAACTACTGAAAAGTTTTTTATACTGTAATGTGGATATCGTACATGAGAATAATGCAGCTCTGTAGATGCAATGAGGCCAAATACAACTGGAAGCCAGTCATTTACAACATGCACTGTTAGGGGGTGATGCATCTGTTTATATTGTAAAGTAATTGAACACATACAAGAAATAAAATCAAAGTTGTAGTATCACTTTTTAAAAAGCTGGCATTAAAACTAGAAGCACAGGAGGGCAATAATTCTACTCCACTCTGAAACTGTGATTGTTTTGATTAACTGCTCAGATTTGCAGTAACAGAGAAAGAAGAGATGCTGTTAGGAGAACAACTTGGAGCGCTCAGAGCACCTCTGGAAATGCTATAATCTCTGCTGGCCCCATCATTACGAGGAGCGGTAGGATTTATCAAACTTTTCTGTATTCTGCAGGAATTTGAAAAGATGGGGAAATGCTTTGTTGTTTAATGAGAGTTTGCAGTGACTCAAAGAAAACAAACAGCCATCTTATTTGGGTCTATTCCTATTACTAGACTAAACTTTCATGTAAAATTCATGAGCCAATTTTTTTTGGTCAGATATACATTCAAAACACCAAATGAAGTCATTGTGGGTTATGTGCATGTGTCAGAAGCCGGCATAAACACCCCAGCTCAATAGTCTGAGTTCTCATTTGACAAACAGATGCAGCTCCTATTGAAAATAATGGAAGAGGCACTGTCTAACTAAGAAAAAAATTAGCCTGATTCATTTGCTTAAAATCAGAGATCAAAATGGGAAAATTGCTTAGGAGCTAATGAACAGCACCTTAACATTGACTACCTCTGCTCTTGCTTGGCTTTTCCACCTCCATTTTAGGATATGTCTACTTGTCAAAAAAGGGTATGTTGTTAACTAGGGCTACTTACTCAGGTTATGTTAGCAATGAAGACACAGCAATTTATCTCTTATCTCACTTTAGCAGCTTGAATTAAAGCCTATAGGGCTGCTAACCTGAGTTAAAACCCAAGTTGTTGTGTTTTCACTGCTATTTTAACCCAAATTAGATAAGATTAGTAAAGAACACTCCATTTATATATATTTTTTACAGTGTAGACATAGCCTTAATGTCATTACCTCTGACTTGCATTGGTAATGCACACTTTGCTCAGCTTTAAATAGAGCCTGTGGCAAACAGTTCACATTTTTAATTTAAAGATGGTTGACCAAATTCTGTTCTCACTTAAACTGGTATCTGTCCAGAGTGTAATTCTACTGATTTGCATTCTCATTCCTAGAATTTTAAAATGTTGCATATATATATCTTAGAATTTTTGATACACATTCGTTTTGTGAATACCACTGATAACATAGTAAAGATAAAATATTTTGAACCAAATTCTGCTGTCAGATGCATGTAAGTAACTGCCATTGGACCACTGGTTTCAGTGGAGTTAAACTGCTGAAACTGAGAGCATAATTTAATTCCATATAGGAAAAAGAATGATCAGGACTCTTTGGTATCAAATTCTTTCCTTTTGCTATGCAATGATGGGTGTATGCATATATGCAAGTAGAGAAATTTGCCCTTAGAAAATTGGGAATGTGTTCCATTTTTTGTATGTCTGGCTAGAAAAAAGCGTTTTTTAATAGAACTCGATGAATAATGCCAAAAAATTCTGCACATACTTGAAGTAGATAAGGCATTTGCTTCAGCTATGTGTGTGGCCCTTTTAAGTTCACTTTTTATGAACATTCAGTTAGTTAAATATCTGTGGAAAACTAATTTCAAAGTTGCAAGAGTGAAGAAACTGGATTTCAGATTTGCATGGGTGAGTATTTGCACCAGATGTGCTCATTCAGTCAGGGAACAGAAACAAAGCCATGGGATTTATCTAACCAGTCAAAATTAAGCAACAAATTGCAAATATTTGGGATCATCCTAGGGAAGTTTACAAAATGCAGAAAAGATATTAATCAATTGCCTTTGGACACTGAAGAAGTTCAAGTAAACCACAAACCGTTCATGGATGTTCAACGAGCAGAAGAGGCTAAATTATTTAAATACTTAATTTTTGAAAATTCTTTGCTCAGTTCTAATTTAGCCACGAATAAGAATAAAAAGAAGGAATACTCATTTTGTTGTTGTCGTCTATTTCAGAAATGGAGTTCAAACATTTTATGGAATATATAGAGAACAGTTTTACTTTTATTTTTGGCTTTTAGGTTGCACAGGTAGGGAAGGTGGTTGAGGTAGATGAAGTGCTGGACTATGACTTGGAGGACCTGGGTTCAATTCCTGACTACGACAGGTTTCCAGTGAGACTTTGGGCAAGTTGCTTAATCGACATTGTGCCTCAGTTCCCCTTTTGTGAAATGTGGGAAATGGTACTTCCCTCCCTTGAGTCTAAAATCAATGAATGATTGTTGGGCTCTCATATATTATGGTTATGAAGAGCCATATAATTACCTAGAGAGGTAGGTTCATCCTATTGCAGCTGCTAGTGGCTGTCTCGCTCCTGTGTGGTTTAAGCTATTCTAACAACGTGCTCTTTCACAGAGACCTTAAACTTATTTGTTTTAGAAAAAATATGGATTTTTATCTCTGTGTAAGGCAAAACTGTTTTAAAAAAATTAATGATAGCACTTGTATGTCCTCCTTAAAAATAAACACAAGACTCGTCCTTGAAATAAATAGACTGTTGAGCTCTGATTGAAGCAAAACAAGCAGAAAAGCAAAAACAAATGGTGAGTAAGTGAAAATTAGGGAAAAAATGTAAACTCATCCCTAATTATTATTCCATTATGCTACCCTTAAGAACAAAGTATGTGTGAAGGAGAAGTTTTATAATGCTTTGTAGTCACTGATGTACATTTTCTTGATGAAACAAAGATAAAGTACCCCCACCACTGCAGAGATCCTCCTGTAATATAGCAGACAATGAGAAGGAGTCGTGCCTTTTGCATTGTGTTTTGAATCATATTTGTATGAAACGGGACAGAAAAGAATTAGCAACACATTCAGATAAATGGACACTGAATCAAGATTTTTTTTTTCCAGAATAACAAAAGGTGCAGAATACCAATATGGTCACAGTAAAATTTAGGAGGCTTCTTAATGTTCCTAGCCTGGCTCAATCAAAGACCTTGCTAGTGACAAGCCATCATTGCCAACACAGTTGACAAGTTTTAAGATAGTCCTAGCTTTCTTTTTGTCTGGTTTTAGTGGGAGTGAGGAGAGGGTGATGCCTGTAAAATATAATAGATCCATTTTTATATTTTTATACAGATGAGACGCCAACCAACAATTCACAGCTTGGTAAGTTAATCGGAATCAGAGACATACAAAAGAGAGGTGTTACAGGAATGCTACACAAATGAGTGGCTAAACCAATGGATTCAGCTGTATGTGTTGTACAGTTTTTCTTACTACCATTAATTTAAAATGAGAAAATATGGATGTGTTATAAAGAGAGCAACTGGTAAATCTGGCATGCTCAGTTAAATGCATGTACCCAGCCCCAACAGTTAGCTAATTCCAATCTATACTATGGAACTGAAATTACAAATCTAATGCAAACCTATGTATGCTGCTATGGCAAGTTAGGAAACAACGCAACTACCAGAAGCAAAAGTACAGGTTTAAGCAATGAAGTAATTTCCTATGACTGATAAGTTGAAGTACAAAATGGTAATCATGGTGCAGCCTAGCCTGGTTGGCTTCACAGCTCAAAAAGATAAAAGAACCCTCCATCAGCGCCTGTAGTCCCTAATGTTGGTCTTGGACTGAACCATGGGAACCACACAAATGGCCTGTAGTTAGGAATCTACAGAATCCAATATTCTGATGGTTAAGGATGTCGGCTGCATGGAAAAATGGGGTTACATAGGGGAAAGAAGGTCAGCAGTTTGTCAGAGTGCGCCTCTTTCTGGTCACCTGGAATTCTTTTGGGTGGAGAAATAAATCTGTAGTGAATTCCTGGTTTCTCTCTTACTGTTGTCTGGCTGATAAATCTTCATCAATATTTATCAGGGAACAACATAACAAAATTCAGCTGTTATCCCTCTTGAAGCCTAAGGCAACTGGGAAAAAAAATCCCCCAACCCTCCCATCCCCCAGCACGTTAGAATATTGGAGAAACATGTTAAGGATCCTCCTCCATAATCAAATTCTATATGACGGTAACCTGGCATTAAATAGAATGAGTTAGGGTTCCTGTCACTGTATATCCCGCACACCTTAGTATTGAGTTCAGGTCAGCAAGATGGCTTATACCTTAAATATTGTCGTCATGTCTTATACTCACCACGATGTGTGTATGTGGGACCTATGCACCTGCAAGTACTTTCTAAACACATTAGTGTGTAATGTATGGATACTGTGCAATTCAGTATCAGTCTCTTAACTATAATTGTATATACACAGGCATTGTGGCAGGAAAACAAAGCTCTGCAGGGAGAGATTCTGATGACAGCTTTCTGTGCCTTTTTATTTCCTTGCAGCTCATCCAAATGGACCTCCTTTCCAGCTGAACTCAGTCACCAGTGCATTGATTTCAGGAATAGTCATTCTAGGAATTATGAGCATTTCCTTTTTTGTATGTTCCCTCACCATCCTGCGCAGGAAGTGGCCCAGCAGCTCAGTGTCTGGTGGCGTACGAAACCCAGTTTTCAACTAAAAGGAACAATTAATTTGCACTTGTTTATGGGGTGGGGTGGGGGCGGGGGTTTGCCTTCGTTGTCCATGAAATGTACTTCTGTTATAAATTTACCAAGGTAACATTCTGCCTGTATCCAACTTCAGCAAGTCTTATTTGTAGCCTTGTAGACTTTTTTTTGCATAGCTAAGCAGTCGTGATGATGGTAGGAATCCTAGGTAATTCTTCTCATTTGTTTGTGATCAGACTATTTGACATTTTGCCCGTGTTCTGACAATAAAATTGGTGTCTTACTTCCAACTTGGGTATTAAAATTAAAGATGATTAAGATAAAACACCTCTAAATACACTATTACTAAAGCAAACCTGGCCAACCTGACACATTTCTATTTAACCACCACCTTTGATAAAGACTGCCTCTACTTTTATCTCTTTTCTGTATTTTCCCATTTTATTCTGTGAGCTTATCGAGCAAAATTATTGTAGCTCAGAACGAACCTTTTTATTTTCTGCCTGGACTAAAAAGAATTGCAGAAGGAATCAAAATGAGTGGGCTGTGATTATCATTCATGTGGAAATGGTATCATATGACACTGTGGCAGAATTCTACTCTGTCTTCCACCTCCATTGAATTCAGTGGGGTTGCACACAGTGTAAGTCAAGGCAAAATTTGGCCAGGTGTTTGTCATTCAAATTGTTTAGTGTCGAAAATTCATATCCGTTTCTAGGGCGCAATGCTATAGTTCACTGAGACAAAAACCTCTCGTAGTGAAATCTTTGAATGATAACTTTAATGGAAGCTTGCCTGCATTATCAGTAGTTCAGTTGTTGCTAAGCCTTACTTAGATGCTATCAACACTGTTATTGCCTTGAGATAAACTCTGCTTTCATGGTCATGCTAGGATGGAAAGAATTTATTCCTTTATTTCTGAAACAAAACAAAGAAACCCAGAACAATCACAGAACTCCCCAACACTTTTCCAGGGGAAAGGAAGTTTTAGGGCCAAATTCTGCAGTTTGAGCAAACCCCGCCCCTGAAGTAGTAATCTAAAAGGACCAATTCTGTAACATCAGTTGTACAGTTCAAGAAATAAGGTGGTCCTTTTCACAGAACTTACCACAGAGTGATGCTTCCTTTTGCTCTTTCCCCCATGAACTAGACTTCCTCACGGCTTGGGGAAAAAACCTGCAAGAATTTAGCAGGCTCACAGCTCCTGTTAATCTGATAAACCTCAGATCATCTGAGTGAAGTGTGAATGCTCTTGTCTTTTTGAATAGGAGTCTATGAATAGGAATTTAGGTACATCTGTCCAAGGATCTGGAAGAGGATATTGGTACTGATAAAAAGTGAGGCAATGGTAGATACAGTATGCATATTAATTTGATTGCTAGACTGTTCGCATTTGAGACCCAGACTCAGCAGTTAAACTCTTCATTTCACTTACCATGTATTGTCCATATTGGCTCAGCAGCTCTTCATTGTTATTTATCACTTTTCCTGTATTAATCTTGGTTGTGCTTTCTGTGATGTGACACAATTGGCTAAGTAGTATAAAATCACAATACTAAATGGAAATACACACATACTACTTTTCTCTGATCTCGACAATGCTGTAGCGTGGGATCTTTAACAATGACACTGTGCACGATTTCCTCCGTCTCAATACCTCAAACAGTTTTTTGCACTTCAGGGTTAGGTCTGATGACATGTAAAACATGATTGTTTAATAAAAAAACTGAAACACATCAGAAATATTTGTCTGAACCTCTTTCTTACAAAGGGTTATTTGTCTTGATTCTGTTTCAATTTAAAATACTTCATCCTACAGAGGTGATAGTTGGCATGACGTGTTTAATTTAAGTACATTTCTTACCACATTGTGACTAGAGCTGGGGGAATTTTTTTTGCTGAATAGTTTATTTGCCTAAAAATGCAAACTGTTCATGAATTCTGCTCAATTCAGCTAATAGTTTCAGCTGACAGATGGGGGGGAAAATACAAAAAA
Source organism: Mesoclemmys tuberculata (assembly GCA_007922155.1). Lineage (NCBI taxonomy): Eukaryota > Metazoa > Chordata > Testudines > Chelidae > Mesoclemmys > Mesoclemmys tuberculata. The sequence continues at coordinate 2,842,990 of ML675610.1, forward strand.
GTCAATGTTTAATTTCAATAAATTAAAAATGAAATATTTTGGCTTGTGTTTGGTTTTGAAATTTAGCTAGATTTAATTAAAGAAAAAGGGTAAAAAACCCACTGCAAAATGAAATGTTTAGTTTGGGTGGCATTAAATGTTTTGTTCAACCCCAAAACAATTGTTGAGGTTTTTTTGCTTGTTTGTTTTCATTTTGTTTTGGTAAGAAAAACAGAAACATTGGTTCAGCTCAACCTGCAATGATTTTTTTTCCTGATATTTTTGGTTTGGCTGCTGAAACAAAAATAATTTATTGGCTAAGCTCTAATTATCACTTAATCAAAACAAGCATCATATAGTCACAGTGAACTGAATGGAAGTAGTGAGAAAATGTGGAGATTTGCATCTGAAAATGAGTCAGATTCCAATTTAAAGGCTAATCATGATTCATAGTTTTTTGTTTCATTTTTTTAAGGCCAGAAGAGACCACTGTGATCAGACCCCCCCATATAATACAGGCCATAGGACTTCTATGAATTAATTCCTGCCTCAAATCTAATAGTTGTGGTTGAAGAAGAACATATCTTCTAGAAAACATCCAGTCTTCCTTTAAGGATTTCCAATAAGGGAGAATCCACCACACACACAGGTAAATTGTTCCCATGGTTTTCACTGTGAAAAATGTGCACCTTACCTCTAGTCTGAATTTGTCTAATTTCAATTTTCAGCTACTGGATCTTGTTACGCTGTTGTCTGCTAGACTGAAGAGCCCTCTATTATCAAATTTCTGTTCCCCAGGGAGGTTTTTATAGACTGTGATCAAGTCATCTTTTAATCTTGTCTTTGATAAACTAAATAGATTGAGCTTCTTGAATCTTTCACCATAAGGCATGTTTTCCAGTTCTTTAAACATTCTCATAGGAATCTTGTAACGCCACTGAACACCATAGTCATTGTGATCAGTTCAATACATTTGTTATATCTTTGAGTCCACCTCCGCTCTTGAAGAGGATAGTATCTTAAGGCAATTGTTGTAAATAAAAATAAATTATAGTTGTTAACAAGGAGCCACTGGTTTGCTGGCAGCATGGGTATTGCTATAGTACATGTAAAAAACATTCTGCTTAGTAGATGACAAGTTAATTAAAATTTCCAGTATCAGATTAAAAAAACAAAACAAAACTATTGCCCCATGTTGTATGTTCTGTTATCTGAGTGAAAAATGCATCATATTCTAAACACTGCACCATGCATATCAGTGGGGATGTGATCAAGTCCCTAGTGAATGAGGAATCAGGCTGGGAGTCAAACCTGGGTTCCATTATTGAAGATCTTACTGATGAGCAAGGCACTTAAGAGCTTTGTGCCTCAGTTTCCTGATCTGTCAAATAGGATAATACCTACCCCATTTGTAAAGCACTGTGGGATCTACAGGTGAAAAGTGATATATAGCAAGCAAAAATCTTCTTGTAATGTATTGATCTGGCATTGGATGTTTTTGGTTTTTTTGTGTATTGTAGTGTGAGATGATCCCCTTTTTCTTGGGAGCACACTTGTCCATTGGAGATAAAAATGATGACAAGAGGTAAGTCTTCTTACCGCACATTTTGTTGAATGCATCCTCCTGAACTAATGTTACACATAGCTTATGGAAGCAATGTCCTTAAAATATATATGACTTTTATCAATGTAACATCACAAAAGCACCAAGCAATGGTCTCAGTAACCTTAGAGGAAGTACATCAGATATGTACAGCAGAGTACACAATAACATACATCCTGTAAAGCAAGCATTTAAAGATACTTTCTATAAGATTTGCCATCATTGCAAGTAGCCGACATATTTTTTCAGAAACAATAGGAATTAACATAGGGTCAAATAATCACTGGGTGGTTTTTCCTTGTATAATAGAGTAGAATCTGGATTCCCATTGGAAGGATTTTGCCTATGATAATTCTGTTTAAGGTTGGGGCTTGCCCACATCTCAGAATAGGCCTCAGATTTAGCCTCCAAAGTGCCACCAGAGCCATTCCTATTGAGCTTCAATAATTCCTGACCTTTCATACTTTCCCTGCCTCTTGATGCTCCCACTCTCTGCTCTAGGAGCCGTTCAGTGTGTGGGGGGAGGGGGAGGGAAGGGGGGAAACCAATGTGATTCATGGAGCATTTACTTGAGACAAGATGCTGCGGAGGAGAGTAGATGCCAGTTAGAATGGCCCTATGCTGTCTGTCTGAAGGTAGTATTAGTGATATTGAATGGAGAGAGATTATCAGTAACTGGGATCTCAAGTAGGGCAGGTATAAATTAGAAAGGCACCATATAGCCACCAGATTTTGAGACTTTTTTCTGTATGAAAACTCAGCCTGTCACTATATAATGGGGGTCTCCCTGGGTTTTACGTGAAAATAATGGACTAGAAGAACATTTAGTGGTGCTAATAAAACTGGTTGTTTAAAGGATGTATGTGATATTTCTGTAGACCCTCAGTGTAACTCCAGGTAGTAAAATATTCCTGTGGAACCAGGGGCCAGCTCACAAGCATGATGAGGTTAAAAGCTATAAACTCATTGAACCAATTGGCTGGTGGTTGGTAGAATAACCACACAGGACTCAGGGTTGGTCTAGATCCAAAGAATCTTTATAAAGTTATAGAGAATTTTGAGCACTTTTGGCTCCCTACTTTGGAAGAAGTAAATAGCATAACCAGCTAGAGAGAACACATCCCAACCATGAGGATATTTCAGTTGATTATGGAAAATAGCCCCTGGATAAGGAAAGTTCAGGGTATATCACATTTCCCACTCTGTTTGGCAGGCAACGTTTCTGATGGCTGCCTTTGGTATCTTTAGTGTATGAGGGGAGTTCTACAAGAGGATAGCATAGAGACTCAAATGATTAGATGATGCTTTCCAGCCTATATAAGAGCTTCTCACCTGGAGAGAAAATTGGGTGGAGGAACACAAGACTCAACTCAGGAAAGTTCTTCATGCTGCATGCAACTCATTCTGCAGATTCCTGCCATTTTTATGTAAGTGACTCTTCATATCTTTCCACGTGCCTTCAGAGCAGAAATGGTAAATTTTGTAGGGGGAAGACAGATCTACAAATATAAGTGACTAAATTTCCCCAGTTTGATACACTGGTATTCATGGGATCATGCTCTTTATTTGTATAAGTGCTGTTATTTGTGAAAATGTATGTGAATCCAATAACTTTGTGCCATAAGTGGACTATTCACCTGTCAGCAATGAAATCTTCTACACTCCAGCATGAGTTTAAAAAAGATGCTATTTATATGATTAGGAAACTCTCTCCACAAATTGAACAACTCATGAAACCATATTGGATGAACATTATTCGTCTGAGCGTACGGGGCTTGATCAGCTCACAGCTACAGATTTACAGTTGTAGAGCATCTCTGGTCCTAGGCACAGATTGAAATGCTAGTGATACTCCCTGTGCTTTTGTGTTGCCTGGCGTGATGTGTGAACTGCTTTGTGATAAATTAGGATGAAACTCCTCTTTAGCATCCCTTGGCGCAGGGAATTTTTCATAAACCACCTTCTGATTTAATGGAAAACCTGCATCTGTTCTGTCTCCTCCTGCAAACACACAGCCCAGCTCTGGATGCATTCTCTATTTGCACCCAACCCCTATCATGGGGCTGAAGACACAGACCACTTCAGAGCTGACAGAGTAGAAGAATTTGGAACAGATGAGATGTAGGAGGTCAGACACTGAATCCTGGACCGGCGTTATTTAAATGACTTCACAGATAAGTCCAGAGTTACATTAACCAGCCCTGTTTACAAATACATTAGTAGAAATCAGGAATATTTTGCAATTGATTTGCAAACCAAAAAAGGCCTAAATCATCTGAGTTAAAAGATATATTAGAATTGGAAAAGACATGGAGAAGGGCAACAAAAATGATTAGGGATGTGGAAGCTGTTTCATATGAGGCGAGATTAAAGACTGGGCCACTTCACCTTAGAAAAGAAATGGATAAGGGGGGAATATGATAGAGATCTTTAAAATCATGACTGGTGTGGAGAAAGTGAATAAGGAAGTGTTATTCACCCCTTCACATAACACAAGAACAAGGGGTCATCCAATGAAATTAAGAGGAATGAGGTTTAAAACTAAGTTAAGGAAGTACTACTTTACCCAACGCACAATGCACCTGTGGAACTCCTTGCCAACGGATGTTGTGAAGGCCAAAAGTATAACTGAGTTCAAAAAAATAATTAGATAAGTTCATGGAGGGACAGGTATGGCTGTCCTTACGTGTGTTGGTTTGACAAACACTATGTGATCGAAATGGTTTTTGTTCCTGAATACAAGAAGCCTTATTTGAGCAGAATGTAGTATCTCTGCATACATCTTGAGCTAGTTCCCTAAAAGCAGTCCTCTGAGGTTGTATCTCTTTTTAATTTCCATATTTTGCAAACAAATGAAACAGTTTTGTTTCAGAAAGATTGCACCTAAGGATATCCCCAGGGGTAGAGAGCGTGCATTGCACTTATGACACTCACATTGATGTCTTACAGAGCCATTTTCTCTCACTGTTAATAATTTGCATGACATCCATTACTGCTGCTATTTAAAATGGATCACGCAATCTGATTTTGTGAGTGCTTTTCCCTCGGCACATAAGAGAATTTCTTTTATCTGTGCCTCTTAATTCAAAACCAAAATGTTGTTCCTATGCCTGTTGTCATGTTGCCAGGTTGATAATTCTTAGCAGGCAGTAACATCTGTTTGCACAGTCCTGCTTAAAGTAGTAGTCATAAGTTTTCTGTGAAGTCATTCAGTGCTGAATTGAGGAGGAATTTGTTTAATTAAACAGCTGGGTGATTCAGTGAGCTGGATTCATCAATGTGATAACAGGAAGTTCTTGACAGTAGTTAACATTCATAGGGCAATTCATAGTTAATGGGCCAGGGAAAGAGAGAGAATGACTCTATAACCTGCTGGTTCCTTAGGGCACTCGCATGGGAGGAGGGAAGACCCTGTTCCATTGACTACTTAATTATTTATAAAAAGTGGGACAGCTTCAACATGAGAGAATGAGAGAACCTCACCTCAGAATGTCAAATAGGCCAGAGAATAAGGCCTTCTCTTAAGGGGTCAGACACCCAAATTCAGATCCCATCTCCAGGCAAAGTGAGGAATTCAGCATGGGTTTCCCACATCGTAACCACTGAGCTAAAAGTTACGAGCACCTTCTCTCCCTCCAACAGTTTTGTGAATCTAGCCCTTTAAAAATGCCCCAAACAACATGTTTTGGGTTGAAGGTCGTTCTGTTTGTCCTAAGATGGATTTTTTCATTTGTCAATTTTTTTTCAATTTTGAGCTGTTTTGACCCCAACTGATTTATTTTTGTTGTTGATTTTTGAACAGCCAGAGAACCAAAAAAGCAGTTATGCATCCAGCTGTAACGCTGTACTTTTGGGAATGCATGTGAACTATGCAAATTCAGGCACATAAACTGAAGGGCAAATCACTGAGCAATACCCTCTCTCTGGATTTCTGTGTTCTCTGACTTAAAGCAAATAAACAGCAAATCAATGAGATGAATGGAGTAAAAAGACCACAGGAGTAGGTTGTGAGAGTGTGTAGAATAAACTGCCTTGGGAATGTAGAAAAAGATCTGACATGCTAGATTGCTGGGAGGAGATTCCTCTAGGCATCTGAGGTTAATACCCCTTCAGATGAACAGGAGCCAATATCCTCTGATTTCAGTGGTTGTTGGAGAAGCTGTAAAATTATAATGCAGCTTCCTGTTCACTCTTGGCTGTGGCTTCAGCCTCTTGAGAAATTTTTCGGCTGCAATGAGGTAGAGAAGTCCCCAGGCTGGTCTGTATTAGTGTAGGGGGACCAACCTCACGTGGAGACTGCAGCAGGGTCAGAAGAGTGCCAAGAGGAACTCAAAGCAGCGCATCCTGTCCTCAGTGCAGATTAACTGCATGCCAGGATATGGCTCATTGTGTTTGCAGTGGTTTGAAAGCTATAGGAAACTATGAGAAAGCAGATTATCAATATTTGTAGAGAACGATATTGGTATATTGACTGGTTAAACACCTAATGTTGCTGGTGTTCAGAGCCCTTAATTAAGCTAATCTTGCTAAATGAAGACAAATGTGTATTTCCACCTGTCCAAAATTGTGGTTGTGGCTTGAATCAGAAAGATTTTATTATGGATCACATTCTAGCACAAATACAAAATATCCAATGTCACAAAACTGTCTCAGTAATAGCTCTGTCTGTAGTTTAAGACTTTTAGAACATAAATGTTACTCTTTCTTGAGATAGGGGCATGAACTCTACAGCATATTTGGTTAGCGCTTTTCATAAGAAGATCTGAAATTGCTTTATACATTCCTTAAACTTTCCAGCAGCTGTGTGAGTGATGTGCAGTGACCACCATTAAAAAGGGAGCATTTACCAACAGTTACCAAACAGTGGGATCATTGATAATACAATGCTCCTGACAGAATATGAAATAACTAGTATGACAACTTGTTGGTAAATGTTGACTTTTTATTATAGGTAGAGCTGGCACTGCTGTTTTCACTTTTGCCAAACTTTATTTGGGCTAAAATTTCCATGCTGGGCTTCTGCCTCACGTTGTTTTGTTGAAGCTAAAACAATTCAGTCATTTCTGAGAATGAGATTGAAGGAAAATGTACCATTTTGTCCATGTTAGAAAGATGCTTATTGTTTTGTTGAGAAGCTCTAGCATGTCTGTGTTCTGGAGAAAGGATTTGAAATTTGGGAGGGTGGTCACACTGGTGCCTTTTGCCATTCCCATGAAAATTTGTCTCCAAATTGCCAAGCTATAAGCCTCAGTGAATAGGAACAGAGTGAAATGGGGTCAGGATTGGAGGGACCAGAGTCAGAGGGGGCATGAGTAGAGGGGTGTTTGAGAGCAGATAGTACTTGGAGGGCAAGAGCAAGGGCTTGGGGGGTGAGGGGGTTGGATAAGAGAAGATGGGAAGTGTGGCAGGAGCTAGCAGGGAGCACAGAGGCAGAAGTATCTTTAACAACTAGAGAACAATGCCCATCAGAACTTTGAATTAAATGAAGGAGTCCTGAATCTCTACATTCCTCTGTTGTCAGCAAATAGCTGTGAAACCCGTGTGTCTCATCCCCCCATTGCACATAAAGGATAACAGCCTACTACTGCTGCCAGTCACTCTGTTAGCTCCTGGGATAGACGTGTGCTGTGTATCTAGGGGTTCAGACCCTGATGATGACCCAAAGTAGGGGACAACACTTTTGCACAGGATAGCATTTTTTTTTTTTTGAATCAGGAAATTATGTCCAAAAAAGAATATTGACATTACAAAGTCAAGCACTCAAAAGTTAGGAAATGCTACAATTAAGACTGCCTGTGCAATGTTAATTTGGCTCTGCTGTGCGTTATGATATAGTCTTTAATTACGTGAGCCACACAGTGTTTTTCCACAACACCCTTAGGATTCATTGCACAGTGCACAGGATGGATGATGGTCTGAGGAGGAATCGGGGTTGAGTGGTGAAGGAGGCTGTTTTCTGTAGGGACCTCTGCCTCATTGCTGCAGAAGTTCAAAACTGTAGTGAATGACGGAGGAGATTAAAGGAAGAGAAAGGGCTGTCTCCTAGTTAAGACAGTTGAATGCTGCCTGGATTCTTTCCCAGCCTCTACCACAGAGTTTCTGTTACAGTGAATTAGCCACCAAAGGGGTAGTTTTAGACCAAACTGTTCACAGGTGATTACTAATTGTTTGTCCCTCATTATCTGGATGCCCAATGCAAGACACCTGGGACCAGCTTTGTAGAAGTGCCGAGCAGTCACAGCTGCAACTGAAATCATTGGGAGCTGTCCTGTGAATGTAGTCTGAAAAAAATCAGGCTTCAGTGTTTCAAATTGGGAACTCAGAATTAGTGGACGCTTCTGAGATTTTTGGACATAAAATGGGGACGATAATAATACTAACTCACAATACTAGTGGTGTGGAGATTGACTCATCCAGCAAGCCGACCGCTTTTCATAGCAGTAACCACACCTGCAAAGAGGAGTCTTGGAGGCTCCTCATCTTCCTATGTGGTGGTTTGTAGGACAGATGGGCTTGGACACTCTGGCTGAGCTAGAACTTTGGGAGCCACTGGGAAGCTTTTCCTCAGACTGCCTAGTGGACTGATGGGGAGCCAGGGAGTTGGAAGCCCCTCTCTTTTGGTTGCATGGGAGTAGCAGCTTCCAGGCTCTCGGTTCCCTGTCAGCCCACCACATGGACTGCCAAGGAGCTGGGTGAGTAAGCCTGAAGGAAACCAGGAAAAATGTTCCATGGGAGAATTGTTGATCAGTTATACTACATATACCAGCAAATCTAGATGAGGTGAGTCTGTGCTCTTGTGTGTTCTGTCACTAATGCTATCGTTTTGCACTCCCTTGGAGAGAGGGTTTTTTTTTTTGGTGATTTTTAATAGTGGCCTTTAAAATTGCTGCTCTTGCTTCATTTATTTCATGAATGGGCAAGTAAACCTAGCCATCCTCTCTGTTTCTGTATTGGAGATACAGTCCTGACCATGACTTTTCAGGGCAGGCGTCATGCATCAGACAGATAGGACGTACCACAGATAAAAGCAGCCATCCACTAGAGCAATGTGGAAGTCCATAGTATGCCACTATCACATTTATCAGTAATTTTCACTTTTGTAGCACCATGTAGGTTGCCAGAGAATTGATGTCAGTAGGACCATTCAGGTGCATACAGGTAAACGTGGGCATAAATCTTTGGGGGATTGAGGCCTTAAGGTAAACAGAAAGAGAAATCTACTTATGAGCAATGTAACCATACTGGGTTGCTATAGGAACATTAACTTTTGCATTTCCAGACTTCTTATGTTTTAATGGCATTAATCTAGGTTAGTTTTGCAGTTCCTGTAAATCATGTTTACAAAACAAACCCATAGCACATTGCCTTTCAGATGTTCTGTTTGGGGCTGATTTCACATAGGCTTCAGTGGCATTACTCTGATTTCATACCTTTGTGACATCAGAATTGAGGCCTTTATAGTTAAGAAACGAATGCAACCAAAGTTCTTTAGTTCTCAAAAGCCAACCCCCTCTCCGCTTAAAAAAACCAACCAAATAAAAAAATAAAACCCACCTTCAGCTGTTGATTCATATGATTTGGACAGGATTGCTCTGGTGCTAGAGAGGCTGGTTCTCATTGCTTTGAGTTTTGCTTGGGAAGAAATCACAAGGGAGAGACCTACTCTAGCCTTTCTTTTTTTTGTTGCTGTGATTGACTCTGTTAAATGTGCCTACAGGTGTGTCAGGGACAGGCAATAAGCTCTCTTTATGAGGATATGCAAACTGCATGGTCTTTCACTGCCTGCGGCTTGATAGGACAAAGCAACCGAGATGGATCATTGCTGCTGTTTGTAAGGCATAAACCCAGCACCTCCTGTGAAGAATATACCTGTGACAATTTCAAGGCAGCGAGCGTATGTGCAATAAATGTTAACATCTATGTGTGTTGATTCGATGTGGTGAAAACAGCTCTGCAGTTCAAGCTCCAGTGCACCTCATGAATGGGTCCCTACTTGAATTGCTGACGGAAACACTAAAAAGTGTGTGTTTTATTAAAGAAAACGTGGATTTTTGTGGCATAAATTTTTCTTTTGTTATTTCTCTCCTTTTCTGTATTCCACCCCTTCCTTTCTTCTGATACTATAGATTCCTACCCCTTTACCTCTATCCTTTCCTCGGCCCTTCTTCCTTGTCACTCTCCTTTCTAGTTCTATCTCAGCATCTCTTTTCCCATTGGTTTCAGCTTGTACCATTAACACTTACCAGCTCCTGATGTTTGTCACAGGACCAATATTAATAGCACTTCTATGGCAATATGTAGTGTGTGCAAGAAGGGGGGAAAATGTGGACAATAGGCAGAAAATTCTTAATTTTGTGGGCTTCTGGAAAGCACTTGATGATGCAGTTTCAGAAGAATCACAGTCAGGCCTTGCTTTATAACTGAGAAACACTGGTGGGACTTTCTTCAAAGACTAACAATTTCCTCCCTAAATCAGCTGAGATATCTCTTCTCCTCCTCCCTCAGCTCCAGGAAGTGCAGAGATGTACAAAAATCTTGAGAGAGGTTGTGAGTTTGTCTGTATGTAATTGTAATTTGGTGACTTAGTTCATGTGGGGAGTGCTAATGAAATAGTAATCCAGAATTGGAGTGGTCTGCATAACTGTTTTGGTTAGTGATGAACTGAAAAACTGGGGATGAAATTAAATTTTAGGTCAAAGAAAATGTTGCTTTTCGTTTGAGGGTTTTTTTCTACCTTTTAAAATTGAAGTAAAATCTGGAACAGCCACTCCAGTAAAAACATAAAAATATTTTGTTTTGAAAATGTCAGAATGAAACATTTAGACTTTCAGAATTGTTTTTCCTGACAATTTGGCAGAGCTGACATGAATTTGTGGAATGTTGTAGAATGTGCATTTTCTGACAAAAAAAATCTATCTGAAACATGTCACTTTATCCCAGAATATCAACGTACCAAAAGGACAATATTAATTTAAAACCATGGAGAGTCTGGGAAGAAACCGGATATAAGTGTCCTGTAGCAGTTGTTTGATTCGTTCTGTCCTTTGATCTCCAACACTTTGACACTGCAGAGAGGAGCTTGAGATCCCATTCCAGCATAGGTGCCAAATGAATTGTGTCCCTGAACGGTGATAAAACCATTCGTTTGTAATGTAGTAGTGGCAAAGCAGTAGAGGGGCAAGCTAATTCTAGCTTAGGGGTTTATACTCCTGCCTATCTCTGTAATATCTAAGCGTATGTGTACACTGCAGTTAGACACTCGTGGCTGACCCATACCACCTGGCTTGGGCTCAGGCTGCATGGCTGTTTCACTGCAATATAGACTTCAGGGCTCTGTCTGGAGCCTGGGCTCTAGAACCTTGCGAGGTGGGAGTTTCCCAGACCTCAGACTGCAGCCTGAGCCCCGAAGTCTACACTGCAATTAAACAGCCCCTCAGCCTGAACCCCATGAGCCTGAGTCAGCTGGCACAGGCCAATCATGGGTTTATTAATGAAGTGTAGACACATCCGGAGCTGGAGGTCTATGGTGGAGAGCAGCTAGTTAGGGCCCTTCATCCCACGGGTCTCCTTGACGACAGGTCCTGGTCACCATGCCCTGGACCCAATGGGGCAGTAATGTCCACCTCTCTGGGAAGCAGCTTATAAAATGCCTGAGCTGGCCAGGGCTGTATTACCAGATTTGCCCGTCACTTTGGGGTATGCTTATTTATTAGGGTTACCTTCCTGGAAGAGGGGGTGTGATTCTATTAATGTGCTGCTTGTGTTACTGGTGTGTTCATATGGTTACAAGTCCCCTCCCAGTGGAGCTATCCTGCAGGACCTAAGGTTTTCAGATTCAAATAAACCCCCCACAGATACACACAAACATTCCAGATTAACTGAGTGCGTCTGAGCAGACCCGGCTATCAGCACTCTCAGCTGACCCCTTATACGTCCCTGAACTCAGCAGGCTGGGTGACACAGCACTGTCAGCTGTCACCCTCATGTGCCCGTTGCACCGTACCAGAATGGAGCACACTTATGAACAGGCTGGGTCCAAACAGCACTTTTCAGCTGTTCATCTTATGTGCCCCCTGGACTCAATCAGGCTGGGTCAAACAGCACTTTCAGCTGTCACCCTTATGCGCCTCTGGACTCCGTAGGCTAGGCAGAGCAGCACTTTTCAGCTACCCCCTTTATATGCCTCTTTGCAACACAATTGTCCTAGCAGTAACCCCCTTGATAAGCAAACCCCATAGGATTTTGGGCACTCCAGGGATCTTTGGCTTAGGTAAAAGAAGCGTTGCTGCAGAGCAAGGTAGGGAAGCCAAGAACACAAAAGAGTAAATGTATTTAGAGAGAGAGAAACTGGCAACCAGCTTGATTACAATAGTTAGTTTATTGCCAGGTGTATAAAACTTATAATACTAATAGTGATGCCATACAAGGAGAGAAAAACAATCTAACACTTACAATACAACAAATTTACAGTAGGAGTATTGGAGAAGGCTAGCCCAGGTTTGATTACAAAAGTAGAAAGTTATACCTGGATTAAAGAGAGAGAGAGAAAATTGGGAAAGATGCGGGGGGAGAGGGTGGGATCTTACCACTCCTTGCAGCTCAGAAGTTCCCAGGAGACAGGCTGTTCAGCTTAGGGTCAGGAACACTTGTGGGAGAGGCAAAACCCACAACAGGATCAGTCAGGAAAGCATTTGGGTCCAGGCATCAGAAGAGGAGAGCAAGAGAGATTTGAACTTGGGAGGGGTATTTTGTAGAGCCAGGTTTGTTTGTGGGTAAACAATGTCTCACTGAAGTACCCCAGGGTGGTTTTCTCTATGCTAGACAATAGGAGCTGATCACTCCCAGCTATGGTCAATGTTCCTTGGGGGAGCTCACAATGCAACCAGGCAGATTCAGTGTTTTGCATATCAATATTAGAATGGTCTGATAACTGCGGAGCTGGATGGGTGTAGGTGTGAGTTCATTTACATCAAGAGCAGAGATCTCCCATAATGCAGTGTGTCCCTGCCTTGCCAATCCCAGAATTCAGTGCGATTCCTGCTTTGGAGCTTGGTTCTCTATTCTTCATGCTAATTCTTGTTCCATCTTCGATGTAAATGAGGCTCCAGTTCTCCATTCAGTGTGTTAATTGAGATGCCTCTTTTTACATCTTCTATGTAGATGAGGCATGGGGAGTTGTCTTAATCCTATCACCCTTGTTGAGAGGGTTTTAAGTGCATCTCCCACAGCCTTTTCATAGCTTTTGTTTCTGGTTCAAGCAGAGGCTGGGGGGGATTCAGGTGAGCCGGAGAGAGAGTAGGGGTTTTTCACCCTGGTTCCCCAAGAACACAGAGCTGCCAGGTAACAGCTGGGAGAGTGGCACACAACTGCACAGAGAGAGACTGTTGATGTCCTGCGACATAATAAGGAAAACAACTCTGCTTTTAGCATACAGACAATTCTACCGATATTACATACACTGCAAGCTTATTTTCCATAGGGTGTTTCATACAAACGAGATCTGCAAGAGGTTAAATGTTACACGGTCAAGTTTTAAATAGTGGCATAAGTGCAGACAGAGAGACTGACATTAAGACATGTGAGCAAGAGTGAAAAGATGTTTTTTTCAGATCAGACTTCACTTGAAAAGAGATCAGGCCTGATTCTTTTTTTGTAAAAACAAGCCTGGAAATATTTTCAGTATGGATTACAGCTCCTTCCAGCATGGGCACATCAGCAAGCCAGATTAGAGTCCGGGACAACAGGGCTCTGTATTTTATTTTTGAGCAGATAGGGACTAAACTGTAACATTGCCCAACAAGCAAATTTTTATGACTGATATACATTCACAATCAGTTTAATGGTTGTGCTATTTTGCTCCTGAACCAGCAGGTTTCCAAATCAATATAAGTCAGCATGAGGGAATGCTAAGTTGCCACTGTTGTAAGTTAATGTTAGCAAATTTACTGAGGCATCATATAACTGAAGCCATTAAGGTTAGTATACATAATGTCATGGTGTCAGCAATGTAGATGTAAGCTCGGAAGCTGTTCAAATTAGCATTGCTTATAGCATTGTTTATATCAGGCTGTGTTGCTCATAATACTGATGTTTGGAGAAATACTTCTTTGGCAGTTGTCACGCTTAACATCCAGTTGTCGGGAAAAGAAATATAATGGCATTAAAGACCAGTATTGAAATGAAATGAAATGGGTGAAATGTCAGGAATTGATGTGCCGGTATGTAAATAAATAGCCTGAAATTCTTGAGCTTATCATGTGGCTTGTGTTTGGAAGGCGTGAATGTGGTATCCTGCAATTTTCAGTGATAACTCAACCCCCTTCTCTCAACTTGAGACCGTATCATCTCAAGAACAGTGGGAACTGCAAAGTGAGTTCTGTCAATTTTTTAGAGCGTGCCTGTCACCACACTTGGCAGGGCCTTGTTACATCCCCAGAATGAATTTTGGGCTTGGAAGTTAAACTTCTATTGCAATGTGGTATTATAAGGTGAAGAGGTTTTTCCAAAACACTCTTGTGTAGTAGCTCTACGTTCTGTTGCACTACAATGTGGTGCATTTGTTGTTACACCATGGCACCATTCTATTTCTCTATACACCAAGAGCTGATGGATATTGAGTTAGCCCTACACCAAAATAGCATCTTTGGTGTGTATGTGGAGGGGAGAGGATAGGGAGAACTTTTGTAAGATGCTTTTTCACTGGTAGTGCAACTGCGGTTTGGAAGCCAGCAGCAGCTCTGGTAAGGATGTGCATTTTATTTTAAATTGAATTTTATTTTATTCTGTGTATCAGAGAGACAGAGTCATACGAAATAGATTAAGATTTGAACTGAACTGCTCCCTTTCCAAGCACAAAACCTTAAAGCCTGTTTCTTGAGGGAACTTTCACTCTAAGTAGATGTTTCCAAATTCAGTCCTGGTGTTAATTGGTGTGAGTGCCAATGTGGTGTATTGATGCTTGCCCTGCAGATTTGAGGGAGGGGAAGAATCCAGTGACTTAGAACCCGGCAGAGCACCCACACAGCAGTTTCCATAAAGTTAGGGGGAAGGAAAAATACCCTGCCCTTCAGTGACTTCCTCACTTGGATCTGTGGATTTTGGCTTTTGTCTACTCAGGGAAGTGGAAGGGGGAATGAGCCATAAATGATAAATTGTAGGGAATGCTAATATGGTAAGTTAATGTTACTGTACAATTAGTCTTCACCAGTCTCCTGTGCTGTAATCAAAAAGGATTCTGTGACTTAAAGACTGGTGGTTGAAATGTATCTTACATTTTATAATCAACTTCAGCGGGTCAGCACCCAGGTTGGAAAGTGTATGCTTGAAAGAAATTCCTAACTCAGTCAGCAGGGTATGGACGTAAGGGCATTTGGGGGTTTTCCTTTGTTTTTTGACTATACATCAGTGCACACTTCATCAATTCTCTATACACTCTATTCCTTTATTAATAAAGAAACATCGGTTAACATGCTTATGAGTGAGATGGACTGTATGGCACACTTTGTTCCACCTGCTTTTGCTCTAATAGATGATATATCCCAGCAACAGGTTATAGGTTATAGGTTTTTGGGTTAAACACTAGAAATATCTTGGGTGTTGAGCACTACCAATTTCTTTACATTTGACAGTAGAAGCATGACCTCTGGGTTTAGTCTACTCCAATTTTGGCTTTACGTGGTGCATGAATATGTGCCAGTTCTGAACTCCTAAATTAGGCTAAATTCCCACGGAAGACGTCGTCTGCTCCTCAGTGAAATAAATAAAAAGACTTTGATTTGGAATGGGCCTTTTTATTTATCAGCTGGAATCAAGCTAAGGCTATAGGTTTGGGTTATCCCTTACAGTTCCCATTCTAATACATGAACAAGAAAACAATATCTGCAGAAGCAGAGAGTACAAACTTTTCTCCCCAAAGGTTGAGAGTTATTTATGCTAATTGATTCACTCTGCTGAGTAGAGAGGATGAGAGTAATTCTGATTAATAGATTCATGGATTTTAAGGCCAGAAGGGATCATTAGATCATTTAAATTCATAGTTTTTAAGGCTAGAAGGGACCATTAAACCATCTAGTCTGACCTCCTGTATATCAGAGGCCATACAATTTCACCCAGTTACTCTTTATTGAGCCCAACAGCTTGGGTGTGACTAAAGCATCTCTTTCATAAAGGCATCTTACGTGTGTCTCATATAAAGCAAAAATACATTTAAAAAATGTAACACAATGCTGATAAAAGTAGAATGAAACGTGTTGGTTTGTGTGCATTATTATACAGCAAGAAAGTCAGAATTTACCAACAATTACTACAACATGGTATTTTAGATATCACAATTTTCCTATCCTCAGAACCGGGAATATCTGCATGACCTCAGGTACCCTTTTAAACGGCAACCACTATATTATACTGGTGTAACTTGAATTTATGGACAGTTTTGAGATAAAAACCTTAGAGCTTTCTATTCTTCATACAGTGCTTGCAGTTAAGAACATTTCTTTTAAATTTTTGCCATTAAGTAAGACAATTCTAGCGGTCTTTGAGCTGGTAGAACTGGTGTACTTACCTGCATAAAGCTAAAAGAAGCCTACCTGAGACCATGTACCTCAGTGAAATTTGCCCAGTTAACAAGACTAATAGAATGGTTCTGATGGAATCAAAATGGAAAACAAATCCAATGTCAGAATACAAGGCAATTATATGACCTCCTTTATGTCTCATTTTGGTTGCCTCACTTTTGATGCAGCCGAGATTTTAAAAGATTCCGAGATGGAAGTAACATTTCCTCAGTCTTTATCTACTTTCCAGCCATGTAGGGCCAGATTCTGCCATCCTTCCTCATGCTGAGTAGTTACTTTACTCTGTGCTTGATCCAAAACCCATTGAAGTCTGTGTGAATCATCCATTTGACTCAAATGAGCTTTAGATCAGGCCTCTGTGATTTGTCTAGCTGACATCAGTGGGTGCACCAGAGGAGCAAAGCGCTACCCATCAGGCAGAGGGGTTATCAGAATCTGGTCACTGCATGGCTAAGTGGAGCTAGCATTCTGGGTCTTTTGCTCTAAAAACATGTGGCCCGATTTATGACTTGAATGTGTGTGCTGAGGACCTCTAAAATATCAGACCAATAATTCCCTGTCACTTGGTAGCTAAAGTAAACCTCATGCTTTTACAGCTGCAGATAATCCTTGTTTTACTTAGCTTTGGCTTTCACTGTATCTAGAAATGTAGTAGATGATCCATATGTATGTTTATCACATTTCACAATTTTCTAGCATTTCTTTATTGTTGATCTTCTGTGTGAGAAGGGCAGTACGGAAAATAAGTTCAGGGGAAACGATGCAGTGACCTGTAATAACTCGAACCATTCTGTTACTCCTTGTGAGCTGTTTCTCTCTGTACCAGAGGAAACAGATGTGTTGTTTTGTTTGTCAGTTGGTGGTAGGTGGAGACATGGAAGAACCAAATGGCCTACAATGATAGGATTGACTTAATCCATGCTTAGTAACAAAAGCAACGGCAGCATAAAAGAAGAAAACGTCTCTTAGCAATAGCCACGTTGCCAACTAACCTTCAACATCAAATGATGCATGAGTAAATCAGAAGTATTATTTGGAAAAAGATATCTTCTAGATGACGCTCCTGTTATTTCTTATAACAATAATCTATCAGCAGATAGTGGAAACTCAATGTTGCATTCATGAGAGGCCATTGATGTTTTGGGAAATTGCTTTGCTTTATTTTTCTTGTGCTAGAGCATTTCCTTTTATTATCTGAGACCTGGTGGTGATTGATTCTTGGAGGTGGGTAGCGACATTTGAATAGTCTGAGCTGCACTGACCTACTTCCCATAATAGCCCGATGAGATACTCCACAATGGATTGTTCTCCAGAACAGATATATCTGGAAAAAGAAGTATAATCTCATCTCTGCTCCTTGTTGGCTATACTGTAACTCAACATTTAAGGCATAAGGATTACCCAGTGACTGGTTGCTAAGCTGTGTTCGAAATGATAGTTTTACATTAGTCAGTTCTTTACTGACTTGCCAAAGCCTGAAAAATATTGTAATGTCACAGTAAATTAACTCTCATTAGATAACGAGTAAGACACCTAGTCACACTGTTGATATCAACACACTGCATTCTTGTCTTGAACTCCAGGCGTTATTTTCTTTGTTGATTGGTTGTTTGTGTTTACCTTCTGCCTCCTGTTCACCTCAATCCCTCCCTTGCAAGCTTCATTCTCCTTGCCCTTACTGTTTCTCACCAGCATTCTTCCCTCCCTTAACCCCGTGGTCCTCTTCCTTTTCCTGCTCCCTTAATCATAATAATACCCCTCTTTCTGTGAATCTGGCATGGTTTAGCTACATTGCTGGCTTTAATTTATGGCTTAACTTTTGCAAAACAGAGCATTCTATCATTTAATCTGAAAAGAAATAGACAATATATATCAAATTAAACAGGTTTTGTAAAGAAATAGTGAAAAGGAAAAACAAGGTATGTAAAATATTGGGCTTTGCAATCTTCACAATTGTCCTTTTGAGTGAATAATGCTCAATAGGTCTCTCTAAAGTTGACGGTTAGGTACTTTAATGTTGTGGCTGTTTACATCAATAACAATTGCCACGTAACCGAAATGCACAAAAGGGCCTTAAGATAATGTTCCTTTGGCTGTTATTCAAATGAATAGGAACCAATGAGGCATTTCCACAGTTATTTTTTCACTGAAATAAAGCTATATCTTATTAAGGCATGAATCCATGGAAATAAGCTCCTACGATTAAAAATACCTTAGATTAGTGATGATCAATTTCAGGGAAAGAAACAAAACCAAAACCAACCCAGCCAAAACTAAACAAAAAATATTTTCTCAGAAAACATCTTTCTATTTGCACTAATTTATCTGAATAAAACAAAAATCAATTTGGTGCTAAGGTCTTTTGTTTACTAAAAACCCCTCAACAGAATCAAGTTAAATAATGGAAAAAACATTTTTCTGCCAAGAGGCTGTATCATTAAACCTGAAATCAGACAAATGAGACCATAATGTGTCTTAATAAAAACAATATATTCCCCCACTCATTCTAAAATGTGGAGGCTGTACACATTCTTTCTACTTTGGCTGCCAGCTATGTGAAGCTCAATTATCGTTGCCCACCTTTTAGCTCCTTATGGAACCTATAATGACTAGATACTGCAGATTGTGTTACAAGAATGTTGCAGTTTTCTGAAATAATTACATCTTTTGTACACACTCTACACTGTGCATAAGTGCTGCAACGAGAGATGCTGGGGATGCTGCCACACCCCCTGGCTTGAAGTGGTTTCCACACATGCACTATAAAAATTGTTCCATCACCCCGATGCTGTGTTCAACAATCTAGAAATGTAATAATTTTACATGGGTCTCTAACTGCTGAAAATATTTTTCTGACCTAGCTGTTATATATTTTTTTATTCAAAAATGTGCCTATTTTTCAAAAAAACCCTATTTTTGAAAAATAACTAGAGGGCGTAAAAGGTCTGCTACACGTGTGGATTGAGTTGTATATATTTACTTTAATGAATAAAACAAGTAACTTTATACTCCTGTTAGCACTGCAGAAACAACTGAACTACAGGACAGCAACCTGATTGTTTTCCATCTCATGCATCATCATTCAAATTGTTTTAACTAAATTTAGATAGCTGAATCTTTATTCTTGATGATGCATTAGCCAGACAGAACTCATTTTGACTTTCAAGTGCCAGGCTGCGTGTGGATGGCTCATAGCTAGGGAAATAGACATCTTTTATCTTGTAAACTGATCAGATTTAATTAGGAAATTGTAAAGGACAATAAATGTGGATGCTCACAAAGTCAGTTTTACAAAGTCACTTCAAAATCCCTAATTGCATGAATAAATTGATAACTCAGTCTCTCTAGATTCGCAGTCTCCCAAACTGGTGCACTGTTCACTGGTGCACTATTAAGTTTTCTAGTATTTTTTTAGTACTTAACGCAATCAGTCTTTTGGCAAAATCATGCTGGATTTTGTTGTAAATAACTAATGTGATTTTTCTAATGCTTAGAAGACAACTGAGATCTTTGGTATCTGCTTATTCCTTCTGCAGCATTTTTTTTAGGTCATCATGTCTTCGATTACTGCATTTATTTTTAAACTTAGTTCAATTTTAAATAGAAAACCATACAGCCTGTACACTGATGTAACATAGTGGTTTGCCATATGGACTGCAGTATGAGAAATGAGCATGAAGATTTTGAAATGCATGAATTTTAAATTTTTTTCATGCAAGTTTATGTGGGAATTTGGTATCCATGAATGTGAAGGATTTATACAACAAACATGATACCATACAAGATTTGTCACTGCCAGTTACCTAATTGTTTGACACAGGCCTAACATTGTGATGTATGCCTTAAAAGTACCTTTCATATAGTAGATAGATGGAATGCACCTCAGTTCTTTGATCTGTAATTTCCCCCACTCTTCTATACTAGACATTGTTTGAGCGGAGTCTGCAATGGTAACAAGTCAGCCTTCAACATACTTCTGTGATCTATGGTAGGGGGAAGCTGAAGCACCCTGCTGCTTTTTTTGCAGTACAGAGGTCAGCTCTTCTATATTTGCACTGTGTGCAAGCCTGAAGGCCAGGCCTTCCAAAATTCCTACTGTACTGCAGTGTAGAGAGCTAACTAAGGAGATCTTATTCATGACAGTACTTCTTGGAGTTCTCTGTGCATGCTCTCCATTGCCTGGTCCCGCAATGCCACTGAAACTTAGCTTTTTGGCTGTGTTTGGACATGGATAAGGATTTGGCCCTTTTTTTAAACATTTGTTAATTCAAGTGAAGCATGTTAGCTGTTTAATATGTATTGATGAATCATGTTAAAATGAGCAATTGTATAAAGTCAGGTGGTAAATGTAATGCTCCCACTTTTAAATATTCACCTTGCCAGCTAATTTTTATTTATATTGCTGTGTTACTGTATGTGGTAATGAGAGAAAGGAATGAATAAAACAGAGTAGAACAAGATTTTAGATCTTATGAGGAAAGAAAAAATGCTGATGCTTTTTCTATGGCCCTACTGATAATATTGTTGGAACTAATTGTAGGCCATGCTGTTAGGCAACTGTATGTCTTTAATCTACTGAGGAGAAATAGATAATTGAATCTGTAGTGAGACAGAAACCTAGCAAAATCAAATGTATGTTCAAACCATTGCCCGTAAGTTTAACTAGAACATTAGGGGACAATGTTCAATTGCCCCAAGGTGGGGGGTGGATATGTAAAGGCAATTCTATGGCCTCTTTCTGCCTCCCCTGTTCTCGAGCCAGTGAAGGTCAAACTCATCATATTTAAACTAGAGCAGTCGTGTGGCTACTCTAACTTTCACCCACTGGGATGCTCCAGTAGGACCCTTAGGCCTGAGCTACACTACAAAAGTAGGCTGGCTTAACTACATTGGTCAGGGATGTGAAAATTCACCCCCTGAACGGTGTTATTAGCAGACCTAAGTCCCTGTGTTAGACAGCACTAGGTCAAAAGAAGAATTCTTTCATCAATCTAGCTACCGTCTCTGGGGGGGGAGGTGGATTACCTACACCAATGGGAGAATCCCTCCTGTCAGCACAGGTAGCATCTACACGTAAGTGCTACAGTGGCACCACCATTGTATAGACAAACCCCTAGTCCTTAGGGTTCAGAGTGTAACATTTTCAAAGTACATCAGATATTGTGACACTATGTATTTCTTTTCTTGTCCACTAAAAATTGGTAGGCTGGTGAATTCTTGTAATATCGGTGGATCCTGAAATGTTTTGTTTTATCACATGGACTATCATTTGGGCTTCATGGCTACTTTGTTTCTCACACCTTTTAGTTTTATACAATATTGTAATAAACTACACGTTTAATTCTAGATCTTTGTTTTCAGTCTAATGGGAAATTTGTGTTAGCCCAAAATGTCAGCTCTCAGCAAACTCTTCTGGCTCTGTCTGCCAGAAAAGGCATACATGCTTGATCTGTCTGAGCTGGAAGAAAACATGTGTCAATGTTGTTTAAATGTAATGTTTTAAATTGCCAACTACAATTTAATTACCCTTAGTCTAAGTGGACCCACTCTCTTCTGGACAATATTTATGTATGTTTATTATACTCTCCTGATTAATGCTTATAACCAATACCTGCATAATGGAACAGGATATAGAACTGGCAGTGTCCTAGCAGAAAAGCCAGTGCAAGATTCCTTCACTTTTCTTCAACATAAAAAGCAAAATCAACCACTGTAACTCAGATGTCCTCTTCATGTCACCTAGGTGGCCCAGATGTGAATCAGAGTAAGTGGGGTTTCCTAGGGAAGCCTCCCTTTGTCCCTGTGCCTCTCTGCTGGAGGATCCCTGGCAGTGGAATGGGGAGATTTCATTCCCTGGCATCCATTTTAGACAGTATCTCCACTGCCAGCTAGAGATGTGATTCCCCTGCTAGCATAGACATGCTGCCTGTAGCGTGATAAATATAAATAGTGTAGCCATGGTGCACAGGCATGGGGCAGTGGCAGCAATGGCATGGCTAAGCCAGGGGGAGTACAAACACTGTTGGAAAATGTACTTGGTGTGGTAAAGCTGGGTTACCACTGTCTGTGCTACGGCAGCTACGCTACTATTTACACTGGCGATAGCTCTCATCGAGCTACCTTGAGCATGTGATCACAAGCAGAGGAATCACAACCCTTGTAGTGTAGATGAGGTCTTAGAGAAAGGTGATTCCACACTGGGAAGTGAGGGGGAGGAGGGAGAGAAGCTGTGTGTTGCCAGCTTCAGCACAACCAGGCCTCTCCCCCTGATTGCTGATGATGCCACACTGCACCATTTGAAGCAAACCCTGCCGTGGTCATTGCTCAGACAGTAGCCTGACAGTGCCTCCAGAAATTCCAAGAGCACCGGAATCTCCTGGACACCAAAAGGGAGCATCTCAGCAAACCTGACAGAAAAGGGAACTCCAGTTACAGGAGAGAGTTGGAAGCTGCTGTGACCTTTCTCCCTTTCGTCAGTGTCTAGTTTAGCACGTTAATCCAGACACAATGTCAATTACACTGCCTCTAAACACTCATGCAGCATGCAGAGGTCTCTGACGGCATCTTGTGGAGAGGGTAAGGGCACCGAGTAAGTGTTCTTTGTCTTAAGATATTTGTATTGTTCCTGGGTCATTTGCTGTATGTACTGCTAACCTCTAATCCAAGCTCCTTGTCCAGTCCCAGGGCTTGTCTACACTTACCGCCGAGATTTGGCAGTTGACCAGAGTTACTCAACGTACGCAAAGATCTTGTGTAACTCCTGTGGACTTCTGTGGTTCTCTTCTGCATGCCGTCTTCGCAGCACTATGCCACTTGAGGAGGTGGTTTTAGTGCGTCGACTTCTGGTCTTCACTGGCCGCTCAGTTGATCCACCTTCTTACCCACTAATAATCTTGCTAACTCTTATGGTGTTATTGGGTATCTCCCAATATTTGCTGTTTTTCTTAAAACCCCTGTTTCTGTAGTCATGTGATTGTGAGAATCTCAAGTTTCATTAATGAGTGAGTTTCTAATTCACCTGGTTGTAGAGAGAGCTTGAAAATGTGAACCCCAAAGAACCAATCAAATGAACCCCAAATATATTATT
Organism: Mesoclemmys tuberculata; assembly: GCA_007922155.1. Classification (NCBI taxonomy): domain Eukaryota; kingdom Metazoa; phylum Chordata; order Testudines; family Chelidae; genus Mesoclemmys; species Mesoclemmys tuberculata. The sequence continues at coordinate 2,866,232 of ML675610.1, forward strand.
TTTAAAATCTCATGATTTGTAAGCCAAACTTGTGATTTTTTTGGGGGCCTGATGTGTGATTTGTGAAGGCTTGGGGTAGGTTGTGCTGCATTAAACGTCTGATCTAAGTCCCAGTGAACTTGATGGAAAGACTCCCATTGACTTAGATAGGAATATGATCATGTTCTATCTATGCCACTTAAATTGTATTGTTTCACCGTTGTGACCCGAGCTGCCAGCCAAAATTCAGGGCTCGGGAGATGTTCCAGTTGGAAGTAAAAATTGGTGATAGTCAGGTATTTCTTTGCTGTAGTGTTGCTTATTTACAAAGAATGTACAAAGTCCTGTATCTCAGTTCCTTTTGTGTTCCAAGAACAAAAGGAACGGTTTCTTAGCTTACAGCCCCCAATTGTCTAGAGACAACACACCAGACCCAAAAGCTCTCTCTAGCTTTCTCCCAGGCGTCATTGTGCTCACAGGCTGCTGCTTGGACTTCCTTGCTTTTTTCCTTTTGCGGTCTTGTCTCTTCTCAGTTTCTTTCTGTGTGCTCTCTCACACATCCGCACACACCTGGTCACAATACCTTGTTGAACTCTCAACTCTGAGGGTGCTAGTTTCTTGGCAGACTTTATTAGGCTTTGTTTTAAGTTTGAACTCTTAACTGTCTTTTATAACTGTCACAGGATGGGTCTACACTGACGGCGGCAAATTTGCCGCCGTCACATCGATTGCTCTGGATCGACTGAGCGGTCTGTGTAGACGCGCTCAGTCGATCCAGGAAGCGACACAGGAAAACCACCCCCGTAAGTGGAGTAGTGCTGCATCGAAGGGAGCGCTATTCCCTTCGACGCAGCGCAGTATGGACGCCGCGCAGAGGAGACGCTGCAAAGTCGACGGGAGATACGCAAGTGATTTATGTCACTTGCGTGTCTCCCGTTGACTGCCGCCGAATCGCAAAGGTAAGTGTAGACCGGGCCTTAAATGGAGGATTCGTTCATGCATCAGCTTGAATGAAATTTTAACTCAACCCACTGAAAGGTGTCACCCACCTCATAACAGTATTAATTATTTTCTTGCATTAACCGTAGAAGAAGACAGCTAGGCCTGGTTTATGCCAGCAAATTAGGGCAGTATAACTACGTTGCTCAGGGGTGTGAAAAATCCACATCCCTGAGCGATGCAGTTATGCTGGTTTAACTCCCCGGTGTAGACAACGCTATGTCAATAGGAGACTTCTTCCCTGAACTTAGCTGCCTACTCTCGGGGAGGTGGATTACCTACACCAATGGGAGAATCCTTTCTGTCAGCATAGGTAGTATCTACACTGCAGTGGTGCAGCTGTGCTGCTGAACCATTTTAACAGTAGCCAAGCCATTAATCCTAAGTATTCAGAGTATAATGTTTTCAATGTACATCAGATTTTGTGGCTTCATTTTTCTGGCACTATATTTCTTTCCTTGTCCCCTTAATAACTGGTAGGCTGTGAATTCTTGCCATATTTGTAGATCCTGAAAAATGTTTGTTTTATCACATGTAGACTGGACTACTTGGGCTTCATAGCTACCTTGTTTCTCACACCTTTTATGCTTATAAAATATTTAATTCTAGACCATTGTTTTCAGCCTAATGGGAGCGTTTAAAGGTGGACAAACCCTGAATGCTTTATGCTTAATCCTGAAACCAGCTCTTTGATGTGCTATGTTGTCTGCTGCTGCCCACAAGCCACAATAGTGATGCTCTGTTGGTTTTTACCCTCTGTAAGCTTCTCTACTGTTATCTATGCAAGTTTATGAAGGTGGTTTTCTTGACTGACTAGAGTAGGGGACAGTGAATCAAGGCTTCTTTGTTCTACTCAAGGCTCCTCCAGTATCTCACTTTATAATAGATATGGTAAAAGTCTATCTGTATTGGGGTTTATATGATGGATTTGGGGGCATTTTTAATAATTTAAAGAATGCGACAAATAACTTTTCATGTTATTTGACTGATTCTATAATCAGCTAGAACAGGACTTGAGAAATAACCTATTGTGGTTTTTCATAGTCATTGAACAAATTGCTCATGAATACTTGTTTGCAATATTTGGTCATCCCCAGCGTGATCTGAATCTCCTCAAGTCTTTTCACTTCCTTGAAAAGGAGGCTGGATCTGGTCCTTAGGTAAAGAGAAGTTAGAGATTTTATCTGTAAAGTGGGATTGACAATATTTTTCTACAATTCCTGATTGGTACTATGAAGCTTTATTTATTAAGACCCCAAATCTACAAGCTGTGCCATATAAGCAGACCCTTATAACCATGTAGAGTCCAATTGACTTTCATGGGGCTCATTGTGAGCATATGGGACCACCTGCAACTTGCAGGATCAGGGACTGGGATTTTAGACCAGGATTTTCAAAGAAGCCCAAGGGAGTTAGGTTCCCAACCTCAACTGAATTTCAGTAGCATCTAAGCACTGAAATCATTTAGGCACCTTTGGGAAGCCTAGCCTTCAACTCGATACATCACTGAGTCCCTTGGAAGAGGAAGCACTATATCAGAGCAAATTATTATTATTACTGACATAATCATAAAAAGGTGAAATTGGACATTGTGAAGAAAATTGATGAGCAGCATGAAACATGACAATTTACATTGCACTTCATAAGGTAACTGTATTTGCTCATCTAAAGTAACATTTCATATTAAATCATACAGATGGCTTTAATCTTTCTTTTTAATTATTGGCAAATGACAGGGTCTGATTACATGGCCATTCACAGTGTTTATTAGCATTTCCTTAATAACATTATCGCGTTGGACTGACTTATTTGCTTCTGTGTGTAAATATTTACATTTTCAAATGGCAGCTGCAGTTGGTTCTTTGCCACTGAGGAATATAGTATATTGCTTCTCAGGAAACACAAATTTGTCATGGGCGACTACTTCTACTCTCTATGCAGAAGAAAGGGCATAAAAGATGGTATGGTTCCTTGGGAGTGTGGACAAAAATAACCACATAATTTGCATTCTGATATTTGCATAAAGTGTACAATAATTAGTCACAGAACTTTCAGTTTTTAACTCATGTATTTAATATCCTAATATAATAAAATCTAGAGGTGAAAAAGACCTATTAGATATCCATGTCCCTACCACTGCAGAATTTTTCCCTAATGTTTTGTTCACATTTAAATCCACCAAGTAATGGGTTGGCATTAGCTTCCTTGGGAGATTATTCCATAAACAAAGAGATCTCATCACTGGGGAATTTCCCTGCTATTCAGTCTCCATTTTCCCTTTCTTAATTTCATCCCACTTCTTTTAATTATACTTCTGTGTGCCACCCTCTTATGTCCTATTATGTATGGACATAGATATGTCCTATCTTCTTAATTGTCACTCAGCCAAGCTCTACATATTTAGGTCTTTTAGCACAAGACTTTCAAAAGCACCTAAGGGAGTCGTCACCGAACAACCACTGACTTTCAATGGCAGTTCAGTGTCTAACTTCCTTAGGTGCTTTTGAAATTCCCATCCTTTATCTTTCTATAAATCATACTCCCTCATACTTATTAGGATCATAGTAGCTAGGAATGTAAAAGAGCTATTAGATCATTGTCCGTTGTCTCTTGAGGGCTCTCATGGAGTATAGTTCTGAACTCCCTATCTGGTAATGTGATGCTTGGAACACAAAGTAATATTCCAGATGCTGCCTCCTCAGAGCCACCGAGCACCTGATACTCAGCTCACAATGGAAAGACTTTCATTCAGTGGACCTTGTACCAGTATAATAAAGAGGAACAGTGATGTGATGCAATTTTAAGTAATCTTTATTTCACAAGTAACAGGTTAAGCCTACTTCACATGGCAAATGCTGAGGAGCCAAGGGCAAATGGTCCTGCATGAAAATAGAAGCAATACACAAATCTTTTACAATTCTAACTATTACAATCCAAATAAGTAGGGGAAGCAATCATCTTGGTTAAAGAACAGCTAGTGAATTGTGCTCCAAAGGCTCCTGTGATATTTAGATGTGTTCACGCTTATCAGCCTATAACAAGGGTGTATGCTGTAGGAAACCGAGCATCGATGCAGGCTCCTACAGGTATGTTAGTAACAAGGAGGTGGTCAGGGAAAGTGTGGGCTCTTTATTGAATGGGGGAGGCAACCTGGTGACAGATGATGTGGAAAAGGTGAAGTACTCAATGGTTTTTTTGCCTCTGTCTTCACAGACAAGGTCAGTTCCCAGACTACTGCACAGGGAAGCACAGAATGGAGAGGAGGTGAGCAGCCCTCAGTGGTGAAAGAACCAGTTCAGGACTATTTAGAAAAGCTGGACATGCTACAAGTCCATGGGGCCGGATGCAATGCATCTGAGGGTGCTGAGGGAGTTGGCTGATGTGATTGGAGAGCAATTGGCAATTATCTTTGAAAACTTGTGGCAATTGGGGAAGGTCCTGGATGATTGGAAAAAGGCAAATATAGTGACCATCTTCAAAAAAGTGAAGAAGGAGTATCTGGGGAACTACAGATGAGTCAGCCTCACCTCAGTCCCTGGAAAAATCATGGAGTGGGTCCTCAGGGAATCCATTCTGAGGAACTTGGAAGAGAAGAAGGTGATCAGGAACAATCAACATGGATTCAACAAGGGCAAGTCATGCCTCAGCAACCTGATTGCCTTCTATGATGAGATGACTGGCTCTGTGGATGTGGGGAAAGCGGTGGATTTGATATATCTTGATGTTAGCAAAGCTTTTGATACAGTCTCCTACAGTAGTCTTACCAGCAGGTTAAAGAAGTATGGGTTGGATGAAAGGACTATAGGATGGATAGAAAGCTGACTAGATCATCAGGCTCAACAGGGAGTGACCAGTGGTTTGATGTCTAGTTTACAGCTGGTAACAAGCGAAGTGTCCCAGGGTCAGTTCTGGGGCCAGTTTTCTTCAACATCTTCATTAATGATCTGGAGGATGGGGTGAATTGCACCTGCAGCAAGTTTGTGGATGGAAACTAAGCTGGAGGGAGTGGTATATATGCTGGAAGGCAGGGATAGGATACAGAGTGACCTAGACAAATTGGAGGATTGGGCCAAAAACAGTCTGGCGAGGTTCAACAAGGACAAGTGCAGAGTCCTGCACTTAGGACAGAAGAATCCCATGCACTGCTCTAGACTGGGGACCGAGTGGCTAGGCATCAGTTCTGCAGAAAATGACCTGTGGGTTAGAGTGGATAAAAACCTGGATTTGAGTCAACATCAACAGTGTGCCCTTATTGCCAAGAAGGCTAACGGCATATTGGGCTGCATTATTTGGAGCAGTGCCAGCAGATTTTACAGCAGGCTGTCCAGTGGCAGATGATACAAGGAGCAGTGGTTTCAATTTGCAGTGGCAGAGGTCTAGGTTGGATATTAGGAAACACTTTTTTAGTAGGAGTGTAGTGAAGCACTGGAATGGGTTACGGAGGGAGGTGGCGGAATCTCCATCCTTAGATGTCTTTAAGGCCCGGCTTGACAAAGCCCTGCCTGGGATGATTTATTTGGGGTTGTTCCTGCTTTAAGCAGGGGGTTGGACTAGATGACCTCCTGTGGTCCCTTCTGACCCTAATCTTCTATGATTCTATGATCCTCTCTTGAAGCATCCTACTATCTGTTCCTTTATGGAAGTGAAGTGGAATTTCTGCTGATTCACTGTAGCAGGTACATGCATTTAGGTCTAACTAATATAAAAGGGGTTGGATCCTTTTCTGGGAGCAGAAGAAATTATGGCAGTATTTTCACCTGCTCTTCACTTTTAGTCCTTCAGTCTATTCTCTGGATCCGACTTGCTCTCAATTCTTGATGTCTCACCACCACCTCTTCCATATCTCTTTTTCTTAAATTCTCACTCACTTCTGACTTCTTCCCCTCAAGATATAAGCACACTCTGCTTTCCCTGATCCTCAAGGAGTCAACTTTTAATCACACCTGCTTCTCCAACTACTGTCCCTTCTCCCTTTATCTCTTCACCTCTAAAGTGATTGGCCCCAGTTCTCTGATATGCCCTTCCTTTACTTAATGCAGGAATGCGGTGGGGGGTAAAGATGGCTTTAGGCCAGGGTTACATTTCCAATAACCTGGGACCATTTGGGGATCATTGCCACCCCTACTGCCAGTCAGAACAGCCTCATGGCTGCTCTAACTTGTCCGCTTCCTGAGGCTCACAGAAAGTTGAGAGCAAAAAATGCAGTACTGTACAGCTCTGCCCACACCTTGGCCTGGTCCTCCTCCCACCCTGACCAACACATGCACCCCTCTGTGCTGTAGTTGAGGGTGGAGTTGGTGTAGGCTGGCTTTGGCACTAACGCCCTGTTCCTTCCTTGGGTCTTTTGGCTCCATCCTCTCCTGGTTCTCCTCGTACACTGGTTGTTCCTTCAGTGTTTCCTCTGGTAGGAGGGTCTGCCTCCTCCCCTTTTCCATTTTATTGCAGCTTCCACATTTTCTCCCTCTTCATGCTTTACCAGGGTGATCTCACCTGTTACTATCCTCTCCATGCTCACAACATACAAGTCATCTTCTCTATTCTGACCAGTCCCCTACCTATCCAGTCTCACACACCAGCTTTTCGTTGACATCCCCAGGATAGCTCTCACACAACTCTAATGCGACATGGCCAAAACTGAATGGCTGATTCTCCCTCTCCATCCCACCCCCCTAAAAACTCTTTAGGGCAGCAAAAATTCTCATCTAGGATCTCATCTCCTCTCTGGATTGCTGCAACCTGATTTATCGTCTGATCTTTTTGACACCCCTACTTGGATCACCTCTTCTCCAATCCACACAAAATATGGCCAATAAATTGCATTTTCTGACCTACTGATCTGACTACCTCAGCCCGCTCTTTGACTTCCTTCACTGTCTCCTTCCTGTTCCAATGCATCACACTGAAGCCTCTTGTCCTTGCCTTTATGGAGTTGTATAACTTTGTCTCTGCCTACCATCTAGCCTTGTTTCATCATATGACCCTCCCAACTGCTTAGTGGACAGCACCTTCAATACTTTAGATGCTGTAAAATAATAAGTTCAGTTATGAAATGAGACTATGCAAGAAGGCCATCTTCTTAGCAGATCTGCTCCCTCTGTGTCTTCAGCGTCACAGAAATATTAGTGCAGCGATGATACATTTTTGCTCTTTTTAACAATACAGAGCTAACACAGCTCGGTGCATGGCAGTGAGTAGGTGTCTATTCTAGTTTGCCTCTAGTCCTCAAGCTTGTTAATTCAGGTTTCCATTCTCTGCTTCGGTTTTCAGCTGAAGTTAGTTTACTTCATTTTAGTATCTCTTTGGTATAGGCCCTTACAGATTAAATTTCTCAAATGACTGTTGGACAATAGCAACTAGAAATGTGACTATATCCAAATGTGGGAGTGATTTTTTTTTCTCCTGTGGAGCTACTCTTGTGAATAAGTGCTAATCAGCATGAGTGAGGGTTGCAGAATCATTCTCTGAGAGAGCACATATTTTTTTCTCTTTGTTAATAACAATTTAGAAAATATTTTTTATTTTTAGAATAAAATTAGCAAAGAAAATTACCAATAGGAGAGAAATGAAATGAGAGGATGAAGAATAGAAAATGAAAGAAAGGGAAGCAAAAGGATAAATAAGCAATAATTAAAATATTCACAAGAGATACAAGGTGGGTGAGGTGATATTTTATTTGACCAACTTCTGTTGGTGAGAGAGACAAGCTTTTGAGCTCCACAGAGCTTTTCTTCAGGGCACCAGGTTTTCCTATGAGCCAAAGAAGAGCTCTGTAAGTTCAAAAGAACCAATAGAAGCTGGTCCAGTAAAAGGTATTACTGCCACCCCCCTCCAACTGTGTCTCTCTAATAACCTGGGACCCACACAGCGACATTGCATAAAAAATTCATCATGATCATTTCTAAGGGTATGCTGCCACCTGGCAACCTTTAAATGAAATGCACCATAACAAAATGTAGTTTTAATCTTATTAGTGTGAATCTTTAATTGCCTGATTCAGAGATCTATTGTGGGCTATCTGTCTATACAAAAATCTTCAGTAAAAATGTGTCTACATATTTATACCTTTTGCATTTTCACAATGTGCATGGATCAGTATATATTTGGTAATGGAAGAACTTCCTGACTCCACCCAAGTAATATCTGCCCCCCAAAGAGAGGGGCTCATTCTAGTTTCAGGTGGCAATATGATTATGACAGGGAATTGGGGGTCAGGACTCCTGGGTTCTATCCCATGTTCTGCCATGGGCTTACTGGAGTATTATGTTCATTACAGGGCACCTTGTTATAAGATATTAACAAACAGGAGCAGTTTAGGGAAGAGCTAGAAATGATGAATGTACTGAAAGAATCAACTTATGTGATAAGGAAAGATTGAAACAGCTAAATATCTTTGTCATCTATAACTGAGTTCAAGTTACAGCAAAGGAAGAGCAAGATCGTCTCCTTTTTATTCTCCTTCATATATTTTGAAATCTCATTTATGTTTTTAAGGGTGATATAACTTGGCTATTGGTTAACAGTCATCATTCTGCAGTGCAGGCACTTTTTCTCCTTCTTAAGGTCATTTAACAAAGGTAATTTAATAACAATATCCATAAATGTTTTGTATCAGCCTTGTGCTATGTTATGGAGTATTTTGCAACAATGACAGTCTTTATACCTGGGATATAAGTGCTTTGGTTCCTTTGTAATGCTGAATCTTCATGTTTCATTTTTTCTTTTCAAGGGTCAGTTCAAAATAACTATTCTTGGAGATACAGACAGAAACCCCAGTTCAGGAAAAGAATTCTCACATTTTTAAGTCTCAGCATCTCCTTAAAGTCCCATTTCCTTAAAAAGGACTTCAGCAGATATGTACATGTTTTTCTAAATAGGAATTCTTGCCTGACTGAGGACCAGTTCTTGTAAAATCAGTTACTGTATGTGAGTATGTTTTGGGGCAAGTTCTGGCTCCACAGAAGGCAGGTTTGAGCCTTAAAAGTACTCACGCTCTTCAGCGTTAGTAAAATAAGAAGCTGTGTTCCAGACAAAAGGACCACCTTGATAACACAATAACAAAAGTTTCAGAATAACCTGGAGGTTCTAAATTCCTGGGGTCAGAAGGCTCAGTTTTGTGGTGGAACTCTGTCAAACTGTGGCTCATATAATTTTTCCTGAAAGTCTGTGGAATAAAATGTTTTGAGAAACCAACAGTAATGGGAGGACAGCTAACAGGGGAAGTCATCCATGTATGTACAGTTCACTTATTAGGTGGCCTCAAAATGGAATAGTTGAAGAACAACTTGTAGTGAAGAAGAGCTAGCATGTGTCTCTTAGAGGTTGGGGTGTGCTGCATGAACAGTTGTGAGAAGGGGAAAGTGGACAGGAGCTTGGGTGGAAAGCATAGTAAAATATAGGGGTTGAATGAAGTAGATGAAAGCATAAGTTATATGGAAATGGGCTGGCTTCTTCTCCATAGTTCTTCCTTGTGAGTGTTGATATGCACTTAGGTAGTAACATTTGCAACTCTTCATTAAGACAATGACAGTAACCAAATTTCATGCTGCTGGGCTTCTGCCTTCAGGGGCAGGACAGAAATGTACCTACCCCTGCACTGCATAATTGTGCTTTATCTTTCTCCGAAGCATCAGAGATTAGCTACAGCTAGAAATGCGACACCAGATGAGGTGGACTAGTGCTCTGAGGTGGTACAGAGAATCCTCTGTCTGAGATGCTGCACTGGTGGGTCTTGCTCACATGATCAGAGTCTGAGTGCCAGATTTGGGATCAGGAAGGAATTTTCTCTTAGGTCAGGTTGGCAGTGACCTTTGGGTGTTTTTGCCTTTCTCTGCAGCATTGCGCATGGATCACCTGTTAGGATCATCTGCGCATACCTCACCTAAACAGGGCATAGGTGGCACCTGAGTGTCTCCTGTTCCCTGTCTATGGGAAAAAACAGTTTAGTCTACTGAGGACTGAAATGCTTTGGTCTAACTAGTCATTGGGTTCAATGTAGGGGTATTTGGGTGGAATTCAGGTCAGGTTATCTTATCTAATGGTCCTGTCTTGCCTTAACCTCTATGAAAACCATGATGATGGATGCTTTATGAATACAGACAGTTGCTGTACATAGAGTATTCAGTAGCATGTGCACTTTGGTTGGGTAGGCCAGGGGAGGCTCATGCTGGAGATTCACTCAGGACTCTCCCCTCCAGAAAAATACAAAACAAAAACAGCAGCAACAAAACAAAAAACAACCCTCACCCCCCTTTAATCCCTTTCAAAGCAAGCTGTGGATGAGTTAAATGAACTTGTATTGTCTTATTTCCTAATAAGCTGGGGAAGCGATTATGAAAAGTTTATGAGCTTTGTGTTGGATAATCATCCTCATTGTTTCACTCCTATTGCATACCCTGTAAAATAAATTAAACTAAATGAGCCTTTATGGGAGTTCTTTGTAACAATGTTTTTGTTTAGAATTTTCCCACCAGCTTTACGGAGCTCCTTAAATTACAATGTTCTCAGAATAATCTTCCGATATCCATCGTATTTGCCTAAACATAAAGATGAAATGGAAACCTAGTTCTCATATAAATGCCCTCTGGGACTAATTACACTGATTTGACTAGACTAGCAGTTAGATCTGAATTATAGTCATGAATAAGTTAGATCTTAATTAAAGTCATGTATAGGGTGCAAAAGGCAATGTCATACATGCAAAGAAGCTGCTTTGTAATAAGTGGAAATTAGTATTAATAATACTTTGTGTATGAGATTTGGTTTCCAATCTATTTTGTGTATAGCTCTATTTAGCTCTCTCTCCATATATATGAGCATACTGTTCCCATTACCATAGTATCTGAGTGCTGTACCTTTGTCACGATGTTAAGTAAAATATTACTAAAACAAAAAAACCAAACCAAACAATCCATTTTCAGCACATCAATATTTAAGGGGCTCTTAAGTGTTAAGGCTTTTTAAGGCATTGGTCCATTTTGGGTATTACTGAAACATTGACAATAATATAATGTAATGTAATAATTATTACTTTCTTTTAAATTCTATAAGGATTTCCCAGAAGGTCAGCTTATGCATACATTTCCCTCTCCCACACTGACTGAGCTTCCTGGCATGGATGGTGCTAATATTTCCCCTAATTCATCAATATGTGAATATATTGGGTATATGTGGGTGCATCAATAATACAGTGCACTTTGAAAACACTGTTAGCATATGGGCAATCATTGGCCTCATCGATGTGTGACTACAAACCCAGCAACACTTAGGACAATGGTAAATTCATCCCAGGTTTCAATCCAAAAGGGAACTGACTGAATTAAGCAAAGTGAGTGAGGATGACAGGCTCAGGCATAGGGGGAGGCAAACCGGGTTTGATATAAAGGAGATTGTCCAAGCCTTTTTGGAATTTTTGTTTACGGGAACATAGCCTTTTTTGTGTGTTTTGCAATTAATGTCGACATAATACCAGATCATCCTCTTCTGCTCTAACATGCACATAAGCAGAAAACCTACTCCATGAGTAAGGAAGGATGAGTACTAGAAACTGCATTGTTCTTGCTCCTCATGAGCGGAAGCAGTGGTAGCAGGAAAGAAGCATGGTCTAAGGCAAGTGCAAACTATGTGAAGCCTCACAATCCATGAGAACTCCCAGTCCTGCCAATGTCTGTGAGCCTCTGGATCCCCTCCAGCAATAGTTCCATTATGGCTGGTTGAGCTGCTGAAAAGAGAACCCCCTGACAAGTTTATGTGGTTTATTTTTGAAAATTATTATTATATTTTATTTCATTTTGCTCTCTGTTATTCATACATCTTCTCTAGGTCTTTAAAAACATTTCACAGCTGGCTGATAAGTCAGATGGAGACATTGTAAGCCCTGATACAAGGGAATGAAACCCTCAGGGGTCTGGGCGTTGGCTGAAGACCCTTTCTTTGTGGGGAAATTGGGCTATGTGTATTTTGTTCCACTCTGTTACCCCATAAGGGGGTGGATTCAATTGGTGACCAGGCCAGATGGGAAGGGGAACTTCACAGCATAAGAGTGACTGCTGACAAGGGATGCCAGAGATGGGGGAGAACTGGGATCCAGTGGCCTAACCACTAGGCAGCAGCACTGGTAAGCCCAGCTTAGTGGCAACTACCAACAAGAATTAGACATTTAAATAGACAATAATATCTGCAGTTGACTAGTTAGAGTAAAAAAAGAAAAATTAGGGATATAGCCTCCTGCTTCAGGACATTAATCGATCACAAAGGGTCTGGGGTTTGGAAGAGGAATATTATTGCATGTGTGTCTGCTACGGGGGATACCCTCTTCTGAATCATTGGGTGCTGGCCACTGTCAGAGACAGGATATTGGACCGGATGGACCCTGGGTCTGATTCAACATGGCAATGCTTATGCTTCGTTGGAATTATGCGCGAATGCAAAGCCGTATACAGTCCTAATATGTTCCCCTAACAATGGTTCTGTTTCAAGACAAAAATAATGATGGATAGAGACAGCTCAGATTGTAAATAAATGTAACACATTCCCTTAAACTATTGATTCATTGACTCGGAGCTACTTATAAATTTAAAATCTCATAATTTAGATGTGAGTGGCAGGTGGAGTACGAGGTAGATCCATGGAAGGAGCTTCCTGTAAGGGTAGAGCAATTTATCCTCACTTTATGCTTGCAGGTAATATTGCCATGAGCCAAGCAGTGGAATTTATTACATGTTCTCGTCTGCCAGCCCTATCAGCTCTTGACTGTTGCACTTCCTTGCGCACAGGCAATGATTAAACCATAGTTGGTCTCACGTGGCTAGATTTATGCTTGTGTTTGGTTCAAGATATCTTGCTCCCACTGGCAAATGGAGACAATCCTTAAGTCCATTTGGCATGAAGAGTCAGAAAATATCATTCTAACTAGGGCTAACATAATTAGAAGCTCATTTATATTTGTGCTGGAAGACCAAGGTCAGAAGACCAATTAATCTGAAAGATGGGTTCGCTGTAAAATGCTTGACTGTTTTTTTCCAACTGTGTTGTGCATCTCCTCTGGTGGCCTCTTTCTCCAGACCTGTGCAATGTCAGGTGAGATTGTAAAAGAAAGGAGGAGGGATATAAGCAGTTTATGGTGTGTTGCATACACATCAGGCCTGGTTTACATGGCCACCGGCAGTTGATGGGAGATTGATGTAGCTTGCGTATCTCCCGTCAATGTACTGACATGGCCATACTGTAGCATCTTCACAGTGCTGCGTCAACGGGAGACGCCCTCCTGTCAACACAGCGGTACTCCTTTGGGGGAGGTGGATTACCGGTGTCGACTGGAGAGGCCATCTGGGATCAATTGTCATGGAGCCCACATTGTAGATATACCCTCAGGAAAGTGAAAAGATAATGACCCACCTGATAGCATCTTTTAGTACCCTTCCTAAATGAACTGTATGCAACACAGTACAGGAAAAATCTACTATCAACTTCTGGGGCCTCAAGTACCAAGATCATGGGTCCCTAGAAGTGGCTACATAGAAACCGTTATCTCTAAGGAAATGACATTTGCCAACAGTTGCCATGCTATGGGATCTGACCGAGCATAGGATATAACTGAGATAATTGTTAGCAAATATTGACTTTATAATGGTGATCACTGTAGGTTTCGGGTTAAAACAAGTGTATCACATGCCTTTTACTTCATGCATGAAAGAATAACTCTTTACACTCCTATACAATGTACACCTGAGGATCTGAATGTGCATTTACAAAGGGGAGGTGGCATTTTAATATTATCCAAATGGTAATGGTTTTGGAGCAGGGTTATAGCTTTCATTAACTGCCTGCCAATGCTGATTCCTGGGATATTCTTAAAAATGTATCCGCTCCCTTGGGGCTTGTGTATTCACAAAAGTTGTGCTGCCTTAACAGTACTATTCTAATTAAAGCAGTACAGGCTGCCGCCTACCGGAGACATAGTTATACTGGTATAAAAGGATGGGATCCATGAAGGACTTAGGCATTGCAATGTGAGCATCAAACCACCTAACTTTTAGTAATTTAGGAAATCACAGGGAAAGCACTGTGATACATGAAGCCAAGTTAGGCATCTAGGCTCCCTATGCAATGAATAGACCTTAGACTGTGGTTCACAAAAAGCAGCATCCTAGGTAGGGAGCCATCTAAGCTAGTTAATGAGAGATGCCAACCGCAGGAGGTTTGCTAAACCCCCCTCTCTGCCTCAAAGATAGGCACCTCCTTGCAGTCTGAACTTACATCTATGACAGCTTAGTGATCCATGAACGGGAACCCACCACCTGGAATTAGGTGGCTAAGGTACCTAACCTGCTTTTTGAGGGGAAATGATTTAGGTGCCTTTTTCACTCCACACAAAAAGGCTGGAGGAAGTAGTGGAGATGCCCACAGTAGAACTCTTAGCTCTGTGGTTGCAGTGGTCTCCTGGGATGTAGTGGACCCAAATTCAACCAGAGAGTGAGGAAAAAGGATTTGAACAAGGATCTCCCACATCTCAGGAGAGGGCTCTGACCACTGAACTATGGGATATTCAGATGTGGGGCTTCCTCCGTCTCGCCTGTTGAACCTGTGGCACTCTGGGTAAATAATGGAAGAGTGATTGGAGTAGTGGGACTGGACCCGGGGTTTCTACATCCTGGGTGGGTGCCTAATCTCTGGACTACAGTGTCATTCTCACACTCTCACTCACTCTCTCTGGTCAAGTGATTATTCCACTGTGAATAAATACTTAAACAGTTGAATGGGGTGAGACTGGCACCTCTTCTGATTGGGTTTTGAATGGGACCTGATCCAGTAGATGGTTTCTGAGCACACCTACTGGATCAGGACCTTCACCGAACTTAGGTGTGTGGATGCCTATCTTCCTCTGGATGGTGAATTGCTTTAGGGCTGAGGTGGGGGAAAGGTGTCTGGATGGCAGAAGGAAGCAGCAGTGTACATGCTCAGAGACAGAAACATAGGTGTTGAGGGAATTTTTAACCTAAAAGATTTTGGAGCCAAGTGAATTTAGGTGCCTACAGGGTTCAGTGGGAGGTTTTGGATTGCAGGGGAGCCAAAACTGGGGACTTAGGTGCCTAAATCTGGGATTCAGGCATCTCATCTTCATGGATCCTACCCTATGTTCTTACACCAACATAGATTATGCCTACCTGGGAATGGGAAAAGCTTTACTGGTATAGAGCATCTTTATAGCAGTATAATTGCGTCCACATTAGATGTCGTGCCGGTGTGATTATTTTGGTAAAAAGTCACACCCCTAGCTGCCAGTTACACCAGTACCACTTTCACATGTAGACTAGGCTTTAGAAAACATGATTTGTTCTGTAATGATGAGCTAGAATCTTGGTTGCCCTTCACCTGATGGAGCAGAATCTGAGTACTTTACACTCGCTTTGCACGGAGCAAATGACTGTCCAAGGTGCATGGGAATGGAGAATGAGGCCCTATGTTTTCATTGTGATCTTTACCTTCCTACATGTATTATGTATGTGTCCTGGCCCTACAGCTGAAGTGGCTACTGTTTCAACCCCTAAGGGTAGAATATATAAAATATATAAAAGGGTAGAATATATAACAATGTAGAACGGATATTTGTGTTGCCTGCAGGGCCAATGGCACTCCAGTCTCTTGTTAAAATCCACTGGAGCAAAAGTGCATGTGTTGCACACATCACACAAGCTGCCTAAATTCCTATTTAGAGCATGGGAGCATCTGAAAAAGTTGTGTTTAAACCAAGATTTAAATCATTTTTGCTTCTTATCTTGGATTCCCTCTGCAGATCCGATAAGAGGATTCTTTTTGCCCTTCAATTATGGCAGTTATTCATAATCTTAGGCTTGGTATTTTTTTTTAAATTGAGCAAAATATTTGGTGCTTGTGAAGAAGGTCGGAGATTAACTGCACCAGAACATGAAGTACCAGTTAACCTCAGGCCACATGCAGCTGAGCCACAGGAATACATGCTTCCCTTATGCTACTCTGCCAAATATCTCAAAGTAGAAACCTTCAGGCTCCATTAAACTGAACCCCAGGAGCCCTTATTTAAAGTTTCCTTTTTTCTTAAAAACTATATATCTATTTTGTGTGTGTGTCTGTGTGTGTATGAACATCTTCCTGTATATTTTTTTTCTCCAGGGGAAAAAAAAGATTTTGAAGGGAAGCAGGTACTCACTTTTCAAAGATCAGTTTCAAGATGCTTGGGGGTGGCAGATGCTCTTCTGACCCAGTAGACCAGAGACATTAATACTGTTTTAGTGCATATTAATCACTATCTGACATACTCAGTTTTTAGTACCAGTTTTAAGACCTACATTCTTATTCCAGCACCTCTAAATGGCCTGGTTGGTGTGTGTGTGTGTGTGTGGCAGGATCTGTGCACACTTCCTGCAGAGATGGAGGGCCCTTACCTTACTTGTGGCTGTAAAACAGATTTGGGAATACGAAAGCTCTACTATGGAATTCTAGTAGAACTATCGAGTGTCAGTAACAAGCTCTGAAATCAGTTCAGCTAGGTGATCTCGTGTGTCTGTGCTGCTAGGGAAGAATTCAGCTTTGGGTCCCAATTTTGTTGCTTGCTGTAGCTTGGCAAAGGCTGGGAGACTTGTGGAGGTAGCAGAGGAAACATCACATGTCACTCTCTAGTGACCCCCCCTTTTCCCCAGGTGGCTGCAGACTCTGGGTTTATACTAGAGTTTGGCAAATGTGGTCAGACAAAATGGGCACTCCTCCCTGAACACTCACTCATAACTGTGCTGAAGTAAACATTACTTTTTGTGGGGTTGTTCTGAAATGGCTGTCAGAACTGAGGATTCGTGTTGCCCTCTCTCAGCCCCAGTATGTTAAAGCCAGAAACAGCAGCAGAAGGACTCGGTTGCATATTCAAGGTACCAGCTTTGAAGAAAGGAAGGGGGGGCGAGCTGGTTGCTCCCCAGGACAAGTGGGTGAGAGGATTTTTGAGAGGGAAGGGGGCACTAACAGTTGGCCCTCCACATAAGGAGGATGAAGAATACCATCAGGCCAACTCTGGGAAAGTGGAGCATCCCAGCTTGCTTCACCTTAAGTATCCTGGGAGAAGCAGGTCACTGATCCGCCAACTCAGAAGACAAGTGAAGGTAATGAGGGGATGAGGAAGATATAGAGGAGAGAGAGAAGCCTGAAGAATGATGAGGGTCCTTAAAAGATTTGGATAAGCGTCCTATCTTAATCAAACCCAAATACTGAAACTGTTGCTCATGCACCCTTAGTTTACTGAGGGTGAGGGTTCTACTCAACCTACTTTTATAAGATCATTGACGGGGCAAAGTTTGAGAATTAGAAGACTGAGTTTCCCCCTGTAATGAAATTAAACAGTCATTTCAGGCTGTTGTATGTCAGGCAAGGCATCGGCTAAACAAGAGCTGCATTTCTGATATGTACTTAAGGAAAGTTTCCTGTAGAAAGTAGAACCATGTTCCCAAATCCCTCCAGAACAGGTCATCAGAAATGTGTTGCAATAAAGACATGAAAATGTGAATTTAAAAATAATTCTCAGGTTCTAAGAGTAGATGGGAAACGGTGACATGAACAACACTGAGCAAACAAGGAAGCTTATTGCTATTGCTTAGGGAAAGTTACTCTATTTCACAGAACAGACACAACCACATCTGTGGCTACACTGGTTAGGCAAAAATAATATTGCAAGAACTTGTGAAGTGTTCATTAGCTATAGTGAATGCAGGCATAATGCTTTGCTGGAACTTTATAAGCAACTGAATGTCACTTTGATGGATAAACTATAGTAGGATATACTCAGTAAATCCCCATGGTCTGTATATATATTGTCATTCACAACGAGTTATTTTTTTATAGCTTAAGAGCTATTTAAAGCATAAGCAGTGTCTGCACAATGTGTAGTGTTGCATCCAAGGTTACTGGGAGAGCTTAATAGATAGATAAGACTCAGTGCGGAGCCAAAGAATTAGCAGTTTTATTTGATATATGTAGCAATGCTGCACATATGCCTACTATAGAGTAAAACTCACCAAATGGTACCTTCCAAGTGCACACAGGTCTGATGTAGTACCTAAGATGAATTCTTAGTGGATGGTCTCTGTTTTGTGGGTTCCAAAATTAGGGTCAGATGGGAGCCTTTTTGTCCATTACGTACAACCACTGATATACTTTTTCAAACACAAGAAGGACAGAAGAGGGAGGAATGGAGAGAATCTACATAAAAAAATGAAAGGTTGAAAATGACATGAGAACAAGCAAAGACCAGCTGAAATTTGTGAAATTCACTTGGGGCTCTTGATATGAAAGCTTAGACACAATAAAGAAGAGCTTTGAAGTGATGGCAAAATCTTTAGCAGATATGAAAGTAGAGGGGGAAATCAAGGCTAAAGAACCTTTCTGCACTCATTTGCACATTTAACATCATTAGCCTGGTGTTTGAGGAAAGTTTTAACTTTATTGAGCCTTTGACTAAATACTTACAAATGATAAGAACTTGATTGCATGTACAATCTCATCTAAACCTTAATTCCCAGAGCTCGTCAGTACACATGGGTGTAGCTAGGGATAAAGTAGGCTACTTTTTTCCAGGATTTTTCAATGCTTGGATGAATAGGGGATTAAAAAAAGCAGATGACAGTATTCAAGGCCCCTATATAGGCGGACCAGAAAGAGTTTTGCTTAACCATACCACAATAGACTGCAACATTTAAACTAATTTCTGTTTATCAGCTGTGCAAAATCCTAGTTGCATGATTTCCTGGAGCCAGCAATTAATGAGTAAAGGACATGAGTAAAACATCAGTTTTGCCATTATCATGCATCGGCACAGTAAAAGACAGACAAGAAGATCTTGTGTTCAGGCTGGTAAATGATCATTATAATTTTGCAAGGCTGTCCTAAATTATATTTCACTGAATTCAACATTTTGAAAAATAATATGAAATGACTTGGAGTTTTTTTCCACGCAGATATTTATTATATAACATTAATAAGACCTAGCTCTCATACAGTGCTTTTCATCGGTACTTCTGAAAGCACTTTACAAATGAGTTTAGTGTCATTATCCCCATTTTCCAGATGGGGAAAATAGTCACAAAGAGGTAGCATGACTAGCCCAGCAAGCTAATGTAATTTTCTGTACTAAAAGCCTCACATGGTGCCCACTGAAGTGAATAATAAGGCTCTCATGGACTTCAGTAGGCCTCAGATCAGGCCCAAAAGGGGCTGCATTCTCCGGCCTGCTACAGTCACTTTGTGCTACTTGGACTATGTTCACTCTGGAGGTGGCCAGTGGAGAATTCCTCTTCTGTAGAAGAACTCTGTTGGGGTAAAGCAGGGGGAAGCCCTGCAGTGTCACAAGCTCTTACACTAACCATCCCCACCTCTTTTGGAGTACAGCGTGCATTAGGGGGAGGGATGAGTGAGGCAGAGGTGGGCTAAGGGAAGGCTTGTTGCATTGTGGGGGTATCGTGGAGCAGAGCTCTGCTATGCAGCCACTCAATTAGATTAACGTCTCTGCGGCTTTAATGTATGCTGGGCAGCATAGTATCAGAGTGTTGCAATCAGCTCCTCAGTGTCGCACTGATTCTCCTCTGGACTAAGCAGAGCATGGCTACAGAAAAGAATATATCCCACAGTAACTATTAAGCTAGGATCTCTGACCATGACTTTGTAGAGCTTGTTCCATTGTCCTCTTCCCTGTGATTTCCATTATTTGTAGGTTATGGCTGGGGGAAGTTGAAACCTGACTCGAGCTGATTTCTCAAGAAAGACCAGTGACAGAATTAGTTTCTGCCAATCATCCTAACTCAAGCTGAAAGCCTTCAATCAGTTTCTTTGGTGATAAATGCATGGTGTAAGGAAAGACTTGTGTCATTTTCCATCATGACAACTCTCAGGGTGTCCATTTACAGGAAATGATCTGATGGCTTTTGTAAATACTTGTTTCAAACAGAAAAATGCCCAGATATAAAAGGAGGGATCAAAAATATAAATCTTACTTTTTACTATATCAGTTTCAGCTGCTAGAGTAGACAGTGATGAACTTACTATTGAACACTTCCCCCTAAATAAACTGTATTGCTTTTAGATAGGCATATTCTCTCCACCTCTTCTCCTACTCCTTCCCCAGACCTTATGCATGGCCTTTTTGTGTGTGTGCGCATGCCAGCTGTTGCAGGAAGACTGCATTGTTAAGGAATAGATTGTTCAGCATCTCTGTGGCAGCTGATGTTGCCACAGCCCAGGGTTGACTGAAGGCAGTTACATAGATCCAGGCCCAGTGCTGCAAAGGAGTCCAGGGTCACAATATTTGGGAAGGGAACAGGCCTGCTGAGGTTCCATTTCTCCCCGTTTCTGGCTTCCTCCAAGCCCTTAACCCAGATCCATCTTTGATTCACCGTTAGCTAATGCATGTATGCGCTCCCATTTCCTGGCAACTGGTTTTTCCAGTTATTCAGAAGCGTGGGAAGCCTATTGTTGGTAGCCCTGGAATTTTTAAAAAGTAGGAAAGTTGTCTGCATTCATGAAAATTTCCTTTGTTTGATTCATTGGCACTACAACTAGGAGGCATATCTGTCTATTGCTGGAAGGACAGGAAAGCTGCTCCCCCTGAAGTGACTGCCTGGATCTTCCCTGCTGCACAGCATCCTTAGAATTCAGAACAAAAAAGAGGAGGAAAATAATTTTCAGAAGCTCCTTTCAATTTGACCCTAAATTCTTGGTGCCTGTGTGTAGGGTGGATCTTAGAGTTCTGGTCTTTTTCCTTCTTAAGGGACTTTCCACCTCCTCTTTCTCCTCTCAGACAACGGCAGAGAAGGCAGTTAAGAAGAAGAGCAAGGAGGAGGCCCTGAAAATCTTGTTTATCCTCATTGCTGGACTTTTTGGATGGAAAACTCTGCCTGTGGCATAGGGGGAGGGCTCCCAGTGCTTCAGAGGCATCATTGTCTGGGCAATGGTCACCTTGGCTCTCCTAGGCAGGATGAGGGGTGCCAGCCAACGCAGGCAAAGACACGGCTTTTGGCTCCACTGGTAACAGCAAAGACCAGTTTCCTCTTTGGCTGGGAGCAGCGCTGTAGAAGCACGTGCAGAAGCTGTGCCCCAGTGTGATGGCCTGCTCCACAAGCTGCTGTAGTGATTTGCTGTGCTTGGGTTCGTCACTTCTCCATGGGCCGCAGTGAGATGGTTCTGAGCTCACGCTAGGACACTGAGGAGGGTAGGAAGAGGCTTCAGGATCCATCATTTAATCAGATTTGTAAAATTTGGGATAGCATAAGTGGGAGCACACCGCTCATTCCCATTTTAGAGCTAGGGATGGTGTTGGAGATGTTCCCTATACTTGCAGAGGTGAACACAGTGTTGACTGTGATGGGGTGTGAATGCCACACTGGCACTGAAAGGCTTAAGGGGGGGCCTGGCGCGGTCAATCAGTGCACCTGAAGGATGGGTCAGGACCAATTTAAGATGGGGGAGGGCTGGATGGCGACTATAAAGGAAGGGCATCAGGGCAGAAGGTGGCCTCGGGTGGGAAGAGCATTTGGGAGCTTTTCCTGAGTTCTGGAAAAGGGTTAGGAGAGACATGGAGCAGCCACAAGGTTGGGATGGGATGGGACAGCAAATACTAGTGGTGAGCACAGATAAAAGTTCAGGATCTGGACTTGCATGGAGGAAAGCCTTGGTAGACGATCAACTGAGGAATGTAGCACAAGGGAAATACGAGAGGGTTGAAAGGTCAAGCGTGAGGAGGGCTGTGACATCCCCCCTTCCCCCCACTGCAATCTGGACTGGTGTGTAGCTGTCACCCCAATCCCTCATGCATGGGTCCCAACCACCCACTCCTGGATCAGCCCACACCCAGTCTTCTGCAAGCAATTGGTCCCAGACCTAGTGAAGGAGTGATTCTGGCCAGCTGCTCATGGGATTCGCCCCCAGCAAACACTCCCCGTCTCAGATGCAATCCCAGGAACTATGGTCTTAGAGTTCAGTGCTGTACACTGCACTCTGCAAGTTCATTACATAGTTTGTCAATTTATCAAAGAAATTGATATGCACTAGCTCTAAGTGAAGTCTCTACACACACTCAATCCACATGCCCTGCTTTAGATAAAACAAACAAATTTAATGATTATAGCAAGACTTTTTGTGATTATAAATCAGATTAATATGAATCAAAGATTGATGACAATTAATTAAATGATAAATTACATACTAAACTAAATTTAACAATGTTTCAGTAGCCTTTCAATCTCTGATGTTAGCTTGCCCCAAAGGCTGGCTGAGATGACTCCTGCAGCGAGGCCCACCCCCTGCTGTGGGCCATCTGTCAGTTTTCTTGATGTTGCATTGCAGATGGAGTCCAAGGGAGACCTCCAGAGCCAAAGATGTCTCTGCCTTTAACATGTTTTCTCATCAATCCCTGGGGTCAAGTGATCAGCCATGTCTGGCAATGGGCATGATTTTCAAAAGAGCATCGCCTTATCAGGTGCTCAGGCCAGTCCATTGTTCCTGTATGCATGCTTCTGCAAGGCATGAACCCTCACTGAGCTTTGATTGTCTGGGTCTATTCAAGCCGTGAGAGACACATTTGGGAATATCACACAGCAGAGTTTCATATCTATACATATGACATTTCAGGAAACATACTACCATAACAATAATGTTCAGTATGTCACGAGCATTCCAGAAACACCTTACATGGCTTACTTTGCATTAGACAATTGTTACATTCTAAGGGTGAACTTGAATGATACACAAACCACATCATAGGGGAGTACACGGGGTACAGCATGTCACAAGAGCAGGAGTGGGTGTAAGTTTATATTTTCAGTTGGGATTTACTGCAGGACTCCAGAGGAAGCCATGTGAGCCCCGGGCCTGAAAGAAGGTTGAATCCTGATAAGTTATGGTGCCTGGGAAGATAGAGAGGTCATGGAGCTTGAGAAGAAGACAGGTACATAGTGGGCCAGGAAAAGGCTGTGGGAAAGGCCTGCTGACAGTCTCAGGTATGAAGATGCCCACAGAGGGGGCAGGGCCTGAATAGACAGTTCTTGCCTGCTCACTGTAGGGTCCCTAGGCTGAAACCCAAAGAAGAGGGAGGGCCTGAGTTCCTCTACCAACCACTAGGGAAGGGGGCACAAAGCCTCCTGATTTAAGGGAGGAAGACTTTAGAAAACCCTAGGACTTGAAGATGTCAGGACCTTGGGACTCAGAGTTGGGGGTTGAAGACCTGTGGTAAATACATCGAATTCTTACTTATTGGACTTTGTTACCACAGAAGTGGGGGACGCTAAGTGACCTAGCCAGAGAACCGAGTCTTGAGAAGAGGCAGACCACGCCATGACCAGAGTAGTTGTCGGCAGGGGCCACCAGATGAGAGGAGACTGCTCTACCACGTTCAGCCAGGAAGAGGTGAGCCAGCCTTGAGTCTGTTCTTCTACAGTTACATAATTTATTTCTGCTGTGAAATGTTTCACTTGTAGGAAAAGCCAAGTTAGGGAGAGAACTGATCAGCCATGGAAAGAAAGGTAAGATGACCATACAAACTACCAAGTTATGAAAGGTTCTTTATTTAAATGATCACACTAAATAAGACACAATTAAGGCTAACTTTCTCTTTTCTAAGGTTCACATAGGATTAATAGTTTCTACAGTTTAATTTGGTCACTTCATCTTCTAAAATAATTGCTTTAAAAACGGTTTGAGTAAGATTATGGTATAGTGTATAAATTAATAGAGTAATATGTACTGGCACTCTCTGACTTTGGACTATATTTTTCTCATGGTTTGTGTAAAGTTCTCTCTGGGAGTATGAAAAAATAATAAGAGCAGCAGCAGCATCTTCAACTCTTCAACAGCATCTGACAAATAAAGGCCAGATTCTGTCTTCAGTCATACAGAGAAAATCTCACTGAAGTCATCTTTGGTTGTGCATGTAACTGAGGTCAGAAGCTGGCCCCAGATTATTGAGACTACAATTACAACTGCGACACAGCTAAATATCTGCAGTTGTCCTCTAGGGGCACCACGTGGTATTATGGTTTGTGTAAGGAGGTTTCCTCTGGCTGCTTCTTGTAACCAGTGGTGAATCACAGCATCACGTGTGTTCTCATGTTCCTGTATAGTATGGAGGAGCAAGATCATGAACAGATATCACACAGGAATGTGCAGGCTGCCACTGAAGATTTGGCATTACCGTATGTCTATAGGAAACTATCCATTTTTCAAACCCATGTACTGGGATGCTGTCATACCTGTGTTGTATATAATCTGTTTGATCATTGAATATCCTATTATTACCCAGAGTTCTGCCAACCCAAAGCTCTTGCTAACTTAATTCTGCGCAAGGTGGTGTCGGGAAATAAATCAAATGGAGACACAACTGTTCAGCCGATAGGTGGACTGGTAGAAACAGTATAACACAAGTGCTTTTACTTTAAAACTATACTTTACTTAGGCTCAAGCACTTACACACGTCCACAACAAGTTAGTAAAACACCCCCAACCTTCAATAATTACCAAAGTTTGGGGCGGTTTTTGAGTGGAAATAGCAACAGCTTTCTGACTGGCCTGATCTTCCAGTTTTCATTGCAGGATCCCAAAGCTGTGTTCAAGAAGAGCTTACCAGGAGTCCAAACCTCTTCCCCCCAATAATTCCTTGTTGGTAGACAAGAAAATGTCAAGAAAAACACTTGTTGGACCGACAGTTTCAAAAGCTAGACCTATGGTCGGCAGGGTACTAATTAACTAGATGTGTTCCTCCATAATCTGTATATCTTGAGGCCCGGTCAAACATCTCCCAGAGGGCATGCATAAATAAGCTTCTTTCTATTTTCCTGAAACACAGATCCCTGTACGTCCACCCGAGCATTGGGGGTGGGGAGGTGGGGCACAGGGTCAGGCAAAGGTTGAGCAAGAGTCTCCCCTCCCCTCCTGGCTTAGTCATGCCAAGGCTGCACAGGCCTGCAGAAAAGCCTACTGATTTTGGCTGCTGTTAGCAACAAGTATGATAATCAATACTACCGTACCAACTAGTCTCTGGCCCTTTTACTGGTCTATCAAATCACATTATGGCAAAGTTTTACAAAGGCCTGTCTTGCCTTTCATGTTCTATTTGATATTTCTCAATCAAGAGAACCATCATCGTACCATCAATGGTGATGTTTGGCTCAGTGGTAATGGTTGATGGAGCTGGTTAGAGGAGGACTACAGTTTCTTCCAGGTTAATGGTATATCCAAATGCTTTAGCTGCCTCTGAGAACCTGTCAAAGATGACGGGTAGGTCACTTTTGCTATGACTGAGTAGAGCACAATCACCCACAAAAAAGGCTTCACATATGAATTCCTCAAGAACTTTTGCCTTTGCCGTAAGCCTTCAGAGGATTGAAGAGGTTTTCGGTCAGTTCTATACCTTATGCAGATGCACTTGTGAAGGTTGTCCATTGCATAATTCAGAATGGCTGCAAAGAAGAGAAAAAAAGGCCAGTGCCAGCACATAGCCTTGTTTCACCCCATTAGAGTATCTCAGCTTTCTCCACATCCTCTGTCACTAGGTTGCCTCCCCCATTCTGTAAGGGGCCCACACTTTCCCTAATCTTCCTCTTGTTGGTAACATACCTATAGAAACCCTTCTTGTTCCCTTTCATGTCCCTTGTTGGCTGCAACTCCAATTGCACTTTGGCCTTCCTGATTTCATTCCTGCATCCTCGAGCATTATTTTTATAATTCTCCCTAGTCATCTGACCAAGCGTCCACTTCTTGTAAGCTGTTTTTAGTGTGTTTAAGCTCACCAAAGTCTTCTTTGTTAAGCCAAGCTGGTTGCCTACCATATTTGCTATTCTTTCTGCACATCAGGATGGATTGTTCCTGAGCCCTCAATAAGATTTCTTTAAAATACAGCAAGCTCTCTTGGATTCCTTTCCCCCTTATATTAACCTTCCAAGGGATCCTGTCTATCAGCTCCTGAGGGAGTCAGTTTGCTTTTCTGAAGTCCATGGTCCGTATCCTGCTGTTCTGCTTTCTTCCTTTTGTCAGGATCCTGAATTCGAGCATCTCATGGTCCTTGCTGCCACCCATTTCTACTTCTCCTACCAAATCTTCCCTGTTTGTGAGCAGCAGGTCAAGAAGAGCAAACATAGTGCTCTCTTACATACAGTGCAACTCCTCCACCCTTTCGCCCCTGACTGTCCTTCCTGAACAGCTTATACCCATCCATGACAGTGCTCCAGTTGTGTGAGTTGCCCCACCAAGTCTTGGTTATTCCAGTCATATCATAGTTCCTTGACTGTGCCAGGACTTCGAATTCCTCCTGCTTGTTTCCCAGGCTTCTTGCGTTTGTGTATAGGTTTTTGAGATAACTAGCTGATTGCCCTACTTTCTCAGGGCAATTCAGGAGGCCTCCCCTGTTGCACCCTCCTCCTTCTGCTTCCTTTTGGTGACCCACTTCTCCACTTACCTCCAGGCTTATGTCCCCATCCTCCATCAAACCTAGTTTAAAGCCCTCTTCACTAGGTTACCCAGCCTGTGTGTGAAGATACTCTTTCCTCTCTTTGTTAGGTGAATCCCATCTTTTCCTAGTGATCCTTCCTGGAACAACATCCCATGATTGAAGAATCTAAAACCCTCTCTCTGACACCACCTGCGTAACCATGCATTTACTCCCACAATGCGACAGTCCCTACCTGGCCTTTTCTTTCAACAGGGAGGATGGACGAGAACACCACTTGCACCTTAAACTCCTTTATCCTTCTTCCCAGAGTCACATAGTCCGCAGTGATCTGCTCAAGGTCGTTCTTGGCAATGTCATTAGTGCCCATATGGAGAAGTAGGAAGGGGTAGCGGTCTGAGGGATTGATAAGTCTCGGCAGTCTCTCCGTTACATCCTGAATCCTAGCTCCAGGCAAGCAGCACATTTGTCTAGTTTCCCAGTCTGGATGGCAGACGGATGACTCCATTCCCTTTAGGAAGGAGACCCCGACCACCATCACCCTTCTCTTCCATGTACTGTTCCTGCAGAGCCTTCCCTTTGTTTTGCTGAACAAAAAAGTCTCCTCTGACTGGTCTGCCAGACTTAGTATGCTGAGGATAGACATTTCCCCTCCCCATGGTTTACTTCTCAGCCTGGACTAGCCTGCCAGTTGAAGCGGTGTGCTGTGGCGTGGACGTTGCCATACTCTAGCAGCTACTTGGAGCCACAGGTGAGAGTTGGGTGTGAAGTGAGGACCAGCGATAAAAGAACCACTTGAGAGTGCAACAGCTGACTTCTGAGATGCTACCTCTCCTTCCACACCCCATGCACTCCAAAGGAGGGTTACTCTTTCCTTGACATTGGGAAAGGTTGCTAAATAACTCCAACCCCTTTCACAAGCTGCTTGTGCAAGAATTAAAATAAAAAATTAAACTGCAACATGCATGGGACCTGCACTTGGAAAATCAATTCTGGGGTTTGATTTATTTCAGCTGCTGTGGGGATTAGAGCCAAAATATAAATAAATAATGTACCCACTAATGTCGGATTTTCTTTGTCTTTTTGCATGTACTAATTAACTAGGCCAATTGTGTCTGATTTCAGTGGAAGTGGCACGTGCACTGAGAATACAGGATAAAGTTTATTACCTTGTTTCATTAGATAGGAAATGATTCAGTTTAGCAATAGACACTCTCCAAGGAAGACAATGTCAGAGGAAATGAAGCTGTTCTTTGTGTGCACTGAAAGAAGGACTTAGATTCAGTAGTGTAATTAAGATGGCTATCTACTAGTAAGCAAACACAGCTAACTTCTACATAGTGGGCAGGGGAATTTAATGAGAAAATGTATTAAATCTGGAAGAAGAGTTACTCTTCAGCAATAGAACAGATACTCACTCTCACATGCACACAGAACAATATTGTCAGGTCTCATGTTGGAAAGCTGTTTTTGCAGTCATTATTATTATTTTTTCTATCAGGCTATACTCTGAGAGACTTTTCACTGAATCATTGATAGTAGGCCTTGAACAGGCTACTTAAATCATTCAATCTGATCTTCAGCCAGATTTGCTCACTTCCTCACCCCTACTCATTCCTTATCGATCTGCACTTTTTCTGTTGGAGCCTGGAACATCCAATCAGCATCTTCTTGGCTGAAGTTTGTTTGTAAATTCTAGTTGTGCATCTTGAAACTTGCACAGATGTTGACAGCATGGACCAGAATGATGTGAAGATTTTTTTAAGCCAGGCATGATCATTTTTAAGAGACAGCTATGCTATGATTTTGGTGGCTTTTAGAGATACTTATAGATCTTTTGGGCTGCCTTTGCCACTAGCCTAAAAATAAAAAATAAAAATAATCAAACTGAAATGGTTCCTTAGACTTTGGGAGCAAGACAGAAGGACATGGTCAAAGCTTGAATGGCCAGTAGGGGGTAAAGCAGCCAAAGAGGCTGTGGTTGAGTGGCAGTCAGACATAGTTGACTTTATTTCTTATGAAAGAAATGATCAAATGATTCAAACCCATCATTTTTACACAGATCCAGCCTATTAGTTGTGATGCTGCGCTTATTAGCAATCTTGATGCCACTTGATGTCTGTGTATGCTGCCTAGGCTTCCAGGCAGTGTATGACCCTGGTAAGCAAAGGAGATAAAATTAAAACTCAAGTTGTCGGGAAGCCTGTTTCTTATAAAGATTTTCTATAATAAAAACCTATTGTTGTAAGGCAGATAGTGATGCTATCATACACATGTGGTGCTGCTGTTAGCCTCATCTTCCTTCTCTGGTTTCCTTGTTTGAGTATTACACTCAATTGTCCTGTTTCGATTTGGACTGTAAGCTCTTTGAGGCAAGGGAATGTGTGCGTTCCTACTATGGAACCCCAATCATTACTGAAGCCTTTGGGCATTAACCTAATACAAATGATATTAACAACAATGTGCAGAATTGCTTATTGGAAGCACTGGGTGAAAGCTCCCAAAACACATTCATGAACATGAGTTCGAATAAAAGCAGCAGTTACGCTTGGAGGGTATTTGTGATCCTTTTCTTTCATTAAAGGAAGTTGCACAAATACTTGTGTGAACATGGGCTTGCTTAAAGGTTGTCACCAGGAGTGTTCATGCAGTCCTCTTGAATTGCTTTGGTTTCTCACCTCCTCTTTGTTAGAGGGTTGCACGCTTTGTTGCTTCTGTAGGCAGAGTTGTACACCCATGCGGGAGAGAGCAGCATATCAAGTGGGTGCCTGTGATATGTGAAGGCAGCAGCAAGGAGGCCACAGTGACTCCTCTGCCTGCAGCAATTTGGTGGGTTTGGGTTGGCAGAGATGATATGTAGGGAGGGGTAATGGAGACCAGGAAGAAGGGACTTTGGGACTTTTCAGGGTTATAGATACACCTCAGCCCCTACACTCAGAGCTGCTTTGTCCTTCACCCTTCGGTTAATCATTAACCTGCGCCTACATCCTCTTTCCACATGACCCCAAATATTCACACTCTTCCTCCACCAGAATACTCCTTCAGCCCCTAAATCCTTGGCTGGGAATCATTCAAACCTCCCCTCAAAACACAGGCTGGGGGCCCTTTTCCCCCAGAATCAATATTTGTGGAGGTAGAGCTGTTTAAACCCATGGGTCTTTACAAACAGCCCCAGCTTCCGAAGAAGCAGCTTCTGCAGGTAAACCTGCTCCAGCTACTGAAGAGAATCTACCCAATCCCCTAGTCAGTCCAGTGTGGAAACTGAAGAAAAGCCAGTCTCCAAGTTCAGCAAGGAAATGTCTTTATAGTTTTTAAATTTAGCAGCTCCTCCTCTTTCCCAGTGATCTGCTTTCCCCATCCAGGACTGTAACTCCCTGGGTCCTGGCAACAGCCAGCCACCCATCACTTTGTAATGACACCCCCTTCACCCCACCGCCCACCAGCAAGGCCCTGTAGTCATTAGATGGGAACAGAAGTCTGGCCTTTCTACTGCAAAGCACAGGCTTCTGCTAATGGATCGAGAGGAATAACTCTTGAGAGAGTACTTGTTAAGCCTACATAGAAACCAAAGAAAATCTGCTCTGTGTGAGAATACGCTTATCAAGCTTGACTGAAATACCTGGATAATGATCTATTTAAATTTCCCAAAGCGGCATCCAACATTCGCCTTCCTAATGCTTCTTTCAGTGAATGGCAATAGTGACTCCCTATCCACCTACTTAAAAGGGCCCCAATTCTGTCTGAGGTCACTAGTGATTCTTGTAATACCAATAATAATAACACTGAATATGAGTGAAGGAGGTGGCTTGAAAGAAAGCTGATGAGCATTAGTACTGTATGCTGGGAAATGAGCATGGGAAATGGACTCACATCAGACAAGTGTATTAAGAATGAATCAGTGACTTGTGAATTCCTGTAAATACTCATCTGTTTTCCTATAAACATGTGATTTGTACTTTTTCTTAATGGCCGAAAGTCTGCATTAGTAGTGTTGTTTATTTCCATTGGCACAGTTTATAAGAACATTAGTATGACTCCAGCTCCATGGCCCCAAGTTTCTGCTCTCCTTGCTGCTGTATAATATTTGTTGTCACAAAGCAGTCCTGTTCTGAATTACCAGTAATATTTATAAGAGAATTTGAGTGTGTGTTTAAAATTAAAATAGTGTCAAGTGACTGGTAGACTTTAAGAAAACAATGTTAGAAAAAACACCTAAGATATGGAAAGGTTCTATAGGCATTGTTATGCACTTCTGAGTTCATATGCAATAAGGAACACAGCATTAGTTACATAAAAGAAACATTAAAATGAAACTCAAGTTTAAACAAATCATTCATAGAAAATGAATGAAACAAACAAACCCCAAAACCAGGATTGGAATGCCAGGCTGTGATAAGAGTACTGTTATCAGGAACAAAGGAACAGCAAGGTCACCCCCTAAATTCTCCTGCAGCTGTAATAAATAAATAAGCAGCTGGTCGGAGAAAGCCAATAACATCACTTCTTCTAAACAACTGGAGAAAAGATCCTCAAGCTTTTGGAATTTTTGTTACTACAGGCCAAAAGTAAGATTGTGGACAAAGATAAATTTCTGCAATTTCAAAGCAATATGAACTGGGACATTTTATAACCTGTGATAAGCATAAAGAGCAGACAGAAAGGTCTGATCAGGGGTAGAAGTGTCTGAAAGGCTGACTCTGAATGGAGATGAAATGGTGGATAAATTTTAGATAGCATACAGATGTCACTTTATGGAACGTGACCTCATCAGTGGGGTTTCTTCACAGATTTATCCATGATCCTATCTCAGGAGGAAAGCTAAGAGGAGGGCTAAAACAAACAAACACACACAAAAAAGCCTAGAATGACTTCCACAAATTGCTTGCCAAAGCAAAAGACCCTTGACTACTTAGGTCAAACCAGTTGGCATCCCACAAGCTGAGAACTTCTGGAAAAAAGAGCTCCCCAGCTATGATGACTACTATTGCTGTCCTCTAAGACGTATCAGAGGTAAGCACCTTATTGACACTCTCTTTTCAGCCTCAAAGGAAAGCCTACAGCTTTACCAGAAGAGAAGACTTTGGTTGTATGGCATCACTGCCTGTACTGCCATGAACCAAACTGAAGCTTCTGTTACCACTCTTGGGAGATCAGCTATCTCAAACTGAGCTGAAGAACTTATCTAAACAACCGTTCTCTCCTGTATTTCCTTTTATCCAAGTGACAACCAGATTATGCTGACTATAAAGCAGGTATCTGAGTTAAAAATCGGTGTATGTTTTAAATGTATAATTGTTACAATATGATAGCTAATCATTTTTACCCTAGATGACTAGAAATCATTTTTGAGTCAATAAATGGCTAACATAGCTTAGACTGCTAAATTTGTTATACTATTTCAGCATACAACTGTAACAGAAAACTATTTATACATAAAGTAAAAAGATCACTGAGAATCTATATAGTAAAGGCAATTGCAGGGGTCATGATAGCCCATAGATAGAGGTATCACATGAAACTGACAGCTTCTTGGACAGAAAGAGAAGCTTGAATTAAGCAATGGATGATTTTTTAACTGAATTTACCATTGTTTTAACACTTGGTTAAAATACAACAAGTGTTTACAGTAAACTAAGATTAGGGTAACAGTGACTTGTGTTTCTATCTACTGGGGAAATTAAAAGACGTTTTAACTTCATAGTTGGGGTTTGTTTGTGTAGGCTTGAATATGCATTGTTCTCTGTAAAGGAATTTTTTAACTAAATTGCTATTTCATTAATTGTCGATGTTTCTCACTTTCAAATTACTTCTGTTTGGGCTGTCATTAACATTCCCATAACTTTAATTGACATAAAGCATTACTGACAGATTGATAATGGCCTGTACTAAAGATCCACAGTTACATATAACACTGAAATCACCATCTGCGAATAGTGTAGAATTAAAATAAATTTAACACTGATGGATGAGATTTTTTATTTTATTACGATTTGGTTTATTAGTTCTTGAGTTTTAACATTATGTGTTACATTTAATCATTGTAAATCAAGCTGGGTGAATTATTTTTCTTCTAGTAGTTTATTTGCCAAAACTATTTGTGTTGAGTTTGTGGAATAGTTTTGACTAAACTGAAAAGTTTTGATTTTGAAAAATTTTGAGAGATGTTGAAACAAAATGCTTCATTTCAACCCAGCTAGAAAACCTTTTGTTTCAATTTTGAACATGTTGACAAAAGCTAAGGAGGACTAAATTCACAAAGAATCCAGGAGGGGCAGGAAGAGGCGACCCTATTTATAACCTTTAGCCTAGTGGACAGAAAAGTCTCTTGGGATGTGGGAGACAAAGGTTCAATTCCCTCTTTTCTGTGGTGGAGGCAGGTTTTGCACTTGGGTCTCCCACATTGCAAGAGAATATCCTAGTCATTGGGATTTGGGACGTGGTCTTTCTCAATCTCTCCAATTGAAACTGTTCTTCTGTTTCTAAAATAATTAAATAGTTATTGGAGCAAGGACATATTGGGTTTCCCACAGACTAGGCAAGTGCTCTAACCACCAGTCAGTCTCTCTGTTTCTGTCTCTTTCTCTTTGGTTCAATAGCTCTCCATTGCCATTGGTAGTGGCAATTCATAGTCATTCCAGTTGCGAGTGAACCCAAACATCCATTATTCATCCATTTCTAATTGTAAGAACTATTGTTTATAAATATAAGCAGACTATAGGACCTGTAATAGTCAGTCAACAGTAAAAAAAAATTGATTAAAACAGCCTTGAGTTCCCATCATAAATAACAGTGCCAAGATATTTTGCTATTAGTGGGGAAGTCAATGGTAGGTTAGATACTGCAGCAATGTCACACCTTGGAAAACTTTCATTATTTAGTGCAAGTGAGTGTGCGAGTGAATAAAACAAATATAAGTAGGCAAGGAATACGTACCAAGAAAAAGGTTGCTTTCATCAGTCCATGGATGTGAGCTATCTGGTTCTCTCTTGCTGCTGCTTCCTTCCAACACTGCCTGATGCTTATAGTTGTATCATATTGGCTGTTGCTTCACTATGACTAACAGAACTCTTGCTATGGCAGGGACCCATTTTATAGGTAGCTTGTCCTCCATTTTGAATTCAGAGGCAGACAACTTCTGGCGCCGAGACTAGGCGAGTTTAAAAAAATACAGGGAGAGGGCAGGGAACAGGCAAAAGAGAGAGAACAAAGATGGCACAGAGTGAATCCTGTATTCATCCTGTACTTTTCCAAGTTAGAAAATAATGGGGAGTAAAAGGAGAAAATCCCCCGAATTTTATCTAGTGCTCTCTGCAATAGAAGGCATTTTTGATAGAGCTGTGTTTATAGTGGATTTTTTTTGGTTCACTGGCAATTCCAAAAAATAAAGGAAAAAATCATTTTGGGCCTACCCAAAACTGAATTTGTTTTTGAATTTTCAGTGAATCAAAAAGTAAAAAACTAAAACCATAATCATGTAGGTTCAAATGAAACATTTTGTTTGATCTGAAACAAAAATACTTCATTTCAATTTTGAACTTATTTTTTCTTTTTAAAATTTTAAAAGTAAAATTAAAGGTAATTTTGAATTGAAAACTCAAAATGTTTTATTTAGAAAATGTCAAAACAAAACATCTTGATTTTTCTTGGAAGGTTTTGTTTGCTTTTGCCTGAAGTGCTGAAACCAACAAGAAATTTGTGAAATGTTTTGGGGATGAAGGCACCCATCTATTTACATGACTTGGCATCCCAGGGCCCTGTATCTGAAATGTGACAGACAGCTTGCTGAGGATCACATGGCGCTCTGACTGCTACCTCATGCTATTCATCCATGCAGGCAATAAAGATACTGCGAGGTATAACCCTGAATGGAGTGCCTACCAGGCTCTGGGAGTAAGGGTGAAGGAATTGGGGGCAGGCGGTGGTGTCTTTGGGCCTTCCAGTCCAGGGTAGGGGCTCAGACAGAGACAGATGCATCTTGGAGATGAATGCATGACTGCACTCATGGTGTCTCTAGGAAGGCTTCGGCTTCCTAGACTACAGGATGCTGTTCTGGGAAGAAGGATTGTTGAGTGGAGATGGGATCCACCTACTGAGACAGGGGAAGAGTATCTTTGGATGACCTAATGAGGAGGGCTTTAAATTAGGTTTGATGTGAGTAGGAGACCAAAGCTCACAGGCAAGTAAAAAACATGGGCTATCATAACAGGGAACAAAGGAGAGACAAGAGGGGAACCCAGAGGGGAAATCAAATCAGTATCTTAGATGTCTGTACACTAATACAAGAAGTATGGGGAATAAATAGGAAGAACTAGAAATACTATGATATAGTTGGCCTCACAGAGACTTGGTGGGTTAAGACACACGATTGGAACATGGGTACAGCTTGCTCAGGAAGGACAGGCCGGGAAAAAAGGGAGGTGTTGCCTTGTATAGCAAAGATGTATACACTTGAACTGAGGGTTGAGATGGAAAAAGAAGACACTCAAGTGACATCTCAGCGTAAGGAAAAAAGGAGTAAAAGAGGGAAAACAAGTAAAAGAAGGAGTCCACTATAGATCATCTAACCAAGAAGAAGAGGCGGAGGTGGCTTTTTAAAAACAACTAACAAATACATCCAAAGCACAAGACTTGATGGTGCTGGAGGACTTCAACTATCCAGACAGCTGTTGGGAAAACAATACTGCAGGACACAGATTATCCAATAGATTCTTGGAATGCAATGGAAACCACCTTTTGTTTCAGAAAATGGAGAAAAAACCTAGGGAAGAAACTGTTCTAGATTTGATTTTGAGAAATAGGGAGGAACTGGTTGAGAATTTCAAAGTAGAAGGCAGCTTGGGTGAAAGTGATCATGAAATGGTAGAGTTCATGATTTTAAGGAATGTTAGGAGGGAAAACAGCAGAATAAATATAATGGATTTCCAGAAGGCAAACTTTAGAAAATTCAGGGAGTTTGTACGTAAGATCCCCTGGAAAGCAAGTCTAAATGAAAAAACAGTTGAAAAGAGTTGGCAGTTTTTCAAAAAGACATTATTAAGGGCACAAAAGCAAACTATTCCACTGTGTAGGAAAAGTAGGCCATATGGTAAAAGGATACCTTGTCTTAACCAGGAAATTTTTCTATGATCTGAAACTCAAAAAAGAGTCCTACAAAGAGAGGAAATTTGGTCAAATCATAAAGGATAAGTATATATATATATAAAAAACCCAACAAAAATACAACACAAGCAGGTAGGGACAAAATCAGAAAGGCCAAGACACAAAATGAGATTAAATTAACTGGAGACATAGACTGGATCGCAAGCTAAAAGTAAGTCAACAGTGTAAGACTGTTGCAAAAAAAAGTGAACATCATTTTGGGATGTAGTAGCAGCAGTGTTGTAAGCAAGAGACAAGAAGTAACTCTTCCACGCTACTCCATGCTGATAAGGCCTCAGCTGGAGTATTGTGTCTGCTTCTGAGCACCACATTTCAGGAAAGATGTGGAGAAATTGGAGAAAGTCCAGAGGAGAACAACAAGAAAAAAAAATGATTAAAGGTCTAGAAAACATGACATGAAGAAAGATTGAAAAAATAGGTTTGTTTAGTCTATCAAAGAGAAGACGGGGGGGGGAGCATGATAATTATTTTCAAGTATATAAAAGTTTGTTCTTATTAGAGTCTGAAAATAGGACAAGAAGCAAAGGGCTTAAATTACAGCAAGGGCGGTTTAGGTTGGACATTAGGAAAAGCTTCCTAACTGTCAGGGTAATTAAGCACTGGAACAAATGGCCTAGGAAGAATGTGGAATCTCTGTCATTGGACGTTTTTAAAAACAGTTAGAGAAACATCTGTCAGCAATGGTCTAGTTATTGCTTTGCCCTACCTTGAGTGCATGGGACTGGAGTAAAGTCCTCTTGAGCTCCCTTCCAGTCCTCCACTTCTATGAATCTGTATTTTTGGCAGGAAAAAAAAGTTTTGGTCAAATTTTTTTTTTTATTCAGCTCTAATTTCAAGCCTCACTTTCAGATGATGAATAACTCACGATGGCTAAAGCAGAGCCATTTTAAAATACCATTGGCCTTATTTCTGCAAAAATGGGCGTGTGAACTGCAGAAATCGCCTGGATGAAAGACAGCAGATATCAGCATGCTGCCGTCACTAAGGACAATCGGCAACCTGGCCTCCTTCATGGTTGCTTTGCGGGAGATTATGCAGCACCTCTTTATTGCAGAGCACATTTTAATAAGCAATTATGATAATCTCAGTCACAAAACCATCCAGTATAACAGAGGATTGATTTTTATATTATCATTAATTCCAGAATATTACAACTTGGCAACAGTTCTGTACATATTCCCCAGCAATACTTTGAGAGGACCCTGCTTCTGACAGGAGCTTTTGGGTTCTATTGTAATAATGATAATAATAAAAAAAAAAATTCTGCAAGGGTATATTAGTCAAAAGGCACATTTTCCTTGGAAATGCCTTAGCACTCAAGCACTTTAGTATTTGTTTTGAGAATGTGTCTCCACATCGCTAATCTTTTCTGGTGTAATAATAACTAAAACTGTCCCTTTCAGCTCAAAACCTGATTACACATTATGTGTAAACTGAGATTAAAGAAGCAATATCAAAGAGTATTGGAAGAAGGAAATATTGTTTTTATGGTGTGGCCTAAAGCAGAAGAATCATTCAATGAAGAAGAAAATGCTACACTAAGGAAAACTGGATAAGTAATAGGAGACTAGATGCATGTTTTAAATGCATTTGTTCTTTTGCAAATTCTTAGGCTGCAGTCCTGCAGTGAGCTCTACACAGGCTCCAATGATTTTAATGGGGGTCCACCCAAAGTGAACTCATTGCAAGAGCCCCTGAGAGACAGGATGAAATCCTGCCCCCATTGAAGTCAATGGGAATTTTGCCACTGACTTCAGTGGAGTCAGGATTTTTTACTCAGTATTTACATTCAGATTGAAATCCCTGTCCTAGTGTGATGCTTTCTTGTGTTACCCCTCTGGGTCAGCAAGAGAGAGCTTTGCTGGAACTTATTCTGTATCCAAGAGTTGCCAGCACCAGATGCTTTAGAGCTATATGCAAAGTATGGACAATTCCGGAATAACCTGCCTATAAGGGAATTTTATTTGCCTTTATTTAGGGGTTGATTTATACTCTGAAGCATGAGAGTTGATATTCTGTCCAACCTTCTGGATTTTGTCTTACGTTGTGATTTTTTAACTTAGTAGGGAAGAATGGGCCCATAAAATTCTGTGTGATGGGGTAGAAAAGAACCACTTAGATTATTATGTCCAAGCCTCTGATTTCAGTTGGATTGTTTGGGGGATATTTTTGAGACAAGCTTGCCTTTTCCCTTCCTGATTGAACATGTCTGCCTCTGTCTATCACAGTTTGCCCTGGATTGTTGCATATTACAGTATATGTTTTTATTTTTAATAGGGTTCTCAATTAATGACAGTTAACTCAAGTGGTTGACTCAAAACAAATTAACTTGATTAAAAAATTAATTGTGAATAATCACATTTTTAATCACGTTGTTAAACAATAATAGAACACCAATTTAAATTTATTCTAAATATTTTTGGATGTATTTCTACATTTTCAAATATATTTATTTCAATTATAACACAATACAAATTGTACAGTACTTACGTTACATCATTTTTTATTACAAATATTTACACTGTAAAAAGATAAACAAAATAAATAGTATTTTTCAATTCACCTCAAAGTACTGGTAGTGCAATCTCTTTATCATGAAAGTACAATTTACAAATGTAGATTTTTTTTTCTGACATAACTGCACTCAGAAACTAAACAAGAGCCTACAAGTCCACTCAGTCCTACTTTTTGTTCAGCCAATTGCTAAGACAGACAAACATAGAAGCATGTCCTCTGAAATGGTGGTCAAAGCATGAAGGGACAAATGAATGTTTAGCATATATGGCATGTAAATACTTTGCAACATTGCTTACAACAATGCCATGCGAACGCCTGTTTTCACTTTCAGGTGATGTTGTAAATAAGAAGTGGGCAGCATTATCTCCTGTAAATGTAAACAAACTTGTTTTGTCTTAGCAATTGGCTGAACAAGAAGTAGGACTGAGTAGCCTTGTAGGCTTTTGTTTTGTTTGAGTGCAGTTATGTAACACAAAAAATTCTACATTTGTAAATTGCACTTTCACGATAAAGAGATTGCACAATGGTACTTGTTAAGGTGAACTGAAAAATACTATTTATTTTGTTTATCTTTTTTACAGTGCAAATATTTGTTATAAAAATAATAATATAAAATGAGCACTGTACTCTTCCTATACTGTGTTGTAATTGAAATCAACATATTTGAAAATGTAAAAAACACCCAGAATATTTAAATAAATAGCATTCTATTGTTTAACAGTGTGGCTAAAAACTGCGATTAACTGTGACTATTTTTTTAATCTCGTGACTAATCACAATTAATTTTTAAAATTTTTGACAGCTCTAATTTTTAGCCCCACTTCCATCTATTTGCTGGTGAGCAGCAATTTTTAAGCATATGTATGATTTAGCTGAAATGTATGCATTTACTAAGCATTTTATAAATGTTGCTAAAACAATAATTGAGAGACTCTGATCTTCATATCTGTTGATTTGGGTACATTAGTGCAGTGTTCTGAGTCAGGCATACATAATTTGTTTTACTCCTGATTTTTCTGTGTACTGCACCTGTAGATTTTTAGGCATCTTCTGGAACCAGCTGCCTTTTTGTGTTCTATTCAGATGTAGGCTGTGGCAGAGAAGATATGCAACAATGTACCCATGGAGACGCTTTTCATCCTCGTTTTGTGTTCCTTAGTGAAAGTCTATGGTTAACTCTGTGCATGGGAAACATAATACAATCTTGGCACATTTCCTCGTGTGGAGTTTTCTGATGGATGTTCATTTTCTATTTTAAAAATTTAGGTTTAGTTGGACCAGACTTTTGACAGATGCAGCCTTAAGAAAAATCAGAGGTTTGCACTTTGTGAAGTTTCTTTAATGTTGTAACAGGATGGCCTGCCCCTGTAGGGCCAGAGACCTGGACTAGCCTGTTCACTAATCAATCCATCTGAGAAGGGGACCAGTGTTCTTTATAAAGAGCTGCCGGAAGCTGTTGGCAATGGGGGGCTTTAGAAAGGAGCTGCAGGAAGGGAATGGTTTCTGCAGTAGTTCCCGAAGGAGGGAAAGGCCAGGTGGTAAACCCTGGGAGTTGTGACTGGGTAGAAAGTCCCAGCTGGAAGTTTTTGGTTTTCTATTTGTGGCTGTTCGGGTGATTTGTGTGTGGATGGGACCTGAGTTTGGGGCAATCCTTGAGTTGTAACTTGAGTTAACTGCCTGGAAGACAAGCCCTTTGTCCCATTCCCTCAGCCTCTCTCAGACCACACCCACTTGCAACCCAGCCATTGTAGTCCATTACAATATCAAAAAAAGAA
Organism: Mesoclemmys tuberculata; assembly: GCA_007922155.1. NCBI lineage: Eukaryota > Metazoa > Chordata > Testudines > Chelidae > Mesoclemmys > Mesoclemmys tuberculata. The sequence continues at coordinate 2,906,105 of ML675610.1, forward strand.
ACAAAGAGATGCAGCTGCACAACACAAGTGAGCTCCCAAATGTACACAGGAAAACTCACCACAGACTTTCACTAACGGGGAAAAGGTCATAACACACTACATATCATGAAAAAAGGAAGCTGCATGCATCAGTCACTGAGGATCTAATCTGGGACTCAAAACAGAAAGGTCATCAGTTTTCTATCGTCTTATATTCAAGTTTCTGATGTTGAACATAAAATAAAATAAAAAATAGTTCAACGGATCAGCAGGCAGTAATGCCAGCAGAAAACTTAGGAACAGTCTTGGCTGAGGATGTGTTAGAACATTTAATGATTCACTGAACAAGGAACTAGCTCAGTGTGTAAATTCTTCAAACAAGTTGGAACCTCAGCCATGTAATGTTCTCCTACAAATAAGCACATACAGTACAGTGTCAACACTTCAGACATCTTGTATTCAGTGAGCACCAGTTCAGTAGATTATATAAAACATATTGATGGGTTCAGAAATTTCCATTTAATTGCAGAATGATAAGAAACAGCTGGCATTTCAGTGTACTCTTGGAAGCAAGTCTTTGTTGCTATTGCTCTAATCATGGGTGTCAAATTGTTGGTTTAGTGGTGGTTATGGCTGCCCAATTCAAAAAGTCTTAGGTGTTCTAGTACAGATGGTCCAAACTTGCACTGCTTCTGCACAGCCAAACTTCCTTCTGCAATGCAGGCAGCAGACTCCCAAGCAGCATGACGGTGCAGGTAGCAAATTCTCTCAACAGCTGTTATAATCTTCTGTTTTCCAGTCAGGAGTATTCCATGGAGCAGCGGTTCTTCCAAACTGTTGGGCGGCAGCGGTGGTTGTTTGTTCCCAGAGAGCTCTTCAGTTATTACTAGCTCTTTTTGTGTTTGAACTCTTTATTTCTTCTAAGATTAGTCAAACTCACCAGTGATTCTGTTGAAAATTTTTCTGACTTTGACACATCTTTCACAAAAGACTGTAGGTCAGGTTCACACAAGTACGTTTAGGAAAAAGCTTTGAAACATTTCTGATTCTGACAGCGACATCTGTCAAGGATACAAAACTTTGCAGCCAGCCATGTTGGATTGGTGTTTGGACTTGTTTGCCATCTGTGGCTCTGCCCTGTTCTTAAAATGAGAAAATAAAACTGGAGTAAAATAAATTTACCTTGAACTGAGTGTTATGAGCCATTCACAGTACAGCCCTTCAAGATGAACTCTCCAGAGGGAGGCAGCTCCAGTGCGAAAGGTTCTACAGCTCACACATTCCAGTAGGGAGCACCAAGCAATGTAATTTCACTAAGCAGAGTAACCACAGAAAAATTCTGAGAATCATTTTCCGAAGTGCCCATAATCAATTAACGTCTTTGGACGTAAGGTGAGCTAAATCGGTCTACTTAAAAAATTGACTTAGGCCATCACTCTTATGTCCCTGTCTGCTGTTCTGTGGCTGGCAGAGTCTGACTGAGGAGACATTGCTCTTCTTACCCATAACTAGAAATGTGTGGAATTTTTGATAAAATCTTTTTTTGGTGAAAAATGTAGAAACATTTCACAAATTCACATTGATTTTACTGAATTGGTTGAGCCTGAAAAAAACCTAAACAAATAATCAGAAAAAATTTTAACTTTTAAAAACATTTAAAAAAATTTAAAGCTTCATTTTTTTACTTGAAATTACTTTTCAGAAATTGTCTTTAATTTTATTTAAGATAAAAAAATGTGCTCAAAACGAAAACAAAATGTTTCATTCAATCCAAAATTATTTTTTAACTTTTTGATTGGCCAAAAAGTTCTAAAGTGATTAAATTTTGTTTTGACTTGAAACAATCTTTTTCCAGATTTTTCAGAATTGCCATTGAACCAAAAAATCCATTAATTATGCAGCTCCATTCATAAGCTTTCTGATGATTCATAGTGCTATCTTTCTGAAATAACTATAGTTATATGAAGATTATATGAAGTTATATATGGAATAGTCAGTATGACGGGGGGTGTTTCTGCACAATTTTGCTATATACATTCAAAAACTTTTGTCTCTATGCTACCTCCGAAGGCTATCTGTTACCACCTGTGGCAAGGTGGGGGGCGGGGGAGGGAGAAGTACTCCGCCCTCGTGGACCCTGCGCTCTTCCAGCTTGGCCGGTGGGCAGCTGGGGGGAGGCCTAGGGAGGGGACGGGGCCCGCTCTGCCCCTGGCTATCACTACCTTCCCTGGGAGTAGTCTGTGGTCCACTCTCAGCTTCCCCAGCTGGGTGTTCTGCCTCAGGTGCTGTGGCCACGCCTGTGGAAGCTTCAAGCCTCTGTAGATTGCAGGCCGCCGGCTGCCAGCTCCAAGCTGCCAACTCCAAACTGCAGGCTTTGGAACTGCAAACCTCCAACCATAACTATGAACTGTAAACTCCGTCCTCCACTCCTCCTCACTCCAAACCCCTCACTCCACAACCCACACTGCCTGCTTGCACTGGAGGCTTTTAAGTGTTTGGGGCGGGGCTCCTTGATTGGCCCCAGGCGTCCTAATTGCCTGATCAGCCCCAGGTGGCTTAATTAGTTAAGCAGCCCCAGGTGGCCTAATTGCCTAATCAGCCCCAGCTGAATCACCCAGGGAATAAGGCTTTGCTGAGCCTGGGGCTAATATACCTGCCTTCCAGCACCCTTACGTAGCCATCTGGCCTGACCCTGTCACACACCTTATTTCAGGTGTATCCATCACAGGCCAGTTTCTCCATCACCGTGTTCTCCAGATCTGCACATTTCTATGTTATGGGTAATAAATGTTTTTGGCATGTATGCCCAAAACAGACTTCCCATTACCATAATGTTGATGTTACTAGTAATTCTTTATTCAGCCTCATCCTTATGAAAAAGTAACAACATGGCTGTTGGCAATACCCATGGATATCTTCCCCTCAAGTGATGTGTTTGTGCTAGTGAAGAGGCAGAAGTCAGCTGGAGTGAACACACAGGAGAAATGTAACAGAGGCCACTGGATGCAGACACAATCCTATGTTTTCTCTGGTTGTCTAGGTCTCAGGTGAACTAAAGAGCAAGTGAATTAAAGATCATACTGCATAATGTCATAAAATCATGTGTAGAGACTGTGTCCTGGCCTGGGTTTAAATACTCTTCAGAGGGACTTCTGACTACAGCGCATCACAAAATTCAGTTATCGAGGCCTGTTTTCTCACACTAAGGCCATGTCTACACGGACATCAGCAAAGTTGCAGCCGTCAGATTGACTAATCTGGATCAACTGAGCAGTCAGTGAAGACCCGCTCAGTCGATCCAGATGTCGACCCTGTTAATCCATCCCCACAAGTGGTGTAGCGCTGCGTTGACGTGGTTCCTGTTGGCGCAGTGCAGTGAGGACAGCGTGCAGAAAGAAGCACAGCAGTCGACGGGAGTTATGCAAGTTTTCTGCGTAGTTTGCGTAATGCCCGTCGACTGCTGCCAAATTGCTGGTGTAAGTGCAGACCAAGCCTCTGCCAACAAAAGAAAGTATATAAAGGCTCAAGACTTATGACTGAAGCATACAGAATCTTTACAGCTTGTGTAGAACTTCTTTAAAAAAAAAAGTGGCAGAAAAAATAAATATTTGTTCTGAAGAGTACAAGTATCCAGGAAGCTGAGGACCAGCTTTACAAAGTATGCCTATTAATTCTTCTATATAATTCATTTCCACTCAGAAAGCAATTTCTTTAGTTTTCATGAACTCACAAAACCTTCAATAACAGAATAATCATTTTCATAGACTTGGTCAAAACGGATTGAAAGAACAACCCTATAAGCAAGGACACTGGAGAGGTATTATGATGAAAAAATATTTACTTTTTCTAACTCCCTTAACAAAGTTGTTAGAAACAAAAGCCAGAGATCAGGCTCAATATACAAAAGGCATAAAATATTACTCAATAAATGCCAGTTAGCACCTCACATTAGTCCACCCCCAGGAGCATATGTCACCATTAGCACTGATAAGTGTGCCATATCCACAATAACAGGATTCAAATGTTTCATAATGTTCTGCATGGTTAATAATGCCACTGGTTCAAATCTATGACAGCTATTGTCAGATGAGCTTTCAGAATTTAGCACTCTATTCCAGAAGGCAAAGGGCAAGGTGATTATAATGGATTAAACATGGAGGATATGCAAAAATTTTTTTTTTCTTTTTAACCTCCTCCAAAACTTTTTCTTTTCTTCACCACTTGAAAAGCCAGAGTTTAATTCTTCACTATTGTACTCCAGGCCTAGCAATGTCTTCAGGGGCTGCTCTGACCTCCTTCAGATTTGTGCAAGGACTCGGTGCATGTTCTTTTCCTTGACTGCGCTCTATGAAGGACGTGCCATATAAGGTAAATGCAGCAGCTTTGCTGGAATGACTGTGTTGGTATTGTGAGAAATACATTTGATACCCCAACGTAACAGGCTCAAAAGACTAGTACAAAATGGATTCCAGGGTACTGGAGATTTCAGGGACTGAATCTTCATACTATGACTTCACTGATCCACTGACATAAAATCCAGCATTTGGGTGTATAGCGAAGGCATGGACGCTACTGACAAGCTGTCTGGACTGGCTCAAGAGTGTGAGCACCAGTCTCAGGGCAGACTCTGAAGAAGCAGGGCTCAAACCCCAAATTGGCTGTGAGTTCTTAACTTAGACTTCACAAACCAAGTGTGAACTCCTCAGGCACTGTAATAGCCTGAACATGGAGTCACAGTCTCCTTGAATGCTCTGATCTGTCTTGCCACCAGGTGAGCTGGCTTTTGTGATAGGTGGTCGCTTACACTAAAAATCACAACAATATTCAGGTTACTGCCAGTCCCAAAGGACCAGCTCATTTGCAGCTTAGATCTCACACCAAAAGCAATGCTTGTAGCCAGTCCTATAATAAACTACATAGAGATGTATTAGCTAGGAAAAAGAAATGAGTTAATTACAGGTGAAAGCAGGTAAACATACACACACAAATGAATTACACTCTTAAATTCCAAAAAGATAACAGAAGTTCTATATATCCTTCAGGGCTAACCCAGGTCCAGTACTGAGGATCTTTTGCTTATGCCTATTAATCCTCACCAGAGTCCAAGCAGCAACAAGATACATTTGCTTCCTGTCAGGGATTTTTATTCCCTTCCTCCCAGAGTTCAAACTGGTGAGATGAGTTCATGTGCACATCTCCTCTTCATGGTGGGTGGGAGGGCGGGGGTGTGTGCAGTTAACAAAGTCTTTTGTGTTCTGAAGTTCCAGAAGGGTTTGCTGGGTGTTTATTGGGTTTGTCTTTTGCTGGGTAGGAGATGACACCTATTGTGACAGACTAGCATTTGTCACTTGGCAGTGCTTCTCTCCTGACTGGTGGCTCACAGGTACCGAGCAAACACTTCAATATTACTTTATAACATGGCATACAGATATCATAAATGAAGTTAATGCATGCAGCCACTTACAAGCATTTCCTCAAGCCTAAACTCGTTTTTATAACTCTAATACCTATTTTAACAATAGGAACACACAGGTGAGCCAGATCGGTTCCAGCTCTGTATTTGTCAGAGTTCAACTGATCCCTAGGGGCCTTAGCACGAGCTGGCACCTGGTCTGCCAGCATCACAGCTATCATGACCCAAAGGACGTAATAGATAACTTCAGACTTGTGGCACTAAGCCAGTGAAGGTTAAACAACTAGCAGTTTAAGTGACCCAAAATCAACGTTTAAGGCCATATTACAGAAGTACTGAAATAGTAAACAGGGCCATTTCTTGTAGATAGTTATCAAAGCCATGTTAAGTAGACTAAATTCTTTGAAATGTAAACCTGTATTGTTAGAGTATTAAGAATAGGTACTAATTGTATTTTTCTCTGTTTACCTATATCATGTTAGAAGTTTAACAGTGTGATCTACTTAACTTGTAGATGAAGAACTTCGGTTCCTGTCTGTAGTGTTTCCTTACTATATTCTATTGATTCAGAGATCAAAAGGGGATATTAACATTTAGATGAAATTTGTGGCATAATAAATATCATTGTCTTTATTTCTCTTTGAACTTTGTAGTAAACTATCTAAGAACCATTTAAAAGCTTATGCTAATCAATGCAACTAGTTATCAAAGTAAGCCTAGCAAAGAGAGATTTACTACAAAGCAATGTGTATTACCTATTCTTCCTTGGGAGGAGGTCCTGCTGTGACAAGAAGCTTCTCAGACTGCTTGAGAACTATAAAAAAAAAAAAAAGTCTCAGTCCTGATCCTTACAATTTCGGGTCTGCTTAAATTTTATCAAGGGAAGTTCAAGCCATCCCTGCAAATTCTCATGGAAGAATTTGAACAAACTCTGCACATAGACTGCTTATTGAACTATAACCTATTGAATTGATTCTGGAAGGACTTTTACAAATCATCAGCTCATCATCTCTTCTGTGAAACTGACCTAAGAACTTTACTCATATCTGTATGTATAATGATCTTTGATCACAGTAACTCTTTCTGTTCTTTGTTAATAAATGGTAGCTTAGTTAATAAGAACTGTCTGTAAGTGTCCATCTGGGTTAGGTCTGAAATATTCATTGACCTGGTGGGTAATGTGTCTGATCTCTAGGAATTGGTAGAACTCTATATATGGTGAATAAGATTTTAAGTAATTGTCACCATATACACTTAGCTGTCTAGATGGGAGTCAAAGGCTGGATTGCTTAACAGGAGCTATATTTTAGCTTCTTGGTAACCAGTAAGGTGTTTGTTTGGTTACTGGCTTGGTGAATCTAATTATAAGAATAAACCATCAGTTTTGGGGATTGTCTGCTCTATCCTTTACCGTTTGCCCTTATTGAGCATTCTCAGTGTGGCCCCTCCAATGACTACTGTTACAATAGTAGTCTTTGAAGTACTGTGAAATCTTTTGTGCTCTGATGTTCCACAATGGTTTTTCTGGTGTTTATGGACCTTCTTTTGTTGGGCAGGAGATAACGCCTCCTGTGGTAAACTAGTATTTCTCACTTGGTAATGCTGTATACTAAATTTCCCCCAGGCATGCAACTTTCAGAAGAGATTACCCTGCCCAAGGCCTGTTCACTAGGGTTTTGCAAACCTAGGGTTAGAACTTGGGGTCTGCTATTTGTGATAGTTCTAAAGAAGCTAGAAAATCTTCTATTGGTCAGTAAGCGCTGAGCCCAATTAGATGAAGCTGAAATAAATACCAACAATTCTGACAGCATTCTCTGACACTCTGATAGAATGCCACACTGAGCATGAACTAAATGACAGTGGCTCAAGAAGTACTGTCAATGTAAAATTCACATTTGTGTCTGCAATTTGGTTTACTTGCTGTTTTGTTAAGTAATGTTTAAGAGTGGAGGAAAACATTTGTCTGTTGTGCATTTGACAGAACTTTGTGCATAGCCAGTTTCCGCTGTGGTGGTGTGGGGGTCTTCCACAAGGAGGAGTGAAAGTGGGAAAGAAATTAGATGTGATCAGTGGTTCTCAACCTGTGGCCCATGGGATGCTTGCGGCATAATCAGCGCGCAGCTGTGGCCCATGTGACATCTTCAGGACCATACAGGAGTATATGTATTGTGTGGATGTGGCCCCTATGACACACACAGAGCTTCTTATGCTCCCTACAATGGTAAATAGGTTGAGAATCACTGGATGTGATTGTGAAACTACAAATTTTGTCAGGGAGCAGATTTTGTCCCTGAAGCTACTCATTTTTTTAAAATGACTGGATTTCAAGTTGATAGCATTCTTTTCAGTAACCAGCTAGTAAAACACAAGTATCTGATGCTTTCCTTAAACAAAACAAAACAAAACAAAACAAAACATAAAACATGAGTTCTTCCATGAGTGGTTGTATTCCAGAATATGAGAAACATGGTGTATAGCTTGTCATTTTGCTGCTATAACACAGACCTGTTCTCTGAATACACCAAATTTCAGTCTACAGTGAAGTTACATAGACCAGCATCTGAAAATCTTACACACACATACAAATACACTTTTTTGCACAAAATGAACTGCTGTCTCCAGCAAATGAACTTAACACCATTTAAAAAGTCTTTGATTATGTCAGTGTGATAAGATCCACTGAGCTAAAGACAATCATCAGATTTGTGAAGAGCTTTGCAATGAGTGCTTTACATACAGATGCTGTCAGGTGAATAACTACAAGACAATTACCCCTTTGCTTCTTAAGCAGTGTATGGGACTTTAGCGATGGCACCGTCATAACAGTCAGTGGCAGACACACTGCTAAAAAAATTAACAACACTTTGAAAATGTGCTCCCTCTGCAGGCAAATCTTTTGTCATGATGTGGTGTGTTAAACTTGGTGTATGTAGTTCCCTACTGGCAATTTCTCCTTCATTGTTTCTTTAAGAAGTGGAACGATTGTAATGTCTTCATTAGTATGTTTTATATAAAACTGTAATAAAAATTATCTCTTTTTATACAGCTCACTTCCAACTTTTTCAATCTTGACCAAGCACATTATTATTTGAAAGAACAGAGCCATTTAAATCACTGGGTTTTCCCCCCCCCCTTTTTTTCTTTTTTTCTTTTAGCATAACAGAAACCATGGCACATGGGAGATTAACATTATCTCATTAGTTCTAGAAAAATTAATAATTGTTTTCTTTTGTGATGGGCGTCTATAGCAATGGTATTATCAGAGCAAGACAGACTCCTAAAGATATTTTTGAACAGCTCACAGCTTCCACATTGTAGTGGTGAAGAACTCATATTCCTCAAAGTTGATTGAGGTTGGCTTTGAGGTATCATGGGAATTGATTTTCTTTTTGTATTTACTACTTCAGGCAACAAAGTCACTGTTTCGTTAGTCATATAAAATACTAATTCAACTGGGTTTTTCTTTCCCCGCTGAGAAGATTATGAGAAGAGACTTGACCTTTAACTGTAGTAAGCATAATTCGTAAGTCTATAAATGGGACCAGCTTATTATAGATAATTTTAAGCATTCCTCATAAGGTTTTGGCATTGGACACAGAATACCGTACTAGATGGGCCACTGGTCTATTCCAATAGTGGAAGTCTACTTGGCTCAGTAGCTTTTCTCTGGAAGTTATCTTTACCCAGCAGATGGTTCAAGGTGTTAAAGCCCCACTGTCCACCAGGCCAATCTGACCATATTACGGTGTGGCCACAGTTCACCACTTAAACCAAGTGCCTAGTAAGTCAAACTCTGGTGATATCCCTCAAGACTGCTTTGTGATTATACCAGTCAGAGGAGATGCTACTGCCTCTCTTCACCCTAGCCTGACTCTCCTAGTGTATTTGATCCAAAGCTGCTTGAAGTCAACGAGAGTCTTTTTCATTGCCTTCATTGGGCTGTGGGTCAGGCTTCCAGAGCACAGCCACCTTCTGCTTAGCTGACTGTCAGGATTTGAACCTACGCTAAGCCTAGAAACCCAAAGCCTGGCTTGCAAAATTCTGCAAGGCTAGCTCCTCCGATTTTTGGAAACCGTTTGCTATCTAAAGGTTAGGTGTCCCTTGAAACTGTCAGGTAACTTGAATGAGAACTCTGAAACTCACTGCAGACTTCTGGGAAGAAATTTCTTCCTGATATCAGCTAATGATCTGCTTTGCCTTGGATCATGAGTATTAACAGACTTTATATCTTGTATTCTTGCCAGTGCAGCTCACAGGCTGAATCCTAGATGCTTCTGGCTCATTCCAGCGGAAAAAGTTGCCATGTGGACTCAAATGAGTTTATTCTGACATTCAGTAAATAAAAGTGTTTATCATACATTTCTGGCACAAATGTAAAATTTTATTACCCAAGCATTTGATATAATTATAAAATGTCACACAACATACACTTTAAATGACTTATTGGAAGCAATCCTGGTTCCAGTTTTTCCCCCCTCAGTAATGGTGTAATATTGTAAATTTAAAATGGAAGACATCTGGGAGGTTACTGCCTGTCCCGGTTGCAGCTCTGTGATGGAAATCCTGAGTCTGAGAAATTGAATGTTGGCAGCTGTGAGATTTCATTTTACTCATTGAGGGTTGGATGCAAATGTGAACTAAAATGAGTGACACATTGCTGCTCATATCTCATGTGCCGTCATTGAAGAAGAATGTCATAAAAATGTGACACCTCTGTCCTGATGCTAATGTTGTTTGTAACCGCCACCAATAAAATAAAATTAAATAAATAAAACAAAAAGGAAAGGCAATGCTTTCTTTCTAACATCCACACTGCTGAGGACTGCTAATCCCCATCAGTCCTAATGAACTTCATGGGAGTTACATGAGTACGCTCTGTCAAGAACATCCTTTGATTAAATAATTACTTTAGCTGCACTCTCTCCATCTAGTGCTGCAGATATGCATGTTCAGTTGGTCTAGTTTAAACGAATACATCTGTTTTTTAATTTTCCATGTACGTTCTCATTCTATGTCATGAGAAATGATCTGCTCTGCATAGGGAACCGAGGAGGATGAAGAATGCTCATGGATATGTGACTTTGGAATGCTGCATCTGGAGCAAGACACAGTAGTACAACCTGGGAATTGAATCTGAACTATATCAGGAGTCAAAGATATCTTCTTCCCCAGGTCTGATGCAAGTATATCAATGCAAATTTTAAGTGACAACAGGATAGGAGCTGGCCTATGCTTTTAAGGTGTTGAGTTCCTCCTACCCTAATATCAATGGGAGATAAGGCAGTTCTTTGAATTGAGCCCCCATGGTTTGTCTCTCAGAAGGCTCTTAGCACTTTGCATGATCAGTTCACAGTGGTGTGCAAATGATTGAGTCTTCACTGATAATCTGCTGCAAACTCTGTGCTAGGTGCTACAATGAAGTGATCAAAATAGGATGCTAAATGGATTTTTTTATATTATTAACCTCTTTGCCCACTCTGCACTCCCTTCCTCAATTAGTATTCATGTGTCCAATCCTGCATATGGTTTGGAATATACTGTTTTTGCCCCAGGAGTATAAAAGACTCTGGGCATGAAGATGACTGTTCTACAGTCAGGGACAGACTAAACTGGCTGCAGACTTACTAGATAATGAAATGATTTACTTCAGAAGCTGGAACAAAATCATCATTCTGTTTCTTTTTCTTATTGTGGGTGGAAGTTCCCCAGTTTGCTCTGTACCGTTTGTTTGACATCTGCAGATTTTAGCCTTTTGACCTGTCAGAGAGACTTTCTGAATTTTGATAGAGTAATTTTGCAGCAGCAAACTTTTTATTTTTCCCCCACTTCCACCATTGTGGAAGATATTGCACTGTGTACTGAATAATTACACAAATCTTACCTCCCTTTTCTTTCTGGTAGTTTCAGTACATATTTCTTTTAATCCTGCTATTTATCTTGTCATTGCAAATACAATCTATTGCAGTGTAACAGGAAGCAGATGACATTTTCCATCTTGAAGATTCATCCACACTTAATACATATACCTTAAATACAAAGAGAAACCAACCTATAGTTTCTATAGCATAACGGAGCCCTTCTACATTCTACCCTTCTTCTACATTCTATATTATTATGATTTTTGAACATGCTATCAGAGATTGCTGTTGCAAATTCGAAGTTTATTACAACAGAACCATGTGCAGTCTTGCTATTAATCTTACAGCATACAATCTAATGCACCTGCTATACACAGAGACATGCTGTTTCATTATTGATTTCAACCTTTGGATGCTTGATGGTTTCTACAACTAAACTATCAGCATTTTCTTTTTAGGCCAATATGGGCTGGTATCCATTCAAACATTACATCAGATCCATTAAATGTTAATTCTGATGCTAAGTGAACAACCTTGTCATATGCAAACTCTTATGTATAGCTCGACCTTTCTAAGGTTACCCTCCTTTGAATACTGAAAAGTCTTTTCAGACATGTATTGTTAATTCATTAAAGAAATGGAAAATTATAAATTATTTAAAATTCCATTTAAGGATACGAAACCAGTGTTTATCTGCAAATAATGCCACAGTGGAGTCTTTCTTCTAATGTTTGGAGTTGTAATCACAACATTTCTTCTCCTTTTCACCATCACATTGTTGTAATGAACTCAACTTTTAAAATGCTTAACAGTACTGATAATTGTGGTAGATGATCCAGTCCACCTTCATCTGTATTTTTTATGCCAGCCCACAGATTTCTTCCAGAGAACATGAATTATTATAATGCTGGCACAATATGAATGTATTTTCTATATTGTAGGTGGACTAATACATAAATTGCAAGCATTTCATTCTTTAAAAACTTTTCAAAGATTGAAATATAGTGGATAATACAATATAGCAGCATATCAGAAATCAGGAATGCTCAGCCAATCCTATTGCTCCAATAACCTAAAATTATTAGCCATATTGAAAGATACTATAATGTTGAATAGAAAATGATAGCCTTTCACTGTGTTTTTGGATCATCCTGTAAAATGTAGCAAAGAATGATATGTCTTCTGCAGACAGGATGGCCCTGATCCATCAGTCTACTCTTATTCAGCAAGGTACTTAAATATGTGCTCAATTTTGAGCATGAGTAGCCCCATTCACTTCAACGTGAGGGGGATGTGTGAAATGGATTGATGGCAATTGGAATACGTGTTTACATACAGCAGGCCTACAGTACTATATGTATCATGAAATCTAGCGTAAATAATCTGGAAACAGTTTGACAGTTTTCATGCTAACACTCAGGTTATCTAATATTGTAGATTCTCAGGTGGTTTACGCTGGTGTACTATAATTTATAAGTTTAAAGTTACTTTGAGGCTGCTGTCCCCTTTCCTGCCATCAACTGCTGAGTCTGAAAGCCTGCTTCAATTCTCTTGTGTTTATTACAGATATTTTTCCATCTGAAGAATCGATGCTGAAAGTGATGGCGAGCAGGTAGCATTTTTGTATTTGGTGGCTAGTGCAAGGGGGAAGGTATAATCTGGCAGTGGTTCTCAGGCACTTGAAAATTGTAGCACAGACTAAAAGTGATGGATTCAACACTTTTACAGTTACTGAGATTAGCTGCTAAAGCCAGCCTTAATTCCATGGATGGTACAGTCCATTTTAAAGATGGGTTTTCTTGTTGATGAAAGCTTACAATTATGTCTGAATATAAAAGTTTTTAGAGGAACTGGAGGAGTGATAATTGACAATAAATTGGTTTCATAACTTTTCTTACCAAGTTTAATTGTTAATGATACTTATGCTTCAACAAAAGCTTGTTTCCCCTGGGACAGTTGACTCCTCCTTTGAAATTACCACGCCAAATTCTCAGCACAGCTGAAGTTACTTGGTGGGGAAAGTGATTCTAAGAGACTTTTTTCACTTCCTGATCATGGGACTGCCAGTCCTAAAAGGTGCTCTAACTTTGCCCAATACAGAAGATCCTGTAGGACCACTGTGCTATCTAAAGATTGTTGTACAGTGCAGCACCCAGTTATATCCATGGCCTGTCTCTCTCATCTTCCAACACTATGCAGAATAGGGGGGGAGCAGGAGCTGGTGGCATGGAGCTGACTCTACCAAGTGTAAGACACTCAAGGATTCATATGCATCAGGAGAATCCTCATCGGCTTTTCAGCTGCTTTATGCTACCCAAGCAGCACAAAGTGACAAGGGGTCAAGGATTGAGCCCATAATGCTGGATTTTTGATTTCTCAATAATGTTTATAATGTTTTAAGCATAGCATTGTGGGCCAAATCCTGCACACCTTACTCATGCAAATAGTTCTCTAGAAGCCAATTTGCTAATCAGAGTATAGCAAGTGGAATGTGGCCCTACCATTTGACTGCAGGATACAGTTAGATACACTGAGATAGAAGGGAGAAAGCCATTATAGAAACAAATATATTCCATAATAGCAAAATGTGACATAGGACTCTATTGGCCAAGTAAATTTATGCATAAATGTCTTTATGAATACCTGTTTTCTTTCTCCAAGATTGCTCAAGTGTGAAATTCCGTCTTTATGGTTTTATACACAAGATGAATTGGCAAATTCTCTACAATATGGGTCTGGCATTACTTTGAAAACCAATATACTCTTGTTTGCTTTTATTAAAATATACAGCAGCATTTTATTTTCTTCTGCAGCTTATTTTGGAATTCCATAATGAGATATTTAAAACATAACATTAAATAAATATGTAACCCAAACCCTGATAATTGTGATACCTACATGTGTCGGAAAGATCAGAGCAATTAAGCCGTACACCAGTGAGATCTAATTTCTTCTCTTTTCAAAAGGAGCAGCACATAAAATCTGCAATTCTTTTGCCTTCCTAATTCTGCACAAACATTTCTGCTCCTGTGCCCCAGTTAGGACGGCGTTGAAACTCAGGCTTAACTTTGTGCAAGTGGAATAGAGCCACATGCTTAAAGTTAAACAAATGTGCTTAAGTGAATTCCTGAATCAGGGCTGTAGGTCCTGATTCAAAGTCCATTAAGATCAATGCAAAGGCGCCTTGGCCTTGGCCTTAGCTAAGCTAAGAGGTCAGAGATGAAAAGCTGTTTTTTAATGATTGCTATTTTTTTAATTATACATAGTTACATACTTAATTCCTCATTCAGAATGCTGAAAATGCGTATCAAAATTCACAGTTACTCCCAGAGGAGAGAGAAACGAAAGATTCCTTCCTAGATTTTATGCACTTGACTTACATTAATTACTGATAAAGATTATGCACATTCTGATAAATCCTCCAGTATATCCTTTCAAAGGCACAAACAATTGCATTCTTATCTGACAGCATGTGCATAAGGCAAAAATTGTATTGACTTTTTCTGGCTTCCTTTCTGAAACAAAAAAGCAGCAGCCAGTCATCTGCTCTTTCTAAGACGTCAGCATAAAAAGTTTTCAGGACCTGGAACATGCATGCGCCAGTACATTTTAGCTCATGATAAATTAATAAGAGGATCCAGGTTTTTTCCAGTTTTAGCTTTGGGAGCAATCATTCTCAGAAGTGTCTTATATAAATGGGCTCATAATTGTAAGTACTGCACAGAAAGCAAGATCCCATAATCTTAAATTTGTCCTTTAAAACTCTTCAAGCAGATTTGGTACATAATAGCCTAGGATTATCTGAGTTACTGCTCCTGTGAAGCAAGGAAATCTCTTAGAGTAGCTTTATTGTGTCATGTTTTCGATTATTTTTAGAGCAAACAAACGGAATTTTATTAGTTTCTGCTTCCTAGCTAGCATATGTAGAGCAAGCACCCCGGCAAAGCACGGGCTTCTCTTTCACAGCTTTCCTAAGCCGCCAAATGTTTATAGTGGTTGTAAATGTCTGCATTGTAAATAGAAGTATCCGTGCGTTTTTGTGTGTGTGATGATTCTTATTAGCACTTTTTCAAACTGCTTTTAGGGGAATGCAGTGCATCAGCATCAAAATCCATTTTCTGATTCCCCCACTAGCAGAGGAGAGAGCTTGTCAATTAGCCAATATAATGGAATTGTGTAGAAACAGTTCTGTACACCTTAGTAGTTGCTAATTGCTCAACTCCTCTGATATATAGATTTAAAAATTGCAGAATCCATAAAGAAAATAGTCCCCCCCCAACTCCCCTTCCTGCAAAGAGAATTATTTTAATCTTTGATTTGTTTATTTTTAAGAATGCTTTTTCAACTGTGGGTCCTTCACGCCTCCTGGATGCTGCCTTCTTTTGCATCACTTCAAACTACCATGGAAACTGAGCATCCCCTTGGTACTGTATCTCAGTGGGAAATCCCACCCCAGCGTTTGTTGTTGTGGCGTTTCATTGAGCTTCTGCATGTTGGTCTCCAGGAGATATCCAGACCTAACGGAATTTTTAATGTTGGTTCAGCACAGAACTATGCAAATGTGGAGACTCCCTACTGCCTGTGCCAGTACAGACCTATCTCAAACTGCAGGCTGCTTTAGCAAACTGCCATTACAAACCTTTTGAAATACATTCAGTTCTTTAAATAAAACAACCAAAAAAACCCACGTGCATAGTTCAGACCAGATTTCCGAGAGGTCGCTTCTCGTTAAACTAAAGTCACTCGTTGGATGCATAATCTGTTGACGTCTGAAGGACCCCAAACCCCTGGTTAATTGTCAGCTAGTCCTGAAACCTGAGGCATTGCCTCTCCTCTCCTTCAGGATTGCCATCTCTTTCTCACACTAGCTGTAGCTTCCCTTTGTCATGCTTCATAAACATTTCTGAAGACTGAGCCCAGTGAGTAGCATTTAATGTGGAATTCTCCATGAATAGCTTGGTTTTCAGCTTCATCAACGAGTGAAGTAACAGCACCCTGGGTTAGCAGCAGGCCGAGGAATTCTATTTCCTTTTTATTATACTAAAGCTTCTCTCAATAATATCAGCACATCCACTGGGGAGAACTAAGCAAATAGATTTCTTCTTCCTCAATTCAGGATAACTGGTTGAATTTGTAATAGGGCATTTGTGGTGAATTTTATGCATAAAGTACACGTATTTTCAGTCATCATCCGTGACCTCTCCCTCTCTCTCTTTGGACCTGACTTATGCTGGTGTAAATCCATTGATTTTAATGCAGTTTCTCTTGATTTACACAGTGTCAGAAGAGAATTAGGGCCCCTTTTTCTAATGCTCTCCAGAAAACTAACCAAAGAAACAAACTCATCCCCTCACCTCCTAACCAGCAATGATCACCTCCTATTCATTAGCAGAACCAACAGCTGACTCAAAAAAATGCAGACAAGGGTTACCTTTTTTCCCTGCTGAAATTTTCCCACACCAATAAATGTGAGTTATATATCCATCTAGGGCTGGGAGATTACCAAAAGCTCCTGGCTCCTTATTTGTTGCACTTGGCTTCATTCCAGACCCCTGATTAATTCTGAAGATTCAGAATCTTTGGCAATAGATTTCTGAAAATGTGAAAAATATACAATATAGTGTATTGAAAGCAATTGGAAATGTCAGGTAAGATACAGTGGAAATAATGTACCAGTCAGGGGAGATTAATGGTACTTTTACACAGCATTTTGCTTTCTTTCTGCAGCATCAGGTATTCATGATGGGGAAATAACCCATTACTCTCATGATAAAAAATGTCCCCAGGCATGGTGTTCTTTGAACCTGACACCCTCTGTTCTAGCAGTTTCCCCAACAAGTATGTGCTCCTCTCTTACCTTCAATTATTTCCTGGGATCTTCCTATCTACCTTCCCACCTTCTGGCATATTCAAGGAACTGTTGGCAGATTCACTTCCCCATGTTATTCATTGGCAGGTGGCTCAATGATTCACTTCGTTCATCCCACTCTTAGGGGGGCCAGCCAGTATTCCTCCTTCCTCATGGATTTTCTAGGGAGCACGTGATCTGCCCATCTCAAATTCTTTAGCAATGAGATCTAAGAAATGGTTCTCTGGTTCCATTGCTGCAGTTTCTATTGGCCATTGTGCAAGGGGCTACTAGAAAATCCCCTTTTGTAATGGAGAGGGATCCTAAGTCTTCTCTTCCCTATATGGCTGGGATAAGTGGGACTAGTCTGTTGACCAGGCAGAACTAGGGAACTGAAAATCAGAACCAGAGTAAGGGATGGGTGAATATTCATGTGCTATATATAGCCCAAATGCTAGTTGAGCAATAGTAGTGTAACAATGCCCTTCCTTTGGTCATCAGTAGGGACTGAGCCTAGGTCCAACGGATCTGAAAGAATAAGCCACTATTATTTAAGTTATCAGGGCTGAAATCCTGACCCCATTGAAATCAATGGGAGTTTTGCCATTGGTTTCAGTGGATTCAGGATTTTACCCCAGGTCTGTTGGCTCAAAGTACTCATAAATCTCTATGTAGCCTAGGCAATAAAGAAGGGTACAGAGCCACACTGTGATAGCATGGGTTATACTGAGCACCAACAGTCATGCCATTCTGTTCTGCAATGCACTCTGAGGGTCTCCTCTCTCTGTCACTCATTGATTGCTATCCAGACTGGCTGACCAAGGTCTCATAAGGCATGGCAAATCCTAGGTAGAGTTATGCAATGTTTTAGAATTCTTGTAGGTGCTTTCCTAAAATGCCCTGACATAACCAACTGCCCTTCATTAAATTTAACTCTATTTCTAGGTCCCGTTTGAAGTCCTGGATACAATGTTGCCACTGAGTTCAATGGTTGCAGGATGACGTCCACTATTCATTGTTCTCTCTCTTGTGTTTCTGCTTCTTTGCCACAATACTGCCTTCTGGCTCCCTCTACTTTCTACCTCCTTATCTTACAGTTCTGCATCTGGTTCATTTTTTTCCTTCTCATTCTGTCTTACTTTGAGATTTTTTTGGTTTATCTCTCTCCATTTCTGTCTTTTTTTCCTTCTCTGTTTACCTGACCATTCAGTTTTCAACAACATTCATACTATTCTCTCTCCATTCTGTTGGCTTCTCTCTCTTTCCCCAACACCCTACTCCATCCCCATTCCACTTAGCCCTACACACTTCTCTTCTTCTCCCAATATCCATCACTGGCACCATCACATGAACATGTCCTAGGTTCATTCAATATTTCTTCAGGAAAATTCCCTGAGGCTCATTTTGCTCTGGGATTTACTGAGAGAATTTGAATAGGAGAGTTTCAAAGGCCACTGCCGAACTGTATCCAAAGTGTCAAATTCTTCATACAGTTTGTTAGCCTGGATAGGTGTGGAGGTGACCATGATGTGCAGAGAAGCCTCTGATTTATGAAGTTCTAGATTCCTTCCAAACTTTTCAGTAGTCAGTGAAGGAAGGGCTCTGATTCATACAAACCTTAATGATGTGTTAAATCTTTGTGGAACACAGGCTGTAGTGAGCATGTCAATCCTAATGTGTCCAACTCATTTGTCCCTGTAGGAAACTTGATGGACGAATGACAACTATGTTGTGACAAAACACTTGATGGTGTTTTGTTTGACTCCTGGCAGCCAGACCTTAGGGCAGACTTATACAGTTAATGGCTGTGTGGGCATCATGCAGAGGGAACTTAAAGGAGAACATTCATGGTCCATAGGGAGCCACTGTATCATGAAAGCTAAAAGAGAGCTCTCCTGAGACCAGTTTGGTAGAAGCTGTACTATGTGTTTCTCACCTGAAAGTTGTTAGCTATCTTACAGCAGCTCAGAGACAATAAGAAATGTTAGTACTAGCATTTATGAGTTTGTAAGAAGATTCTGGAAGAGTTGGGTTTTGTGTGCAGGGAACCAAAAAGCAGAGATGACATGCTGAAAGCTGAGAGTTGCTATCTAGTGGGGTGATGTGTTAAATCTCTTTTCACCGGAGTCGAAGGGGGTGATTCCTCTCTGTAACACAAATTGATGCCAAGGAAAAGAGCAGTATTCAAAGGAATACTACGATGCATTTAGGATCAGGAAAGCACTGACAAAATGAGGGTTTTGTGGCTAAGTTTGCAGCAAGCGTGCCCAGGTGCTGGAGAAGTTGCAAGTGACGGTGCAGGACTTCACGAGGTTGCCAAGAGTGAAAGTGTTGTACGCTCCCTCACCCACTGGTGTGGAAGCAGAATCAGGCTCAGCTCAACAACAGCAGCCTATCTATTTTCTGATCTATTTTCAACAAAGCCGCTGTCTAATGTGTGGTTTTAATTTTAGCAAATGGGTGAAAAGAAATTATGGCAAGGAAGACAGAGACACTTATCAACATCAGGCTTTTGCTGCCCCTCCTCCCTAAATCCTTTCCTATCTGTTATCACATCAAATTCCTAGTAGCCTGTGTCCTTCCCTTCAGGGCCATTAATCTCACACCCATTTACATCTCATTTGCTCCTACTCCCCAGCCCTCTTTTTGTGCTGCTGAGTCTTCTCTTCTCCCTTCATCTCGTTCTCCCACTTTTTGCTTCATGCCTTCTGTCATGCTGCCCCTGCCAACTGGAGGAATCTCCAACTTGCCTTCTAAGCATCTTTTCTGTCAGATCCTGCTTTAAAATAGGCTTCTTCCAGAAAGCCGCCTTATAGCTTGTCCTCAATGATCTTAACGAACAATTATAGTATGACTCCATCAATGTAATTCTCTGCTCTTTCTTCTTGTCTTCTAGACTATTGCATGTTATATCTGTGCTCTCTGATAAGATGGACATAAATTTTGCAGCAAGAACCCTTAGAGTTTACGGGCAATGGAAATAATTAAAGGCACAGAAAGGCTTCTGTGGGAGGAGAGTGTGGAAAAGTTGGGACTATATCATTTACAAAAGGGATGAAGAAGACAAGCCATGATGGAGGTATAAAACAAAAGATGACAGAACGAAGGTGAGTTAGGCTATTTATTCCCTCACGATAAAAGGGCAAAGGACATTCAATGAAAAGGAATAAAAAGAAGTTTAAAAATTGGCAATTAGTCTTGGGAATTTATTGCCGTAAGAGGCCCCAGGTTCAAACTGGAAAAAAGTAGTGGTGGTCTCCCAAGCTCCACACTCAAAGCCCCACCTACTGAAGAAATCAGAATGAGATGCTCCTTGCACTACATTGTGCATATGTTCAAAATATGATCACACATGCTTTGCTGGGTCCCATTATGTTGGCTTCACTTCCCCTTAGAGAGGGTTGGATACACCCGTGGGCAGAATTGGATTAGGGCATAAATTTGTACTTAAGTGCCCTGGCTCCCATAGTTCCATAATGGTTTTAGAATTTAAGATTTCTTTCAAAATATACATTTTTTTTCTAGTCCAGAGGGTTAGAGTAGGGGGTGGGGGCGGTAGGGGCAGAAAGTGCTGATACCAGAATGATATGTCACTTCCAGTAGATGGTGTAGGTCTTCATAATGTGATATCCCTTCTTTCTTACATTCAGTGATCAGAAACGGAATAGTTAATGTTGCTGACCCTTAAATTATTGTGAATTATATGAATTCACACCCCATTGAAATGACTGAGGTAGCTCACCACTTCCACAGCTATTGTTCCAGGTTTTCTGAAGACTGAGACAGACATCATTACTTCAATTTGCATATGGTTCACATTTTTATGGGTTTCCTCACAATGACATGGGTCAATGTGTGTGGGTTTTGGGTTTTTTTGGGTCAGTGAAAGTTAAAATTCTGGAGAGTAAAGGGCAGCCTTAAAATAAGGACTGGGTTGCCCAGATTGAGCTTCATTGGGGTCAAGAGCTTAGTAAGATTTTGAAAAGGATTCAACCTTTAGGCTATTCCATCGTTGTCCATCTTCTTGCAACTTCCTCTTAAGCATCTCGCATTAGCCATTGTTGAAGACTAGATGGACCATGGTCTGATACAGTATGGCAATCGTTTCCCCTGGCTAAGGAGGGCTAGAAAGTATTATATCCTTTAGTCTCTCAATTCTGCACCCTGGGGGAAGTTGGAGACTAAATGAGGCCTGGATCCATCACAACTACTACTTCTTAGCTTAATATCCAACCCCACTACACCGACAAACACTTCTTCCCAGCCTCCTTTATCATCCTCTTGGTCCCAAGTCTTGGATCGTCCTCTCTCATAAGCAACATAAATATCCCAAGTCCACTCCAGCAGGCAGCTATCCTCTGTTCACTGCATTGCTGCCTGCTGCTCTTGTGTCTTGGACTAGATGAAAGCAACCAAGCAAACTAGAAAATAAGAACCTGATGCTTTTGAAGTATCCTTTGTTATTTTAGAAGGCCTTTCCCCATTCCCCCTCCTTGTTGTTATTGATGGCTATAGCCTTTCTGGAAAATGGACACATTTATGCCGCCACATATAGTGTATGATGAGTGATTTCTAAAAAGATTTTAGCTCATTCATCAATTGATTATATTGTCACTGCTACATAGGATTATTGAGCATAGAGCATCTATTACTTGTGCTGTAGTTGATATATTGCCCTGATTGTGCAGGACTATTTAACTTTGTCTCTTTGAAATGTGAAATGTTAGTTTCTTATCTTAAAAAAGACAGATTTACTCTTAGACCCTTAAAAGCAGGCAAGCAAGTATGAAAATATGTGCTTTAGCAAACAGTCCTTGTTGTGCAGAGTTATAGCCAGCAAATTAGGCTTCTGCAGCTCCACCGAATGAGCCATGATGTGGAGGCTAGAGCTGTAGTACTGTGGAACATCTATACCCCTTACCCTGCATTTTGCCAGGTTCTTCTATGAAATGGTGCCTGTGTGTGCCAGGGTTCTATACATGAAGGCCAGATTTCCAAAAATGACTGGTGATTTTGGATGCCTAACTTTGAGATATCTTGAAGGGGTCTGAGATATCACTCAGGGGTGGGTGATCAGGTCCCTTTTAGGTGTCTCAGGTTGGACATCTCAGCACCGAGATGCTCAAAACCATTACTTGCTTTTGAAAATCTTATCTAAGAAAACACATCTGGCAGGTGGTACGCCATCACTGATGTATCACTGGATATGCATCTGATGGCCACTAGATGGGAGTGTAATCTCAGTATATATGCCAGCTACATTCTTTTTCTTGCTCTCCACAGGTTTCTTTCTACCTGTCTTTCCCATTCCCCCCTTTATTTTCTTCCTTTCCTTTATTTAAATACCAGAAAAATCAGTGAGTGTAGGCAAGCCGTGCAGCTCATGGCACTGCCTTTGTGGCAGAGCAGAGTCTGAGACTAACCTCTCATAGCCTGGGCTGGTTGGTCTTGCATGTAGAAAGAGCCGTGCTTGTGCTAAACACAGGAGATGAGACAGGGCTAATAGTCAGGAGGCTGTGTTGGATCGTCCTCTGCCAAATGGACCAGTTGTCTCAGGCTTAACTATAGATCAAAGGGCTGAACTCAAAGGCAGAGGATGCAGAAGTGACGGGACAGGTGGGGTGACAGGGTAGAGAGAAACAAGGCTGGCATCAAGAAAGAAGAGAAAAACAACATTCCGTGAGGAGTTAATAAATAAGATGGCGAAGCGTGTTCTTTTGGACGTTGTGTGTGTGGGTTTCAGCTATAAGAAATGCCCACGAGGCACAGCTGAACTGTCTGATGAGAGGCTTGAGCTGAAGCTTCACTGGTAAAAATGGGAAGAAGGCTGCTGGCTGGGCGTTGTGTGTAGGGGGCCCCATGGCTTTGGAATTTGTGCCCTGCCTTAGTCTGACATAACCCCTGTCTTTAGGGTGCAGCCTCTGGCAAAACTCCTATCTTTTCAAGGTGTCTGAAAATGGCGGAAAGCGGGGGAGCTGAAAGAACGGGGAATTATTGGAAGGAATTTGAGTTTTTAAGTTGCCTGGCTTGGTAGGCTGTACTGAATTGTACTGCTGCCCTTTGACTATACTGGGGCATTCATTTTCGATGGCATGGTTAGTGTATGGATAGATGCCTTTTAAAAAGTGGTTGTATAAATCCTAATAAATAAATTAGCCTATGAAGCTATAGACCAGGGTTGCCTCCCGAGCTTGTGAATCTCATAACAGCTCTTTTAATAGTCATGCTCTGTAGCACCTTTCATCATCTGGGTATCTCAAAGCAACCTAAATTTATTAAAACCCACTAAAGCCCTGTGAGGTAAAGAGTATTAACTCCATTTTAGAAAGGAGGAAACGGAGGGACAGAGAGGATTTTTGTTGGGAGATAGTCAGTAGCAGAACTGGGAATATATCGCAGAACTCCTGACCCCTAGTTCCTAGCTCTGTCTATACAAACAAATATCAAGGGCCAAGGTATAAATATACATATGTCAATGAGACACGCAGCCATTTCTGAGATATTTCCGAGACATGTCAAGCCAAAATAATGTTCAGAATAAGGTGGTAAAAAAAGAGCATTAGTGTTTCATTTCTTTCTTATTTTTATACCTGTTTGGGAAAAGAAATATGAATGCTGAAGGCTCATATCAAAATACTGGGGATTTCTTCCCTCATCTATTTCAGCTCTCTCTTCTGTATGTGTATAAAGACAGGTAGATCTGGAGGGAAAAATTTTTCTTTAGAGGCAGTGTTGTCTAGTGGACAGGGCACTGGCCAGGGTTCTGGGGAGCTGGTTTCAACTTCTGACTTTAACACTGGCCTGCTGGGTGTCCTTGACAAGGCAGTCTGCCACTCTGTGCCTCAGTTTCCCCCTCCGTAAAATGGGGATAATGATCCTGCCCTCCTTTGCAAAGTGCCCTGAGCTCTATGAAAATAAGAGCTAGATGTTGTTCTTTCTTTGCAAATCTTCCCTCCATCTGGGGATCTCAAAGCAACCTAAATGAGGGTTGCTGAAGGCACAGCTGAATTCAGTATTGTGTTGTTTCTGCAGTTTTATAGCTTTGGATCTGTCTCTCCTGTATCTTGGGCGCAACTCCTACTAACAGGTGGGCAGGGGGAAGAAATTACACCCTTTGAGAAGCTGTGGTACTGGCATTGCCCAGCACTTTCTTGCTGGAATAGCTGTCAGGACCAATATTTCTTCGGAATAGGTACAGTTCAAAGAGGTAAAATACCTAGTAATTATTTTTTATTTAGTTGCGGCCAAAAGGAGTCAATTCAGTGCAGCTTGTGCTCTCTGGAACATGCTCCAAAAATGCAGCAACTGACTGTGTGATATATGAACATGTGAAAAGAGCAGCAGAAGCTGAGCCAGTGTAGAGGAAGCTATAAAATAGTTCAAATTGAATTAGAGGGGAGGTTGAGCTGCAACATCAGGCTCTGGACCTGGATTTCAAATACAGCGAAGTTGGAGGTGTTTGGATTTTCTTCTCATGATTAGTATTACAGGAGCACACAGGGCGGCAACTGAAATTAGGGCCCAGCTGTGCTAGGTTCTATAGAGACAGAGTTTGGCCCACGGAGCTTAGACTCTAGGGGCTGGATTCACAAGGAGGATGTAAGCATCCAATTTTCTTCTTCCTCCTTAAACATGAGGCCCTTGTGCAGATAGCCGTGATGTAACTGAACCCTACATTCACATTTTCTTCTCTGAAAGCTGAGGCTGGTTTCCTTTTTATATACAGTCCATCTCTGCCTTTATCACATTAGTATACATTTTTCCACTCACGCAGGCTTTACAAATATTACATTTCTTCTAGCCAGCTCCCAATTAAAAGCCTAGTTCTTTGTTCCTTATTCTCTTTCCCAGCCAGCTGATTATCAAGTCATTTATGTGTAAATAGAGGCTTTCTTCCCCTATATCAAACTGATTCCTTCCGTGATGCCACAGTCTAGTGTTTGTGACATCACTGTTCATCACCAACAAAGGGATAAAAGATTCTACAGACACTAGAATGTCTGTGAATCACACAACAATAGCAGCAGAAGGCTGATAGGGAAAAAGAAGAAAGCTGCTGTTTAAGCATAGACATCTTGGTAATCACTAATCAGCTATAAGGGGAAGGTAAATGCAGGCAGGGTGCTTAAAATATACCATGTTGCAAAGTTTGCCCAGTAAAGTTCAAAGTGTGATTACTTTGATCATTTAAAAAAGAAATCCTGTCTCCTGAAATTTCAATTGCATGTTAGTGATCAACTGATGTCAACAAGTGCAGAGGCAATTTCTGCCTGATGTTTGCAAAAATGGGGTGGAGACATGGAGGGAAGCTATTGGTAACATGTTAGAGGAGCTCGGAATAACAGCCTTCTGCTCTCATGAGATAATACAAAGGTATTCCTGTTTTGGAATCTCAAGCAAGTCTGCCCTAAAGAGAGCAGAAAAAACACCTAGAAGAGACTGAGCTATGTCATTACTTCCAACTCTCTTACTGAGAGTTATACAGGCTTTAAAAATGCAAATATTAAGCATAAGCTCGCAATAATGAATATGTTTTCATTTGTTTAATTAGAGGCTGCTAGTGCCTGAAAATTTCCATTCTCTTTTTGAAGTGGTGTCTCTGGTTGTCGTTTTTTTCAAAGCCCTTGTCAGAAAGGTGTCTGGCTGTGATAAAATGAAATGTTTTCAGGTGGGAGGGTAGGCAGGGAGAAGAGAAAACAAGCAAATGAAGAACACATGCACAATCTCCATAAGTGTGTCTATCCTGCCATAAAATCCTCTCTCAGTCTTTGGAGCACCAAGTTCACAAGCATGTGGACTTCTTAAGAATGTATGATTTCCTAGCTGTAGCATTGGTAACCCTATGTGTTCAAAAATCACGAGACTGGCTTAAACATCATGAGACCTAAAAAATAAATAAAAATTGGGTTCTTTTCATTCGCTTTTTGAGCTTTTAGGTTACACTTGGGTTACATTTTCCAGCTTTTTTCCTACAACCTTTAGGGGTAGAAACTTCCTTTTTTCCAACTATGAAAGCTGACCTTCTCCTTTAATCTCATAAATCCATGAACTGGGTCTTTAAGAAAAGCAACAGATATTGTGAGACTCATGATGAAATCATGTGAGTTGGCAGTGCTGTAGTTCACCTACCAGAAGGACAAAGGGTCTGATTAACTAGAAGTGACTGCTGTTTACATCAATATCCTCAGAATTTCCTGTCATGTAAAAGGGGTTGAAATTTCTGATTTTCTTCTTATTCACACTGTTGTAAATCACTAACTCCATTGAAGTCAATGCAGTTACATCAGTGTGACACTGGTATGAGTTTTAATTTTTTCAAAATTTATTTTCCATTTTTTTCATCCCAAACTATTTGCTGAAAAAATTCACCAGCTCTAATTATAACATCACTTTTAAAAAATTAAAATAATTTGATAATTAGATTTATTCATACTGTTGTGAAAAATAGAATTTCTCAACATTTCTTAGGTTTGATTTTCAGTCCTAAATCTTCCTTCCTTTAGTGCAGGTTTCTAATAAGGCAAACTATGGGGCATGCTAAAGGGGAACATAAGAAAATTTTGCTGGGGACTGTTATACCTCAGATATATATACACTAATGTATATACCCGTCCTGTCTAATGTTTGAGAGGGTACAGCACCATGTGTTAAAATGGTGTGGGAGGGACACACAAACCACCATCCTGAGAGCATAAGAGCAATGTCATTTTTAAGACATGAAGATATTAGCAATGTCTGTGGATACGAAATACATTATCTACTAGTGCCTTTTAAAACTAGTCAATTTATTTATATTCTTTATGGGTTAGACATCTACTCTCTGGATTTATGGCAAACATCTGATGTAAAAGTAGTTGTGTGCTTGACAACAAAAGTGATAAAGAAGCAGTGGAGGGCAAAGAAAATTGATGGGGGGAGAGAGTGATGAACAGCAAAAGAGCAATTACGATCAAGTGAGGGGGGTAAAAAGTGGGAAAGAAAGAGAGATGGGCTGTTCGTAGTTTTCTGGGTACCTGTAAGCCAGCCTTGTTCACCTGCTTGTGAACATCTGCTTACTTTATTTACTGCTCTGCTTATTGGTAATGTCACTACATTTGAGTAAACATCATAAGTGTCTATACTCTTGCCTTTTCATTTGTGAGATGCAATTTTTTTCCTTTTTATCACAATCCCAGAGGAAAAAAGGAACCTTAGTATAAACAAGGAAAAGTAACCACTAGGGTGAAGATCTAAGAAGAGATGCCAGTTTCTAAGTGAAAGCAAATGCTCTTACTTTGTTGAACAGGGAAAACATATAGGAGGGATCCTGTTTCGCTAAAGAGAGTAGGGTACATAGAATTTTAGATACATTGAGAAATGAGATCTTTCCTATGCAAATGAGATTCTAGGGGAGGGCCAGAGAGTTATCATCAATCAAGAGGATGAGGAAAATTAGGTTATTTTGCCGTTCTACCTCCTCAGTTGTTGAACCGTATTTGGGAACATGCTCCTACCCCACTGTTTGACAGGCCAATGAGCATTCCTGTACTCAGGCCACACCAGTCAAGGACACCTGCAGAAACATGCACCATCTTGAGAAGAAGAGCTTAAAAAGGTGAAATCTCACTACAGAGAAGGGGGAAGTTTGCCTGGGAGGAAAGGCTACTAGGGATGTCAGCAAACTCTAGTAGCATTACCTGAGGTAATGGGTAGCCTTTGCTTTCTGTCTCCCTGCCCCATTTGGGGGCAGAGTGACAATACAAGCCTGATATGGATGAGGGGCCCTGGAGAGCTGCTTTCAGCCAGCGAACTGTGGCAGGATGTGAGGCATGCTACCAGGGCCAGAAGTAATTGGATTAGAAAGGACCCCAGGAATGAACTGAACTCTGTTGGTAACTGAGAGATTGCCCAGGAGTGGGGGATCCTCCCAGGGAACCCAGGGGCAAGAGACTCAGAGAGATTACAGCTGGGCCCAAAATGAATGTTGGCTAACTTCTTACTCAAGCTGGTTAGCATTTACACCTATGGTTTCCATTGATGTTGATAGCACCACTTGTGGAGTAAGCTGCTCCTTAGTGTGAGCAAGACTATACAAATCTAGCCATCAGTTTAAAATAAAAGAACAGAAGAAAACCTTAACAGCACCTTAATATCAATGGAAATATTTTCATGTGTTTTTTTTTATTTCAATGAAATGAGCATTTTGGGGAGTAGGAGGGAGGAGTTAAGTGTTCCTGAGTAGTGTCTGGAACCCGAACATTGCAGCCTAGTGCTAATGTATAAGAAGCAGACTTGACACAAAAGTTAAACTTGACTTTTCTACTTCCATTGATCAAATAGAATGAAGTGTGAAAAGTTAACAAAGCACATACATGTGGAAACATGAATTAGGCAATTTAGAAAATTGTCTTAGAATAATCAAACTTTAAAAAGTCTGCTAGCTTTAATAACTGAAAGTGTTGTTTAGTAAAGTAGGATTTTTAACCAGCTCATTTAAGAGAGGAAAGCTTGTCTTGTGGTTAAAACACTGGGCTAGAACTGAAGTAATCTGGGTTCATTTCCAGGCTCTGCCACAGACTCCTTGTGTGGCCATGCTCACAGTATTTAAACTCTCGCTGCCTCAGTTTCCCATCTGTAAAATGGGGATAATAGTACTCCATTTCCCCCACTTGTTGCCTGTTTGAAGTGTAAAGGACTGTCTGTTTCGATGGCCAGGTCTCCACTTAAAACTTTTGGAAATTGTGGTTGTGATTTTCTGTTCGTGTAACATTTTTATGTGAACAATGGCCTCTAGTGAAGACACAGACCGGTGCTTTTGCAGGGATAGCTTGGTTTGTATATCTATACCAGCAAACTATTTTGAATGTAGACTAAGCCTGAGTGTCTCTGTAGCCACCTAGCACAATAGGTCCCAATCTCAGGTACAGCTTGGAAGTTCTGTCATGTAGTACAAAGAATAGCTGATGCTGCTAATAACCTGACTCTCTCCCTGTAAATAACAATGAGGCTGACAGGCTAATCCCAGCCAGATGAGTCAAAGTTAGACCAATCAGCGAAAAAAGAAAAACTGCCAAATTCTAGTTCTGCATGGCGAACGGGTTGGCCTAGGGCGTGGCCATCAGCCGCGGAGAGCTGACAAACAACAGCGCAAAAGCTCACAGGCTTGCTGTGGGGAACCAGTCAGCAGTGGCGGAACAACCTACTCTGGAAAAACACACAGTGGGGGAAATCCTGGCCCCACTGAAGTTAATGGCAAAACTCCCATTGACTTCAAGGAGGCCGGAGTTCACACAGTTCATGCTGTCCGCCTTTGTAGCAGGTCTGTGAGAGGGGGAGATGGCCACATGCCAACCTGGCTGTTCACTTTCCTTTTGGGTGAGGCGTGTCGCCACGTGCGATTCTCAGGAAAGCAGGGTACAGTTCAAGGGAGAGGGCAGGCTACAGGGTTGAACAGAAGCTCTTTTCCCCTTTTCCCCACTCTGTGCACCCACAGGGGAAACCACACTTCAACCAGTGATGAAATGTTGAGACAACTGGGGAATAGCCAAGGCATAGGTACCCTGGTCATGCCCCTCACACCTTTGGCCTGCCCCTGACATGCCCTTCAATGCCTATTGTCCTGGGGGATCTTTTATTGAAGGGGCATGTAGAGTCAGCTATATTGGCCCTGCGACTGCCACAGATCCCTACAGGCAATGAGGTTATTCTTTAGTGGGAAGCCAGATAGCTGCTTTGTGATCAGCTTAAATTGGCACTGCCTGAATTCTTCCCAGCAGGAGCTGTGAGGAAAGGAGCTTGGGAGGAAGGTTTAGGGCTTGAGGTGGAGTAAGATCTGTGTTGAGAGCAAAGATGTAGGGAGGGGCAGAACTGTACAAGGTTTCAGAAGTGAGGGAGAGGAGCATGAATCCCAGGGAAATGAAAGTTTTAGACAAAAGAAACCACCCCCTTTGCATATTTGTACTGTGAAATATGCAAGAAACCAAACCAAAACTAACATTGCCTCCAAAAAAAGGTTGATTCCAGCCGAAACCTGGCAAACATTTTGGCTGGGAGCAACCTTTATTTCACACCAGTCATAATAAGCCCACGAAAGTAGGGTTTTGTAATAGAAACGCTGATAGCAGCATTGGTGTGTGAAGGTACTGCTATGATAAAGGCTGTTCTATCAAAAGAGAGAGAGGGAGTGAGGAATAAGAAAGAGAAAGATGACTAATATAAATCCAAGCCATAAAAGAACTGTTATCTGTATGTTTTGAACCAACTATTTGAATTATTTTTGGATGATTTGGCATGTTTATACCAGAACAAAATTAGTTTCTAGCTGGCTTGTACATCCAGAGTCAATTCTAAATCCATTTAAAGACTCCATTAGTAGCTCCAATTTCAGTCAGCTGCAATGCACTTGACCCAGCATGTAAGAGTCGCTAGGTTAAACTGAATGAATCAAAAATGTTCTGATGCTAATTCTTATCCTGCTCTAGGTAGTGATCACAGGAGACCAGCAGAAACACATCCCACCTACACAAGAATAAAAACCGCAAGTGCAGAACTACTGTCTAATTATCTCATATAGTTTTTTTGGTTAGGGTTTTTTTTTACCATTTGTGCTTATATGTAATGTTTTTAATATTTAAATGTTATTACTAGATTTCTGGCTTATTTTAGCCATTAAATAAAATGATGGTTTCCAGTGCTGAAGACAATTAAGAGCGCAGAATATAATGAAGCTTGATAGCATATCCACAGTCTTCCTCCCCATGAACTTGCACAGCCACATGTCAGCAGTCACAGATTAAAGAAGCAATTAATCTGAACAGGGAGAACGTGAAACTGTTACTTAAATACACCAACAAATTGTAAACCTTAGTCCCCTCCTTTTTTGGTAAGGTCACCAGTAGAATTGCAACCCGCTATTAAGCCTTTTCTCTCAATCCCATAATTCTAATCAAATTTGGAGAGCTGATCTAGTGAATGCCATCTCAATGTAATAAATTCACATTTTCTGGGATTTATGCACCCAGTGTTAACTGACATAGTGATTCATACCAGATATGCTTAAGAGCTGAATGGCTTTATAGATAGTTTCCAAGGGATTAGATTACTAAAACAACAAAATGTAGCATTTAATATTTTTGTTCATGGATACCCTGAAGTACTCGGGAACATGTTTATGAACAATTGGCTCTAGAACATTAGGTATAAATAGTGCTAATAGCTACAGTAATTTGTGTCAGTTGCACTATCACAAATACAGATTTATAGAATGTATTTAACACTTTGTAATACAAAGCTGGAATTTAAAGATATTTTAAAACCCCGACACTGTAGCAACGTGGATATAAATAGGACACTGCATAACTTAATTTATTTTGAAAATCATATGTAAAAGATGATTGTATTGATGATCCACCAAATGTACTGGTGCTTGAAATTAGTGGAGAAAGGCAGTTTATAAATCACCCAATATCCACTTTACCCAGCTTTTCAGTTTTCATTTCTCAGAACCACAAATTGCAGGTGTTCTTTAAGATGTTTGATCTATCATCTCAAGAAGTCAATTTCATTTCTAATTTCCTCTGATGAAGCTCAGAAGATGCTGGATGAAATATTAGGTGAATTCATCCCTTTTTTTCGGACACTGTAATGTATGTGGAAAACACATTGCATTCGGGTTTTGGCTCTGCTGCTTTGGAAACTGCTCATCCCTTAAAGTATTTTTGATGGAACTGTCACGAAGTGGAGTTAGGCAATGCGGCCCTTGACTGTAGCTGAGGAAAGGGTGACTTAATCAATATGAAAACAGGAGTAATCAAACCAGGGAAAAGAATTAAAATGAAAAAAAAAAAGTCAATAGGAAGGAAATAGTGAAAAGAGCAGCAGGAAAGATTCATAATGGTATACTAACTGTGCGGTGTGCAGTGCCCACTAATAGTTAGAGAAGATGTGTGTCTAATTCCCAGAGCATTCACTGCTAATAAAGCTATTTTATTAAAATATTAATAATCAGAAAGGAAGTTTGCAAAACACTGTAAGTAAATCCTTCCTGCATAAATAGGATTATGTGGAAATTCCACAAGGTAATTTAGTTAGATGGTGGTTTATTTTATTTTATTTTTCTATTAGGATGGGAATTTAAAGCCAGGGATGTAAACAGACCAAGCAAATTCTTGGAACAAGCTTTGTATTACACAAGTCCACACTTACAACAAAGAAATAGGAATGCAAATTGCATTTTCCCTCACAAAGAAAGCAAGCACATTATTCTTTGACCTAAAGTGCACTAGAAAAAGTAAAAACTCTACTGTACTTCTTCGCTTTTGTGTGGAGAGTCAAACCATACAGGACACTGTATTGATATTTTATAGGTTACTGTTAGAGTTGGATTACTATAAAGTCATTTATTTGACTTTTGTTCTTTTTTCTGTTAATTAATTATATGTATATGGATACTGATTATTAAAATTTCTTGTCTAAAATTGTTTCAAGAATTTACGTAAACAGATTTTAGCCAATGGCTTATTCATGGACTATCCACTTTGGTTGTTTGGTATTCCGCATTGGTGGCGTGAGACAAGTCTATAAAGTCACATGATATTGATTCTGATCCTTGATTGAGTCAAATTTCAATTAAAAAGGAGGAGTTTTCAAGATGGCCACATGAACATTTCCAGTGCAAACCTTCATACATTCACTCACAGGGGTATTTACAAGACTTTTACTCTTTGGGAGCATTCTTATGAGCAAACTATCACTCATCTCTGTCTCTGTGGAAGACAAATAAAAAGGGTCACAGATACCATCAAAGCAAATTCAGAGTTTGTATTTGAACCAATTCTTTTGCCATACTTTCTAGCTCCTGATACTGGGAGAACGTAATATACTCCATGAAGAATTCGGGCTAGAACCACCTTGCATGATTTTCTGTGTGACTTCTGTTGTTTTGTATGATGGTGTCTTTTCACCCACAGGGCTTTTTGGGCAACAGGTCCAACTCAGGATTTAGAACTCATTATCAGATGAGATGAGAAGGACCTTCAGCCTGAAGGGTAAAAATCATTCTTTTGACTTAATTTTCTACAAAAACAAACTAAAAGTTACAAAGAAGAGAGGAAGAGAAGGATGAAGAAAAAGAGGTGAAGATGAAGGAAGAAATATAAGAGGAGGAGTATTAGAAAGGAAGAGAGAGAGAGAGAAAGAGATAGAGAGGAGAAAATAAACACAAACCCAACAAAAGGTATAGCTCTGACTGCCTTGGAGGAGGCAGTGAAAATCAGAATGCTAGCCTATTGTGATTTTTATTATTACCTCTTACGACGCACTCAGGCTATAAAAATGGGTATTCTAAGACCTGCATAGATAGATCCTGTGACTGCCTGTAAGCTCCTCAAGGAAGGGACTTGCTTCTTGTTTAGCACAGGCCATCCACTCTTCAGGACTGTATACATTCACAGGGAACTATAAATAAACATCATGATGACACTACTCCACTCTGCTCTTAAAATTTATGAATCATAGACACAGTGACTCTTTATCTAGCCACCACTGGTACTTATATGCCTGGTCCCCTGTGCACCTCACAATCTTTAGTGTATTTATTCTCCTAACATCCCTAAGAGGTAGAGAAGTGCCTATTATCCCCATTATACAGGTTGAGAACTGAGCAACAGAGCCTTGCCCAATCTGCAACCCCCATGGGTATGCGTATGGCAGGGGCCTATGTACAAGGTTATACTGGCTCTGAAAAAATTATGCTTGGGCCCTGGTCCTAGACACCATTTGACATGCCTCTCTCCAGTGTTTAATGACCATGCTGGTGAGACTCAACAGAGGGTCTTTGTTTCCAGTTGGTGATTCCTAGGGCTGACATCACTGCTGAGTAGTTGTGTGGGGACAGTGAAAGACAACACAGACACTCCACTGGCCACGAGGTTCCCCACGACCTGCTGAAATCACTGAGGGGGTGAAATCAGTAAGAGCTGGGTTAGCTGGCGGAACCTCAGAACATGACATTGCGGGAGCAACAGGTGGGGGGAGAGGGGGCAGCAGAGAGACAGAGGCAGCTGTGAGGCAGTATCAGAGACATTGCTTGATGCCCTTCCCAGAGGTGGGAGGAGAATCCCTGTGAACACACCTCTGAACTCAGGGTCTTCTCTAACCAAGGACAGCCGACTGTGAGTGAGGTACAGCGGAGCGAGAGGGGAATGAAGTGTAAAAGGGACATTCATTCACCAGACTTTCCCACTGCAAGGTAGGAAACTGAGGCGAAGGACACTGCCTGACGCACTGTGGGATTGGGTTTTGCTTATGGTTAAATGCTTTCGAATGTGGTTTTGGGATTTCCGCATATTAATACTGGGTTCCTTTTTGCTTTTAAAAAAAATGGTCTTTTGTCGTATTCAGATTCAATGCTTGTGAGAGGGGAAGTATGGCCTCTTAGAAGTGCCCAGGGGTGGTGTTAACTTCCCCCACATTCCTGAGTGGGGACTCAATCCGGTTCTGTTTTGTATTGCTAAGAGAAACCCCTAGGTATTGGATCCAGCCCTTGTTACTGCCGACTCCATCTGGCAGAAGGGTTACATATATAATAAAATAAATAAATATTCTGAAATGTGATGTTGAAGGCTTTAGACCATAACTGCAATGAGGCTTGAGCAGAATGTAGCATTTGGAGCTCCTTATTATTCAGTTAGGAATAGACTCCTAGGATGTGACTCTATTTAACGCAAGGGACGTGCGCATATCTTTCCAACAGCAGCAATAGTGTACTGGCAGCAGTGTTCAACAAGAGGAATAGACAAACTATCTGTGTGGAGTCTGATTAATTGCATAATGGAGTGTAGATTTCAAATGTGGGCAGAAGGAAAAAGAAAATGCAGTGCCCCCCAAATGAAGCTACTATTGCAGAAAGTTTTGTAATAAGAACTACAGGTGACAGAGTACTGCAGTCTCCGCTCTCCATGTCTATTTAATTCCTAGTCTCCCCACTGAGACTGCCAATTACAGCCAGCTCTGATGGTGGCTTTTGACACACGTGCTCACTGAGAAAAAGACTAAGACTAGTATCACATTGTATATAGGCTTCTAAACAGCATCATACCGCAGTGACTTTCAGCCACTAACTGCCTGTACTGGATTCTAGCCGGAAGCCTACACAGAAGAGGTGAGAGAGCCTGTATATTACATTACTAATCCCTAACATTTGACAAACTTTCTAAAAACCTATGTTGTACCATTATTATTCCGTATTAAGCAGGAACGTGTGTGCTTCACGTTACTTCCTGTGTACTTTTTTGGCCACCTTCACTTTGAACAGATCTTTCAGTGTTTACTCAGGGGGAGAGATTTTAAAAGCACGGAGGTTGTTAGGCTCCCAACTCCCAGAGGAAATCAATGGAAGTCTGGCCACTTAACTGTCCTTTGTGCCTTCAGTCCTCACAGAGGCAATGCTGAAATTTATTCCAAAGGAGTTTTGCCTGAGTATTAGTGGATGGATCTTGGCCCTTAATCAATAAGCACAGTTTGGTTTATATTCCTTATCCACTTATAACATTATCCTTACTGATATTTGCGGCTTGGAGTATGGTTATTTTTTTACAGTCATCGATCTAGATTGGGTTCTTGTACGCTCCCATTGGTTCTGCTTCTTGTCCTGCTGCTTATTGACGGGAGAGCTCCCAGAGCATCATCTTCCAAGAGTTTACAGTAACTTGTGTGCAGATGGGTTGTCTTCATTTTTCCGAGGCAAAAAATGTAGTAATGGTTCTGTCCCCTGCACACAATGTCATCTTGGGGTTGTAGAATGTAGGGAAACATCTCTCATGACAGTGAAGCTGGCTTATGCACTCTCCTTGCGGCTATTGTCTTTTAAACTTTTACAAACAAAAGCTCAGTACCTACCCTGGTTCTACATCGTTTGATACCTGTCAGAGGGTTGGACATTTGGAAAAACCAGACTAGATTTTGGAAGAAATCCTGGCCCTATTGAAATCAATGGGACTTCTCCCATTAGCTTCAGTGAAGGCCATGATCTTCTTTTAAATGGCTTGTGACAAAGTCAGCCTGGCTAGCTACCCGAGAGTGGTGGAAGGCAGATATATTAGGCTATGTCTACACTACAGCCATTATAGCAGTACCGCTGCAGCTGCATCATTGAAAGGTCTCCTGTGTAGCGGCTTTATACCAATGGGAGAGAGCTCTCCCGCCAGCATGATTAAAGCACCCCGATGAGCAGTGGTAACTATCCATTGCACGGGGGTGTTTTTTCACACCCCGACTGACAAAAGTTTGACTGACAAAAGTGCTAGTGTAGACAAAGCCTTAATCCTAGAGTGCTAACGGCCCTTCTCCCTATGAGCTGAGAAGAGGTTAACTCAGATCAACTAAGGACACCTGAGTCCAATAAGGGCTGCCTGTGACCTTTAACCCCCCCCACGCTTTCTGGTGAGAGAAGGGAACAAGGGATGAGAGTCAAGCTGCAGAAGGGAGAAAAGGCTTCTCCTGGGTGGAAAGCTGCTCTCCTTCCTATGTAGGATGTAACCAAACTGACTGACTTTTTGGGGAAGGACTGGCATCCAGAGGCCAGCATAACAAGGCAACACCTTGCCAGTGGCCCTGTGGGGTTTATTGGGAGATGGCTTTAGTCCTTTAGTAATGAGTTTATGTGTTAGTGAGTGAATCTTCCCTAGCTGTCTAGAAAACATTTCTTTGTGTTCTTGCAGCACAGACAACACCTCTGCCTTTTCAGCTGGTGTTAACTCACTGCAAATAACAATGCTTCCCAGAAATGACTCAGTTTGGCATTCAGCCATCAAATCAATGAGATGCCATGCCCTTTCTACACAAGAGATCGCGTTTACCATGGCTTCCCCACTGTGATAGCCTTTTAGTCTGTTGATGTGTACCAGCTGTGGTACCAGCGTTACCAGGAGGGTTTGTTCCCTGGCATGTATTTTCAGCTGTTCTATCACCTCAAAAGGTCCTTCCCAATAATTTTGCATTATGTATTTTTTCACTGGATTTAACACTAACATCAAGTGTCCTATTTCAAAAGCATTTATGAGTATGTTGCTCAAACCATGCCTGTTGTTTGGCCTGACTGTCACTGCAGTTAGTTTGAACAATACCTATCATGTCTTTTAAGTCTTTTTTCTGAACCTTTGTGCTTATTCAGTTACTAGTTCTCCTCTGCCTCAGTGTCCTCTTCCTCGGAGTCCTTGATGAGGTCTGGGGGTCCCCTTAATTTCCTTCTATATAGAAGAACAAATGGGGAAAACCCAGTTGCTTCTTGAGGCACCTCCCTGTATGTGAATAGCAAATATGCTAACATTTTGTCCCAGTCTTGAACTCTCTTATTTGCTTACATTATCAGCATAGATTTTAGAGTTCCACTGAAACTTTCCACCAGACCATTTGTCTCTGGTTGTCATGGGGCATTTTTTAGTTGTTTCACCCCACATAACTTCCATAATTCACTGAATAGCTGAAATTTGACCCAGGGTCAGATAAAATTTCATTAAGGAAACCCACTCTGCAAAAAATAATGAAAAGGATTTTTGTCACAGAGTCATTCTGTATGTTAGTCAGAGCACTGCTTCAGGAAATCTAGAGGAAAAATCTACTACCACCAGTATATACTTCTTTCCCCTTTTGGTGGGATGTGAAATAGGGCCAATAATGTCCATTGCTAGCCTATCTGATGCCTCTTCTATTACTGGCAAGGAGCATAGAGAAACTGTCAGGTGCCCTGTGGGTCTTGTCCTTTTTTAAACATATCTCGCAAGACTTGCAATAGTTCTTCACATCATTCTGTATCCCTGGCCAGTAGAAATTCTTCCTTAACCTCTTGTAGCTTCTCTGTGCCCCCGAGTGACCAGCAAAAGGACAATCATGTGCTGGCAAAATTAATTCCCCATGGCACTGGGCAGGCACAATCAGCTGCTTGTAGGGTTTTCCAGGGCTCTTATTTTTGCCCATTAGAGCTTTCCTGTACAATTTCCCTTCCTCTTCAAAAAACCTCTCTCCATTTCCCGTTGCTGGGGTCCCCTTTAGGACATGTCCCCTTATGCTCTCTAGTGATGTCTGTCCTTTGTTCATCTGCAAAATGCTGGTAGCTGACAACTGGGATAGCTTCTTCAGTTGCAGGGATTAATTGTCCCCCTTTCCTCCCCTCCACCCCAGCCCCAACAGCATACTTATTTCCTCTGCCCTAGAGTAGCTGGCATTGGCCCTTCCCACACCTGGAAACTCACTGTTTCCTTCTGCTGCAGAGGACGTATGGGGATATCCTCTCCCCCATAGCAGTTTCTGGATCTTTGCCATTTTCCTCTGGAATCCCAGCATGACATTACCTTTTACTGTGGGTTACAACATTAACAGTCTTAGTCATATGCACAATATCATTCTCCTTGAGCATTTCCATGGGGATACTATTTAGTCCTCACACTGTTAAGTCACCCTCTAAACCTTCCTATTCCAAATGAACTCGAGGCAAAGGTGCAGGAATTTTATGTTCCCCAAGTGCCAGAAGCTCTACCTCCTGGCCCATTAACATGTCAGTCTTAGGGACCACCCTTTCCTTGACCAGAGAGATCTGGGCACCAGTGTTTCTCCACCCTATGCATTCTTTGCCATTCACCTGGTGACTTCAATAAATTCCATATCTACCTCCCCAGGGTCAGACCTCACAAAACTACACGGAGCACCTGTAAGTACCTCTTGGAGTTCCGTGTTAAGGACAGTTGCATTAATATGGGCTGCATGGCGGTTGGGTTTAGTTTCTTTTAGCTTAGGGCACAATTCCTCAGGGGCTCAGTGAAGTTACACTGGAAGCACCTTCTTGGACCCTCATCCTTCACAGGAGTTCTGTGATGGGGATTTCCAGGAGAAGAATGGTTCTGATTGCTGGGGGGAGTGCTTGGACTCTCGGGCACCCTCCGTTTTCCCCAGTAGTAAAATTGGGTCTCCTCTTTACATTAAGTTTGTGCCCTTCCTTCTGTGTCTTGTGCTCACTAGACATTTAGGCTTGCACAAAGGAATCATCCAGAATGGCCATTTCCTGTACAGCATTTAAAGATTTATCCCATGCTAAGTTTTTCTGATCTCCTCATTGCATATGATTGAGATTAGGAAATCTTCCTGAGCAAAGAGTTCAGACACTTTGTCATATTCCTCAGCCCCCTTCCCCTCTACCCATTTTCTCATTAGGTCACACATTTTATGTACATATTCACTATGATTCAGGCCAGGACTTTTCCTCAGATTTCTAAATTTCAATATATAGCTTCAGGAACAATTTGAAAACTTTGCAAAACAGCATTTATTTTTTTTTAAATTCAGGGCATTTCAAAGTCTTATCATTGGCATTTCATTAAATACATTTAAAGCTTCACTAGAGAGTTTTGCAATCAGTGTGGGGACTTTCTTGTCCTCTGGAACATTATGCACTTCACATAGCCTTTGAAAAGTGGTAAGATATTCTTCAATGCAGTTTGTTTCCTTGTATGAAGGGAACAATTTGTCCCAGCTGAGCGTTCCTTGGATATAGGATTGATTATTGCCTGAGGCTTGTCCACCTTTAGTTCCCATATCTTGATTTCATGTTGATGTTTCTTTTCATTCGATTCCCATTTGCGTTGGATTTGAAGGGTTTCCCGCTGCAGTTTCTCTCTCTCTGGCTGCATCCATTCGGGGCTAGCTTGTAAGCTAGAGGGTCTGTTTCCTTTTGATGCTGTAGACCCTGGGGTCTCAGATGAGTCCTGGTAAATTGCCTGCACTCCACTGGGTTTGTCATAATCCATAAGGAGCTTTTTTAATTCCTCTGGTTTTTTTCAAGCATGGACTAGACAGCAATCTGCACACATTTCTTCTGGGGTTTTTGCGGTGTATTTAGCATATGTTTCCTTGCTCATCTTGCCCCTGCTTCTGTTATGTGGTTCTCACCTGCAGAAAGCAAACTGGAAACAACAAATGGTAATTTTTCTTTGACCGTCCCCATCTACCACACTTGAGACTCACTTAAAAGTGTTATGCTAGTGCTTAAAGCATAGAAAGTAGCTAGCTGTGTCTAAATCCTGTTTAGACTATGCCACTATGTCATTCTGGGGTGCAATCAGACCAGTGAGGAGCTGTGTTGCCACTTGCTCCCAGCCTGAGTTGCCTCACTGTGCTTTCCTACTGTAGCTCCCAACCTGGGCTCCTCACTAACAGCCAAACAACATGCAGGTCACAGCTCTGAACCCAACAGCTTGTCAGCAACACAGCAGCGACACTCTAGCTTCCAGCAGCCTTGGTTTGTATTTGGATGGTGACCCCAACACGCTCCCAGTCCTGGATTTTGCCTCCCAAACATGGGTTTTGCACTGTCCAGACCTCTCAAGTCTGTTGCTACTCTAAAGGGATCAACATATAATACTCTCCTATCTTAAATGAAGTTATCCAAACAATTTACAACACTGGATTAGTTTAATTAAAGAATAAAACTGGTTTATTTAACGACAGAGAGAGAGATTTTAAGTGAGTGCAAGTAATGAGACATTAAAGTTAGAAATGGTTACAAGAAAAATAAAGCTAAAACACTTTCTAAACTTAACCAACAAGACTTGGTTCAAGGTACAGTTTTTACCACGTTTTCAGTACAGTGCTGACCAAGTTGTCAGGCCAGGATCTGCTCCCAAAGTCCATAGGCTGTTTCTTTTGTCGTCTTAGCTG
This sequence comes from Mesoclemmys tuberculata, assembly GCA_007922155.1. NCBI lineage: Eukaryota > Metazoa > Chordata > Testudines > Chelidae > Mesoclemmys > Mesoclemmys tuberculata. Next base: position 2,946,888 of record ML675610.1, read on the forward strand.
GAAAAGAGAGAGGGATAGGGAGAGAGAACATGGGGTGTTTTTGCCCCTCACTTTTATAGTTTAGTCATCCTTTGAAACTCATTTTCCTGAAAGTGACCTGTAGATGATGTTCTTTCCAGCTGAAAGCAAGGAGACAAGAGTCTGGTAGGGGAGAGATTTGCTAAATTGTTTGCTAACATGCAGATGTTTGTTCCTGTCCCCCTTCCTTGACAAAGAATGGCCACTTGATGAGCGATGACCTATCAGCTTTGAGTACACCTGGGTGGGGTGTCAACTTGTCCTTTGTCTTTGAGAAACAGGTTTACCCACTTCCCAGACAACACTCTTCAGTCGTGATTTCAGCTTATGTTCATAACTTACATATAATGTTGCTACCTACACCATTATTGAGCAGCAGTTGTTAGTTTTCAAGTGATACCTTACAAGGTAAATTTTGTACAGATATTATTACAAAGCTATGTCGGGCATAAATACAGAGATGCATTCCATCACAGAGAGGTATTCTCTTTTTATGTTATGAACTTGTTTCTTTTTCTTTGGCTGAGGAATACTGCTTGGGCCTACTTGAGGCCCACTTATCAATACTGAAAAATGAAACCCGAGTGGGAAACAAAAACTCTTAGGTAGCATTGATTTGCTCCAGGCCCTCACTGCCAGAAGGGGAAACCGCTATGACCAGCCAGGCAAAGGAGGTGCCTTGCCATAATTTTCACCTCCTCTTATTTACTGTACACAGTGTAACCCAGGACTAATCCACAAGATATTTTCAATTGGAAGAAACTAGGTGTCAAATAGGTTAGTAACTCTTTATATAGGGTGCCATTAATCTTAGGGCTCCCCATTTAAATAGACAGGACACTGTACTAACACTGTGCCTTCTATTACTCACTGATAGGTCTGTATGTACTGTCGATTTCCTATTCACATGATTAATCTGCCCTCAAAAAACAAACAAACAGAAAAAAGACCCCTAAGAAGATGGAAATGATTCTTAGAGGGGCCACAACAGGAGGCTAGGTTGGGTGGACAGAAGAGATTGGAAAATGCTAAGTGGTGCCAATTATACTTAGGGATAGCTTTGCTTTTAAATCAAGGGTAGGGCCGACTGATTTTCTCTGACCAAGCACTGACACACATGCTGCCTGGTTCCAATTGTTATGCTTATTTACAATTTCACCACTATGGCTCTTCCAAATTTAAAAACTCTCCTATTAATGTCCTTTTTCCCCCACTTCATTGGGCTTGCTTTTGTGGACTGAGAATGATTGTGTTAGTCATACAAGCCTTTTGCAAACTTTTTATTTCAAGCAGGGTTAGCAAGGCAGGCACTGCTATTTCAAGAGAAGGAGGGGTGCCTGGATATAGCTGTCTGGTAAAAAATAGCAAGATATTTTGGTCAGTGTGTATGAGATCTCTATTTGTGCATCTTATAAGCAAACACAGTTTAAAATTTAATTTCAGGCTCTTTTCTTAGCCTCAGCTATAACGTTGCAAATCACATCTCTGTAACAACCTCACCAGAATGAGTGGTGCTGACACTGGGCCAGCTTAGCCCGGGCATGAACTAATATCAACGGGAGTTGGCCTTGGGTATCCTAGAGCTGGATTTGATTTACTATGTTTAGAGATTATTATTTAATAATGATATTATGGGAGTGCCCAAAGGCCCCAGTTAGGATTCAAGGCCCATTTGTTCTGTGTGCTGAGATTATTATCCTGAAGAAGGACTCTATCTATTGATACATGGCAAAGATACAGCAACAGTACAAGCTTCCTCCTCACTTACCTATTGATGTATCTCAGCCCTGAGCTGATGGGATCACCCTACTGTATAAGAATTGTGTGGTATCCCCTTAAGTAGTTCATCAGACCTCTTGTGACCCTTATTGTCTTCTGTGTTTCAGAAGTCACCAGGAGTCTGCCATGTGTTTGTAGCTAGGCCTTTCATATTGTATATAGTTAGTAAACACAGTTATTTGAATCTTACAGTATCGTTGTGGTTACTTCATATTTCTTATGTGGTGTAAAAAAGCAAGACACAACAGCCACCTGTAGGTATGAGAAGATATCTCATTCTCTACATACATTCTTCCTTGACCTCTCTGTTGAGTCTATCAATAACAGAACCAAGTGAGGTGAGTCCACTAAAATTACAACCACCACCAACCCATGTCACGTAGATCACCAATTAGTTGTTACTTTTGCCTGTTTCAACTTGGTCTGGATCTTAACTGGTAAAAGAGACAGGAAAGTGTAAACAACCTTCTGTTAATATGTTAATAATTCTTGAACCACCTTAGAATCATAGAAGATTAGGGTTGGAAGGGACCTCAGGAGGTCAACAAGTCCAACCCCCTGCTCAAATCAGGACCAACCCCAACTAAATCAAGACGCACCTTAAAAATCTCTCAGGATAGAGATTCCACCACTTCCCTAGGTAACCAATTCCAGTGCTTTACCACCCTCTTAGTGAAAACGTTTTTCCTAATATCCAACCTAGACCTCCTCCACTACAACTTGAGACTATTGCTCCTAGTTCTGTCATCTACTACCACTGAGAACAGCCTTGTTCCATCCTCCCTGGAATCCCCTTTCAGATGGTTAAAGGTTGCTATCAAATACCTCCTCATTCTTCTCTTCTGCAGACTAAACAAGGCTAGTTTCCTCAGCTTCTCCTCATAAGTCTCCTCCTTCAGCCCCCTAATCATTTTCGTTGTTCTTCAATTTGTCCACATCCTTTCTGTAGTGGGGGGCCTGAAACTGGACACAGTACTCCAGTGCCAAATAGAGGGAAATAATCACATCCTTTGATCTGCTGGCAATGCTCCAACTTATGCAGCCCAATATGCTATTAGCTTTCTTGGCAATAAGGCAATTGACACACTTTTGACTCATATCCAGCTTCTTGTCCACTGTAACCCCCAGATAATTTTCTGTAGAACTTCTGCCTAGCCCGTCAGTCCCCAGTCTGTAGCTGCGCATGGGATTCTTCCATCCTAAGTGGAGAACTCTGCACTTGTCCTTGTTGAACCTCATCAGATTTCTTTTGGCCCAATCCTCCAATTTGCCTCAGTTATTCTGTATCCTATCTCTAGCCTCCAGCATATCTACCACTCCCCCCTGCTTTGTGTCATCTGCAAACTTGTTGAGGGTGCAATCCACTCTATTCTCCAGATCATTAATGAAGATGTTGAACAAAACCAGCCCCAGCACTGAGCCCTGGGAAACTCTGCTTGTTACTGGCTGCCAGTTAGACATGGAACTATTGATCACTACCCATTGAGCCCGATGATCTAGCCAGCTTTCTATCCATTTTATATTCCGTTCATCCAACCCCTACTTCTTTAACTTGCTGCTAAGAATCCTGTGGGAGACTGTATGAAAGCTTTGCTAAAGTCAAGGTATATCATGTCCATTGCTTTCCCTACATCCACAGAGTCAGTCATCTCATCAGAGAAGTTAATCAGGTTGGTCAGACATGACTTGCCCTTAGTGAATCCATACTGAGTGTTCCTGATCACCTTCCTCTCTTCAAAGTGCCTCACAATTGATTCCTTGAGGACCTGCTCCATGATTTTCTGGGGATTGAAGTGATGCTGATCTGTCTATTGTTCCCCAGATCCTTCTATTTCCCTTCTTTGAAGAGAGATACTATATTTGTCTTTTTCCAGTCATCTGGGACCTCCCCCAGTCACCACAAGTTTTCAAAGTTAATGGCCAATGGCTCTGTAATCACATCAGCCAGCTCCCTCAGATGAATTGCACCCGGTGCCATGGACTTGTGCATGTTCAGCCTTTCTAAATAGTCCAGAACCTGTTCTTTCAGCACTGAGAGCTGCTCACCTCCTCCCTGTTCTGTGCTCCCCAGTGCAGTAGTCTGGTAGATGACCTTGTTTGTGAAGACAGAGGTACCTTAATCACTTTATGGTTACAAAGTCTACATATTAGCCCTAAGCCCCCAGCTGCACCAGTGCTGTGCTTGGATCATCTGAATGAGGAATGGGGTAAAGGTGGCTGTATGCCATCTTTATGCTCCTTCAGTTCCCAGGGCTGCCTACCGCCAAAGAACTGAAGTGGGTGAGGGATTATAGCTGTTTATGCCAGCTTTACACAGCTCAGAGATGGGGTAGATTTACCCCCCACTGAAGGAGTTAAGCCGACCCTATGGGCGGTGGAAGTCCCACCCCCAGACTCTGCTTGGTATGCTTCAATTGTTGCCTTGGCCTAGAAAGGAGCAGCTCAGCTCATTCTAGGTGGACCACTGAGGAGAGAGAAGGTGTTCTGAAGGCTCCAAACCAGGAGCCGCTTCAGCCCCTGATGGTGGGAGCTAAGAACCAAGGACCCCATCGATGACCGAGTCGGAAGTAGCCCAGGGGGCTGGGATGGTGTAACCGAGCGTGGAGAGAAGCACCGGTCAGTGTGTTTCAGGAGGATCCCCTCTGACCCAATGTTGGGCCCTGGGATGGGGCTCAAAGAAGCATGGAGGGCCTGAGCTCCCCTACCCCGGGCACCCCCTGCAATGGACTGCCAAAGCATGCTGCCCCGACCTGAGGACGACTATTGACTCTGGCCATTAGGCTGTATCACCCTGACCTGAGGGTAATTATTGACTTGGGCCGCTAGGCTGTACCGCCCTGATCCAAGAGTGGTTAATAGCTCTGACCACTAGGCTGTGTTACCCATTGTGGGAGTCAGCTGCTAGGCCTTGGATCTGCAGGATGCAGGGCCAAGAAGACACAGTCTCATTGACTACACTCGTGGGGGAGCATCCTATTCACCTTGTTACCCCCTTGAACTTCCCCACCAGGGGTGACGGTGAGGGCTTACCCCGCAACAGATAGCCTACACCTGGGGCATTCTGAACTGCCTGAGGGCAGCTTCACATCCCTTCTGCATCCCCATGATGTGCAGGGCAGAATCCTGAACATTGTAATCAGTAGCTGTCTCTTTTGGCAACTGTCAAAGCACCATGTTTATTAGAATAATGTTTCCTTACTAGACCTCCCCCTTTACTAATAATACAGCAAAGTGTACATCTTGCGAATAATAAATGTGCTATTGTATTTTCTTTCCTTTTGTTTCCTCTGTTTTGATTTATGCACACCCCAGTTACTGTTAGCTGGCATCAAAGCACCTTTCTTTCAAGGAGATGTTGGCACTTCTTTTGAGACGCATTATGAATGTTATTTCAGATAAATTGCTCTCGGCATGATACATCTGGCAGACTCTCTCCAAAAGCCAAATACATCATTGCTGTAGCACGTATGACCTCCGGTAGTCAATTTTTTCCAGAGCCCAGTTATACTGAAAAAGAATTCTAAAGGGACCCTTGTCTTCAGGGTAACTGCAGATCTCTTAAGCAGTCGTGCTAGGATAAAGAATCCCATAACAATTTTACTTTGAGCTACTTAGACACATTTTCCCAATAATCTAATACCTATTATATTTGATGGTTTGTAATGGTATAAAGATTTTATCAGCCTGCGTTTTGGATGGGTGTATTACTTGTGACTGGCAAAGCCATGAGTTACCTATACCAGTCAGCCCAGATGACCATTTATGCCACCACACACCACTTTGTCTTTTGTTTATGCCCTGTTTTAGAGGAAAGTGGTTTTTTTTTTTAAACATTGAGAAAGTATTAAGTAGGGACGCAGGAGATGACTAGGCCATTGAACTGCTGCATTGATGAATTTGGGAATTTTATAGCACTTTATGAGTGATAATTGGTGAATTGAACAGTGGTGTTATCTTTATTATACACACAGAAAATTAAGGCAGAAAAAGGGTGATTTGACCAAGACCACAGAGGACACCCGTTTCAGAGCCAGGAACAGAATGCAGCCCTTAGTTCTTGGTCCTATGCATGGTCCACAGGACCATGCATCCTCTTATAGCTTCGATACCTTGTGCTTATATAGAGGTTTTCATCAGTGGATCTAGCACTTTATAAAGGAGTTAAGAATCATTCTCCTCATTTTAGAGCTGGGAGAACTGAAGCACAGAGAGGTGAAATGACTTGCCCAAGATCACCCAGCATGCCAGTGGCAGAGTCTGGAATGTAACCCAGCTCTCCTGAGTCCTAGGTCTGTACTTCATCCACTAGGTCACACTCCAGCCAGATTACTCTGCAGATGAACAGCTCAGCCAGCTGGGAGGGAGATTGCAGCGGTTGTAGTGCCAATAGCAGCATCGTGTGTGGTGCTGCTGATTACAGCTGAAAAGTGGTCTGATAGCCTTCTTAAAATTGAAGGAGCCATGGCTGTGGTTTCCATGGATCTCAAAGGCCATCCCTGTGTGACTGTAAAGGGTCCATGAGTAACACTGTGATCTTTAGGAAAATCATGGACCAGCATTCAGCTGTAGTGATCAACTCATATGGATAAAATTTTCAAGGCTATATTTGCAGGAGAATGGGTTTTTATTAGGGCTCTCAATCAATCACAGTTAACTCAAGCAATTAACACAAAACTAATTAACTCTATTCAAAGAATTAATCACGATTAATCACAGTTTTAATCGCATTGTTCCACAATAATAGACCACCAATTTACCTTTATTATAAATATTTTTGGATGTTTTTCTACATTTTCAAATATATTGATTTCAATTACAACACAGAATACAAAGCGCTCGCTTTGTTATTTTTATTACAAATATTTGCACTGCAAAAAAAGATAAAAGATATAGTATTTTTCAATTCACCTCACACAAGCACTGTAGCACAATCTCTGTATCGTGGAAGTGCAACTCACAAATGTAGATTTTTTTTGCTACATAACTGCACGCAAAAACAAAACAATGCAAAGCTTTAGAGCCTACAAGTCCATTCAGCATTACTTCTTGTTTAGCCAATCGCAAAGACAAACAAGTTTGTTTACATTTACGGGCAATAACGCTGCCTGTTTCTCATTTACAATGTCACCTGAAAAGTAAGAACTGGGCACTGCTGTAGCCGACATTGCAAAGTATTTTTGTGCCAGATATACTAACCATACGTCCTTTCATGCTTCAATCACCATTTCAGAGGACATGATTCCATGCTGAGGATGCTCATTAAAAAATAAGGCATTAATTAAATTTGTGACGGAACTCCTTGAGGAAGAATTGTACATCTCCTGCTCTGTGGTTTTACCTGCATTCTGCCATATATTTTGTGGTATGGTAATCTTGAATGATGACCCAGTGCATGTTGTTTGATTTAAGACATTAACAAAATGAGGGCTTCAAAATGAGGGTGCAACTTGGAGGTAAATAGCCATTTTCTTGTACGAGAATTTATTTTCTAGCTTGCCACATATCATGACAGGAACAATCCCAACAATACATATCAGGACAGCATTGTGGTTACTCATGATGATCTATCAATCTGAAAGTTTCACTGGCCATAGTTAAAATGAAAGTTACAAACAGTATTTTCCCTTTGAATTCTGGCAAATTAATTCTCAACCTATACAGATATCTGTGTGCGCATGCGTGTGTGCATGTTTGTCAATTTATTACTTTCTCTAGGCCCACTACGTGGGCACAAATCCTTTTTTTAATGAATTTTTACTGACACTGCTGTGGAATATGAGATCCCCACAAGGATGAACTGTGAGGTACTGCAGTGTTACAGATACGCATATTTATTAGTTACCTTACCTGATCCTGAAATCCCTTGTGCACAGATGCAATTTTAGTTATGTGATTAATCCCATTGAATATGGTGGGACTACTCTTCTGAGTAAAGTTACTTCTGTCTGAAAATGGACACAGCCCCAGGCTTTTTATTCTATTGATGTTCCCCCAGCTGAAAAGAAGGGTGATTTTTGTTTTGTAATTGCTATTGTCGCTGCAATTTTCTTTTTCAGGACCAGATCACGATCCCCTTATTCATACCAGTAATCTCTGAAGTCGGTAGAATAGCTTGTGTGAGAAGCTGCTCACCAGTGTGAACAAGAGCTTAGAATCCAATTGCCAAGTCTTAAGGCCTTTTTTGTCTTCTCATCTTTCTTTCACGCAGGTAGGCATTTACTGATTCTTTGCTTCCCCCGCCCCCTTTCACTGACAGTTTTTGTGGATTGTTTTTCCTTCCTGACAGGATAGTTTGGTTCACATAGAATCCCTTTGTCTCTCCATCTGATGTTTCCTCTGACCTCTGAAGTTTCCTCACCTCATGTTCTCTACTGATCAGATCCATTGGTGATTAGATACTCAGCAGAGGTGATTGTGCAGCTTTTGAGGCACGCTGTCCCCTGCTGCCTGGATTTCAAAGAGGTAATTCTGCCTGCAGACCTGCAACTGACCCTTGGCTCAAGCTTTTGTCACTCACTCTTGACTGCCTCTCTTCATAAAAAGCTACAAGTATCTAGGTCCTTCTAGTGAGAAAAAAGGCACAGCCACAAAAACCATAATAACTTTATCGTTCTGTAGGATCTCTGGTTCCTTCCAGAGCATTTTCACTTGATACGATATAAGACCGCACGTGTTTGCTCTGTGAGATCGTTTTAAGGCCTCTTGGAGAGGTCCTTTCCCCTAACACTAGAACAAGGGGACACTCAATGAAACGGAAAGGTGGCCAGTTCACAAATGATAGCTTTTAACTCCATGCAGTAGGGAACGGATTTCCAAAAATATTACCGAGGCCAAAAGTTTAGCAGGATTCTGCAAGGGATTCAGCATTTATATAGACAATAAGAATATCCAGAGTTACAATTGTGAAAAGTAAGAGTAATTAAACAAGAGGTTGGGAGGATATATTAGCCCTCATGATTCAGGGACTATTGGAGGATAGGAGGAGATTTTCTCTGGGCATGAGGTATCCCTCCTCTGAAGCTTCTGGTGCTAACCACTATCAGAGACAGATTATTGAACTAGTCTGATGCAGTAATGCAGTTCCTATTCCTCTAAATCCTGATAACAGTCAGCAACACAAAATGTGAACATTTTTGCACATTTTCCTTTCATTTGGAAATTTCTGTCTATGTTAACAAAAAAGAAGCGACTAAGACTAAGGAAAGACTTAGTCCTTTTTAGATTATTTAAGTGACCATGCTTTGTCCAGAGAGCTAAAATTGTTCATCAAAAACCTTAAAGGCTATGGGAAGTTACTGGCAAACACATAGGAAATTGACTTTTAATATTATAAAAGCAAAAGTCCTCTAACTCCCGCAAAGTCTCTTGATGTGACTGAAGAATTTCTCTGAAAAAAGAACAGAAAATTGGTTTCCGAAAGCGTAATGTGCTTTTTTTTTTCATTTTTGCTTTAATAAATGATACATTTGAAGTATTTCCTTTGGGTTTCACAGTAAATTGAGAAAGTAATAATTTATTTTAATGTCTTGGAGTACAATAACTTCCGGATTATTTCAAATTAATTGGAAACATGAATAGCAATAGTTTTCCAAATGCTAAAATCAACATGGAAGTTGTTAAATGACAAATGAAACAGTGAATCTCCATAATCACGAGGTGTATAAGAGAGGAAATTCTGCTGTGTTGCTGGCAACATAGATGCTTACATTGAAGGCTAGAGTTGGCCACTCTCTCTTTGCAATGAACAATTTACTCAATGAATTTAGCTCTTTTTCCTGTTTGCGAACTATCCACAGACTGATGAGGCTGTCCCTGGCATTGTTAGACAAATAATTCAATACACAATTTCACATAATGAACAATCTGCAGCCGATGTATTGTTTACAAATCAAGCACTATAATTTTTCCTTCTGACTGGTCACCTCACATGGTGACGTACCTGTCCCTTGATTAGGTGACAAACTTTTTAAATAGAGGAATAATGAATGGTGAATAGCAGACAACAAATTCTCTTGTTTGTGCACAAATATCCTTGTCTGCAAGTTAAGACAAGTATTTGTGTGGCTATGGAGACTTTTGCAAACATTCAGGTAGAGACAAACCACTTGTTAATGTTTGTAGAAAATGGACAAATAGAGGCATGAATGAAATCACAAGATGGATTTCAGGAAAATTTTCATCATTAACTCTTGTTATTCAACCAACCCTATTTAGGCACCAATCCTATTGTTAATGGGAGTTTTGCTTATGCAAGCACTGCAGGATTGAATTCTTTGTAGGTAGTAAGTATAGAAGCTCTGTCTTAAATAGATAACAGCCAAATGTCTTTGAACATGGTATCTACTTTCCCACAGGGAAAGTGGAAGTTTTACTTTCTAAGTAACATTTGTAGGAGGAGACTCCTGGTCTCCCACTCCACCAGGCTGAAGCAGCAGACGTGGTACAGGGTGTGGGGGATTCTGTAGTGGCTGGAATCTCCTTTTGATCAGTGAAAATAGAGCTGATCTCAGGCCACTAATGCAGCCTGAGTGTTCTGTAGTCTTTGTGGAAGCTGTGCTCTTTTATGGTGAATAGGTGGGGGCTGAGGGTTCATTCTACTAACTATCCCCGACTGCTGTTAAGAACTGCACGTGGTAAAACCAACTTTATCGGTCCTACTAACGTATAGACAATGCTGTGTATTCTTATGTGCCATAGTTGATGCTCTTTCTATTAACTATCTACGTATTTTAAAGCATCTCTCTTTTTTAGAGCACTCTTGTGACCCCTACCAACCCAATAAAGGCTCCTCCCTATCCTGGTTGCATCCTGCAATCTACAATGGAGGGAACCCAGCAGAGCAGAGCTGTGTGGTGGTCAAGGGATGCAGATTTTATTGCTTACTACTCAGCAGAACAATATTAGTCCCTCCAGTAGCATACACCCATGGGAGTGAGAGGAAATATTTGTCCTTAGAAATGGGTAACACATTAAAGGTTTGGAATTCAGGATCAGTTTGGGCATGTGGTAGAAATCAGAACATTTTGGGTGTATAAGGATGGACTGGAAGTCTCATGAGAATGGGCTTTCTTTGATGACTTACAGCACATCCACTCTAAGGTCTTGTCCCTGCACAAATTTACACTGGTTTAAGTAACAGGCTGTTCTTAAAACGATTTTTTCAAACTGGTACAAGTCTGTGAGTAGCCTTAGATGAAAGAACATGAGGACAATGTCTCTTGTGGTATCGTGGCATATCAGGTTCTACTTCCCTCTAAAAACCTTTTGAATAAAACATTTTTCAAAAGTGAAAATGATCCTTATCTGAGCATTTTAGAATGCCAAGAAGAAGTCTCTCTTATGTTCAGACCTAAAAATGGACAAAGGTTTTGGGGACAAGGATTCTTGGGAAATCCAAACTAGTATATTTATCCCTTGTTTTTCTCATCTGTCATAGTGTGATACAGCCAGAATTCTTCCTGTGACTTCTGCTGCAATTGATTCCCAGTCCCCATTCTGCAAGGCTGCGATTTAGGTTGTGATTTTCAATGGAGACTAAAGAAGGTAGGCACCCAATTCCCATGAAATTCAATGGGATCTGGGCACTTAAACCACTTAGATTCCTTTGGAAATCCCAGCCTTCAGGTAAAATCAAGCCCAAAATATGCTCAGATAGTGGTACACACCCAACTATAGTTGAGAGACAGGTCAGTCTAGTGGTTAGGGTTGTAGTCTGACATGCCAGATACTTGGGTTCAATTCCTTGCTTTTCTACACTCTGTGTGTGACCTTGAGCACAATCTCTCTGTGCCTCAGTTTCTCCATATGTAAAATGGGGATAATGATACTGCCCTTCCTTTTCAAGCACTTTGAGACCTACTGATGATAAGCACTGCATAAGAGCTGGCCCATTATCTGCTGAAAGGAAATAATAGTGCTGTCTTGCCTCAGAGGGGTGTTGTGAGGATAAATACAGTGAGACCCAGAAAAGATTGAGAGGCACTTAAATATAGCAGTAACGTGGGCCAGTATAGGCCAATAGATAGGGCACTAGACTGAGACTAGGGCCCGGTCTACACTTACCTTTGCGATTCGGCGGCAGTCGACGGGAGATACGCAAGTGACGTAAATCACTTGCGTATCTCCCGTCGACTTTGCAGCGTCTCCTCTGCGCGCCGTCCATACTGCGCTGCGTCGAAGGGAACAGCGCTCCCTTCGATGCAGCGCTACTCCACTTATGGGGGTGGTTTTCCTGTGTCGCTTCCTGGATCGACTGAGCACGTCTATACAGATCGCTCAGTTGATCCAGAGCAATCGATGTGATGGTGGCGAATGTGCCGCCGTTAGTGTAGGCCCATCCCTAGAGACTGGATTCAGTTTCTTGCTTTGCCACTGGCTTGCTGGGTGACCTTGGGCAAGCTACCTCCCTCCCATTGCCTATCAGTAAAATAGGAATGATGATACTGACCTCCTTTGTAAAATACTTGGAGATCTAAAGATCTGTCTAAGATAGGGTGACCAGATAGCAAGTGTGAAAAATTGGGACAGAAGGGGGGGTAATAGGCACCCATATAAGAAAAAGCCCTGAATATTGGGACTGTACATATACATTCGGGATGTCTGGTCACCCTAATCTAAGAGCTACATCTTATTATTACCTGATATAGAGGATAAACACATAATGAACAAGGAACCATCATGACATATCATATGATCAATTCTCTCAAGTTCACATGATATAGATAACTATGACTTATTAATATAAAAGGTTGCAGTGAGGCCAGAGCTACTTTGTTAAAGAGGAAGACATATATCTTTGTTTCTTCTTGAAGTAATTGTGTGTGTGTGAGTATGTTATAAAAGGTGTTTGCACATTTAAGTATGCTAAATACAAATGAAGAGGCTGAAAAATATAAAATATCTATTTCCCTATAATGTACTTCTCAGGTAATTTAAAGTCCTGTAAGTGAACTTAAAGCACACTGCTGGGGTGCTTTATAATGCATCCCTATATGCAAGCACTCACCCTGGCTCCATCCCAAAATAAGAAAGAACTAGAAATGGGGATGGGTATTGCTTATTACTATGAATAATTACAGATCTGAGCATAGAGTTATTAAGCACAGGGCATTTCTGTAACTGTAACAGATCAGTGTTAATTGGTCAATAATTCATGCCTGACATGACGTCTCTCTCAATTTTATTCTGGTCTAAGCAAAAAGAATGGTTTGCCGCAAACCAGACTAAGCTGGACTCAGGTGAACCCTTACACCAAGGGACAATTGATGGCATTTGGACAGTTCCCCTCACCCCCACATTATGTGACAATATAATAACAGCCTGCTGTTTCAAGTCATTAGACGATAAAAATATTATAAAACTATTGCTGTCTTTGAAATTCACAGCAGGGGAACTGCAGTAAAGAAACACTACTAATTATCTTAGCAGTCAAGCTAGGCAAAGCTCCAGTCTAAATGACAGAGACAAAGACTGATACTATAACGCAACATCTCCTCAGAATTGTATCTGGAAACCAAGAAGAAAAATGTCGGAGCAGATTCTAATCTCAGTGAGACAAATTGCATAGGTGTATGTGTAAATCAAGGGTTAAGATGAAGTGCAATTGTCTGAAGAAAGTAAAGTCACTGCAGGTGTGTAATTAACAAAGTGCTACTTAGGTAAATGAGGGAGAATAAAAAGGAAGCACAGAGGCTGGTTAGGAGGTTTATCATATAACCAGGATAGCTGTAAGCACTGCTTTTTGAGCAGAAATAAGAAAAAATATTAAACCCTGATTTTGACTATTTTTGGTGATGGAGAAAAAAATCTCAATTTTTTAGACTCTGAGAAATATAAACTTTGAGCATGAAGGGGGCTATTTTAGGAAGGAATATGGGAATAGTGACGATTGATTGACTTTATTGGAGTTATTTCAGTTTTACATCTGATAATCCAGTAAGCATTACTCAGATCTTAGCGTCTAAATCTGACACAGTTCTCAGAGAACGACATACTCATTGCTTATGGGCAGCCAGATTGTCCGTGACAAATTTTGGGGATAGATTTATTCATAAGGAATAGGCATAAGTATTTCACCATGGTTACAGCTTCTACCGAAGGAAACTTGAAAAAGCACATCTCTTGGATACCAAAAACAGGGTTGTGATTAATCATTAAATCTAGCCTGAAGACAAGAAAAATCAAGTCCATTTGGTATTTGGTCTATTGTGAACAAAAGACCTTGCGAACCAATAACCATGCTTTACAGCTATTCATTTAACAACAGCGAGAAATTATCACACCCCACAAGACCAAACCCTTTTTTGACCACTCAGAAACAGACAAATGAACAAGACTGTGCCAGAAACAGCCAAACAGACACGACAAAACCTGCATTACAAGAGAAAGTCCAAAAGACTTTTAAACTTAAATACACAGTAAGTGATTCTGTTCATACACAAACTCTCATGGAAATCAGCTTTGTTGAAGCACATCCCTAAAACTCCTCGTTCCTTTGTAAATTATTTTATGAACTGAGACAGAAGAACACTATAAAATTGAATTTCGGACTTCTCAGATCTTTAGAAGTGGAAACAAATTCTACTTTCTCATTGTTCACAGTGAAGATGGTGGCAGCAGGCTTAAGGTATGTTTGTGATGCTGTTCCATATTTAGAACACAACTTTTTTTCCGTAAAGAAATCGTAATTCAGAATTAGTCTTCCAAAAACGACATCACTTTAGGTCATGTATACCTCATTACTTTGTTTCTTAAAGGACTTTTGAAGCCTGACTGGCATATTTTGATTCAGTGGGACTCCAGGATAAACTCTGAGAAAGTTGGGGGACAATCCAAAGCCTCTTGAAATTAATAGAAATTTTTCTCTTGACCTAATAGGTTTCAGCTTGGGCTCTTGTAGCATGGTGAGGCTTATAGAAATTATTAAGGCAGGAAGCTGCAGTATTAACACTATACAATTGACCAGACATAACCTAAACTTCTTTGTGAGCTTTACTGTGCTTCTATCAGTCCCTTGGCTAAATCAAGTTATTTTGTTTTGGGCAAAATTATAGCTATTGTTGTTGCACTCATTCTGAAATGCAGCATTCTCTTCCCCCACCCCGTCCCAGTCATGACTTCTGGACTAAAATTCAACATGTTCATCAAGCTGTATTTGATGATGGTCAAAGCAGATTTATTGCGTTGGCATCTAATACATTTGATGTGTCTTGCAGACTTGGATTCACATAAGGTTTTTCAGAGTCTGCTATTGATGCTTAGCCTGTCATTGATCAAACTGTTTTTATGCTACTTGGGACAAAATAATTTTATCTCTTGCACTTAGAAGTTTTGAAGATAACAGATCCCAGACTTTGTGCAAGAAACTAAACTAAGTATAAAGTTTATTTGTTGTTTGTTGTTAATTATATATGTTAGATTTGGATGTGATTGATCAGGTGGATCATAGCTGATCATGCTGCTGTGCATGGTTTGGGGGATGGGTTCTTTTTAACTGTGAAAATTAACTTTTTTTCCATTATATGCATTTTTGGCTCAGAAAAATGCATTGGGCATAGGATTTCACTTCAAGGCAAATTATTATTATAGTTTCAATGGATTGGCAGAGATTATTAGGTTTTTTTTCCTTCAGTTTTAGTGGAAAACCTGACTGATTTAGAGTAGAATGGTGCAATTCTATTTCCTTTACATGTTATACACTGGAATAGGTTCAACCAATGTGTACAACTTTGGAAAATAACATTTGAGTTTAATCAGGATGGCATGACTGGTTTATTGCATAGCTAAACCCTGGTTCCACATTAACAGTGGATGGGTGGATTACTAGGCCTGCATAGAGTCCTGCTGTGTATCTATGATACTTATAAGGCCACCATCTCCAATGTACGTGTCCTCCGAATACTCCTGTGAGGTAGGGAAGAGTTATCTTCATTTTACAAATGGTGAACCAGGATGCAGAGAGACTAGATGAAATAGCCAACATCAAACAGGAAGCCTATGGTAGAGCAGGGAACTGAACCCAGATTTCCCACGTCCTAGGTTAGGATGGACCATTCATACTCCCTACAGCCAGTGATATATATTGTGGTAAGGTCAAGCCAGATGGCTACAAAAGAGTGTGTCAGGGCTGGGGCCGGCATGAGGGCCCGAAAGGGTTAAAAACCCTTTGGCCACTATTTGAAACTGGGGGACTTGGGTGGGCGCAAGCCCACCCACCGCTAAAGGTTCCTCTCCAGCCTAGGGGAGGGACCACTGGACCCGGGTCCAACAAATTACGGGGGACAACAAATGAATAAAACAGGAAAGGGTGTGAAGGTCACAGGGTCAAACGTAGGAGACCAGAAGGGGACACCGAGCAGAGAACCCCGGACAGCGCCCACTGCTCCTCAAAGGTGTCCAGGGAGCCAGCGGACACTGCCCAGAGGAGCTCCGCCCGGAGACGTGAATTAACAAGGGAACGGAAATAGGCCCCACAGCTGCAGGGAGCCTCCCCTGACAACCTCCTCTCCCTAGACTTGTAGATGGTTAGTTTGGCCAGGGCTAGGAGGAGGTTGACAAGGAGGTCCCGCGACTTCGTGGGGCCACGGATGGGGTGTGAGTGGATGAACAGGTGCGGGAAGAAGTGCAGCCAGAACTTCAACAAGAGGTTCTGGAGGAGCCGGAAGAGAGACTGCAACCTGGTGCACTCCAGGTACACGTGCGCCAGGGTCTCCCTTATGCCGCAGAAGGGGCGGGTGTCAGGGTGGGAGGTGAACCGCGCCAAGTACACGCCCGTGCTCATGGCTCCATGAAGGAGCCACCAACTGATATCCCCGGAGGGCCGCAGGGTCAAGGTGGAATACAGACTGGCCCACCGGGGGTCCTCGCCCTACAAGGGTGGTAAGAGGTCCCGCCACTTGGTGTCTGGGCGGGACGCGAGGGCGAGGAAGTGGAGGGTGTGGAGCACGAGCGCGTACAGATGTTTCCTAGGTGCGGTCTGGAAAAGGACCGGCTGCAGATCGAGCAGCCGGCTTGGAGTGTGAGGATGGGGGGGCTGAGGCCCGATGGTAAGCACCGGAGGGCCGGGGCTGAGGAGGGCGCGGGGAGCACCCTCCTTCAAGACCCGCTCAAGGTACATCAAAGCAGTAGGGGGCAAGGCTGCCCTCGCCTCCTGGAGTATGCGTTGGGAGGTTCGAGGGGTGGAGAGCCCCATACGCTGAGCCAGCACATGGGGGTCCACCCAGGTCCCCCAAGTGTAGTCCAGGAGGTCTCCGACCCTGGTGACTCCTGCCAGGACCAACCGCCGTCGCACCGAGGGGGTCTCCGCCACCTGCACACATAGCTGGGGATTGTGTAGCAGGGGCTCCATGAGGAGATCCTCCCCCTCGGTGACTGCAAGGGGCCTGGAGGCCGAGACGAGCCTCCAGGTCTGGAGGAGGTCGTGGTAGAAGACCGGCAGCTCGGAGAGGTCTCGCAGAAGACCTCTCGGGTGGAGAAAAAAGAGCTGACAGTCGTATCGGAGCCCTCAGAAGCGAAGGACGAAGACGTGTGCCAAGTGGCTCCACGCTGGACTACCTGCACTGTAGAGGAGTCTCTGCAGCACCTGAAGGCGGAAGGTGTGGATCTGGCTGCAGATGCAGCACAGGCCCTGCCCGCCCTCCTCCAGGGGAAGACTCAGAATCTCTGCAGAGACCCAGTGCAGTCCTGGCCAAAAGAACTCCAGAATTGTCTTCTGGAGGTGGACCAAGAAACTCGGGGTCAGGACCAGAGTGTTGAGCCAGTGCCAGCGCATGGACAGGACCAGCTGATTGGTCACTAGTGCCCTCCCCCGGAGGGAGAGGCACCGGAGCAGTCCTGTCCATCTCCGCAGCCGCTCAGACACCCTGCCCTCCAAATCCTGCCAGTTCTCTGCCGGGGAGGGATGGGTGGCAGAGAAGTGGACGCCCAGATAGAGCAGCGGGCCCATGCTCCACCGGATGGCTTGAAGCGCGGGTGGGAGGGAGCTCGCCTTCCACCCGGCCCCTACCGTCAGGGCAGAGCTCTTGGCCCAGTTGTCCCGAGCGGAGGAGGCTGCCGAGTAGACAGCCAGGCAGTCCTCCAGCCGCACCAGGTCGCCCGGGTCCTGGACCACGAGGAGCACGTCGTCGGCATACGCCGACAGCACCAGCTTCAGCTCTGGCTCACGGAGCACCAAGCCCGTCAACCTCCGGCGGAGGAGACAGAGAAAGGGCTCAATGGCCAGAGCGTACAGCTGGCTGGACAGCGGACAGCCTTGGCGTACTCCGCGCCCAAAGCTGACCGGTTTGGTCAGGGTCCAGTTGAGCTTGACCAAACACTCTGAGGAGGCGTACGGCACCTGGAGAAATCCCACAAAACGGGGACCGAAGCCAAACGCCCGCAGGGTGCCCAGGAGATACCCGTGGTCCATCCGGTTGAACGCCTTCTCCTGGTCCAGAGACAGGAGGGCGAATGACAGACCATCCCTACGCCCAAGTTCCAAGAGGTCCCGGACCAGATACAGATTATTGCAGATGGTGTGGCCTGGGACGGTGTAGGTCTGGTCGGGGTGGACCACGTCCTGCAGCATGGACTTCAGCCGCAGCGAGACGGCCCTAGCCACTATTTTGTAGTCCGTGCCGAGGAGCGAGAGGGGATGCCAGTTCCGGAGGTCGCGGAGGTCCCCCTTCTTTGGCAGTAGGGTGAGCACTGCCCACCTGCACGACAGAGGGAGCATTCCGCGAACCTCGGACTCGGTCCAGACGGTGACGAGGTCTGGGCCGAGGACGTCCCAAAACACGCGGTAGAACTCCGCGGTCAGCCCGTCCGTGCCTGGGAATTTATTGGTAGGCATGAGGCGGAGGGCTTCCGAGAACTCGGCCAGAGTGAGAGGTTTCTCCAGCCGGTCCCGGACGCCCGCGCTGACCGCGGGGAGTTCGTTCCAGAGCACCCTACAGGCGGCGATGTCAGTCGGCTCCGGGGAGAAAAGGTCTGCGTAGAAGGCCCTGGCCCTTCCACGCATCTCCTCCGGGTCTGTGAGGGGGGTGCTGTCAGCAGCCAAGAGGCAGATGACATGCTTCCGGGCCCCCCTCCTTTTCTCCAGGGTGTAGAAGAAGCGGGAGCTGCGATCCATCTCCCAAAGGAGATGGATGCGGGACCGGACAAAGGCACCTCGGGCTCAAAGGTCTTCAAGGGCTCTAAGCTCCTCCCGCTTCTCCCGTCATGCTCCGCAGAGGGACGGATCATCGGGGCTGGTGGCCAGTCGCCTCTCCAGCTGCAAAACCTCCCGCTCCAGCTGCTCTATCCCCACATCCCGCCGCCGGCTGGCTCCCCGAATGTAGTCACGGCAGAAGAGCCGGGCGCGCACCTTCCCCACATCCCACCATCGCTGCGCCAAAGGAAAGGCGCCCCTCTGCCCCCGCCAGGCCAGCCAGAACTCCCGGAAGGACGCCACGAAGCCCACGTCCTCCAGCAGGCTGTTGTTAAAATGCCAGTAGGCCGGCCCCGGCCTCTCTGCAGTGAGAGAGGCTGTCACAGTCACCGTATGGTGATCTGAGAACAGGGCCGGCCGGACGCTGGAGGAGTGGGCCCGCGCAAGGTGGTGCCGGGAGATGTAGATACGGTTCAACCGGGAGTGGCGCGACCGATCTTCCCCCACCCGGACAAAAGTAAAGGTAATGTCGTCTGGGTGGTGGTCGCGCCAGACGTCCAACAGGGAGTGATGGTTGATAATCTCCCTGAGGACGTCCGTGGCAGCCGGGCACTGCTCGGTCCCCGTGCGGTCTCGCTCCTCGAGGGTGATGTTAAAGTCCCCACCCAGGACCAGGCATTCTTGCGGATCCAGCATGCCGAGGAAGGCAGCCGCCTGCTGGAAGAACTGTACCCGCTCCAGGCCCGCGTTCGGGGCGTAGACATTGACAAGACTCAACGCCAGCCCCTCCACGCGGACCCGGAGGTGCAGCAGGCGGCCCGGCACGACCTCGGCAATCTCCAGCACCTCGGTCTGCAGGGCAGGGGAGAATAGGGTGGCCACTCTGCCCGCGCGGGCAGAGAGATGACTAAGGTGCACCCCGTCTCCCCACTCCAGCCGCCAGCTGGCTTCGGCGGCTGGGTCCGTGTGGGTCTCCTGCAGGAACGCTACAGAGTATCCCCCCCTCTCGAAGGAAGGAGAGCACCTGGTTCCTGCGGAGACCTGTCCTGCAGCCCCTCGTGTTCAATGTGCAGATCGTAAGAGGCATTACGAGGAGGGCTGGGGGGGATCCCGGAGGGCAGGAGTGCTAGCGGTCCTCGTCGGGCTCCGCAGCAGCCCCCGGCCTGCGCCGTAGACCATCAGGGCATTGCGGAAGCTGCGGGCCCGCTGGTAGGCCGCCACGCCCTGCCGCCCGGTCTCTCTCCCCTCCTTTATAGTGGCCCTCACGGCCCGGAGGACGCGGTGGAAGGTTTCCCCAGCGCTGCAGAGCGAGCTGCACCCGGTTCCGGGCACCACACGTATCCCGGAGAAAGATGCGCAGCTCCTCACACAGCGCCTCGGGGGGGGTGTCCTCCGGCTCAGTCCCCACGGCAGCCGTACGGCCCTTTGGGACAGGGGTTGGGGGGGACAGCGGCGGCAGAGGGAAGACAGCAGCCCTGAATGGGCTGGGAGTGCTGAAGACAAAGGCCGCCTCCTGGGAGCTCTTCAGGGGGAAAGAGATAACCCCAGGGGCGGCGGATGTACAGGCAGCGGGGTGGGGGGAAGAAGTATGGGGACGGGAGGGGTGAGGGCCGGGGAGAGGTTGAGAGCGGGAAGGGGTCGGGAGTTGGGGTACGAATGGGGTTGGGGGAGGGAGCGGGAAGGGGGTCAGGGTCAGGCTTGGGGACGGGACCCTCAGCCAGAATGGCCGGGTTGGCGGGGTGTGCAGCCTCTTAGTTGGGGCTGGGAGCTGAGGGGGGGGGGGGGCTCAGGCCGGATGTTGTCCGGGGGGCCTGACTGTGGGGTCACAGCACCCCCGGTTTAAGGGCCCTGTGAGGGGGTGGCCAGGCAGGCATTCGCAGGCGGGGGGGAGGCCAGCTGGCCCACAACAAGGGGTGGGGCGACCGGTGGCCCGGAGTTCAGCCTTTCGGCCCCCGCCGGCTCCTCGGGGGCTGTGGCAGTGGGTGCCCCGTCTCCAGCGCGGAGAGTAGAGGGACTGAGGGGGACCTCGGTGGTGGGAGCAGGGGGGGCAACTGAGGATGGGGGGGGGAGAGGAGAGAGGCAGTTCAGGGGTGCCCTGCCCTAGGCCCTCCATACAGGGGGCGGGGTCGTCCACTCCCGGGCAGGCCGGAGTCAACCCCAGGGAGTCACTCCTCCATTAAGGAGGAGAAGAAAGGCCCCCCTGCCACCCCGAGGTCCACTCCGGCACCAGTGGGGGTTTTGGGTGGCATTGGGGCTGGGGGGGCTCTGGACGAGGACTCCTCCAGAAGGGACTCCAGGGGGGTGATGATGTTGCCCACGTCTGCTGCCACGGCTTCCTCGGTCAGTCCCCCCGCTGGGCTCTGGCAGGGGGCGCGGCAGCAGGCCCGGCCTCAGGAGCCCCCTCTGCGTGGCCTTGTGGGGGCTCTCACTCCCCTCGGCCGTGGGCAGGAGGAGGGGCTGGGCTCCGGCCTTGCGCTTGCTGCGCCTCCCCTGCATGAGCACCCAGCCCTCCGAGGTGGAAGGTCGGGCAGTGGGGGCAGAGGCAGAGGGCAAGAGGACTGGTGTCAGGGTGTCGGGGAGCGGAGGTGGGGTATCTGGGGGAGGAGAGGCCTCCCCCCGGGGCATGCCCCCTCCGATGACCGACACTGCTGGCCCTGGCTCCCTCCCCTCCGCAGGCCCCGCCGGACTGCTCCGGGCGTCAGTGGGGCCCGTCAGCTCGCCCGGGCAAGCCGGGGGGGGGGCGCCCCCAGGGCCTGAGCGCAGGTGACAACTGCTGGCAGAGGGGGGGCGGCCACAGGGACCAGACGGCTGCTGGGGGCGCCGCTGATGGTCTGGCTGGTGCCCTCCTGGGTCCCGGGGGTCCCAGGCAGAGGGGAAAGCACAGCAGGGCAATTTGACACCTGGGCCCAATGAAGGGTGGGGTCAAGGGTATTTAAACCCTGCCATCCCTAAAGGAAGGGGGAGGGAACACCTGCAAAAAAAGCTGCTAGAAGGTTTGGGGCAGTAGGAATAGGTTCTCTCCTGGTCAGGAGACAGAGCTCTGCTACAGTCAGGGGAGACGAGGTAGCTGGGGGGCATTCTGACCACGTGAGGCAGAGGTAAAGTGCGAGACCCACAAGGAGGAAGCTGGCAGTTTATCAGATCTAGAGAGAACAAAATAAAACCTGATGTGAATTAATGAGAATGTTGTGGACAAAAATATTTGTCCCATGAGATCTAATTCTCTTGCAGTGTTGGAAAAGAAGTATTTGCTTTTCTGTTCAGCAATCTTGTTGTCTGATTCAATATTGCCATGAACTATTCAGGAGGGTGGGTGATTGTAAAATGATGCAGAAATTAGACAGTTCAATTTACAGTACCTTCCCTCAGAAAGGGAAGGCATCATGAAGTCCCCTGGGGTCATCAGTGGCTGCCATTTTGGATTCCTTTCACAAAGCAGGAAGCACTCTGATAGCGCAGTTGTAAGGACTACGGAAATGCCTCTTGGTGAATAAATGAGAAGAGTAACATCTGAAGTGGACTTCCTGCTGGCATTAATTTTGGCAAACCCTTACTATGGGTTTAATTTTCAGGATCTCTTGCTACTTCCAGGAGAACCTGAGTTTCTTTTGGAGTGACTAATTCACAGCAAACTTCTCAGGAGCAATTCAAATGAAACCTGTAAGTTTGGGCAAATTATTGTGTGGTAGATGGCGTTCAACCAGTTCCACAATAGGCTGTAGCATGAAAACTCCAAGTCTAAGGGCAAAATGCTTCTGGTGAAATCCTGGCTCCTGTGGGTTTTACCATTGATTTCAGTGGGGCCAGGATTTGACCCTCGGTGAAAAGCAGATGGATTTCACTGGTCATTGTGAAAACAGGTGCTTTTCATCTAGTTTCTGGTTCCATAGGGGAAACTCCCACAGTTCTAATTTGAAATAAATTTAAAGCAGTGGTAGGAAGTCAGGACTGAGTCAGGGTACCATGGCACTCCTTGTTTATATTAGAAATTGCTCAAAACAAAATTCAAGGAAACCCAACAAATTATATAAAAGGTGTTAGAGTCCTTCCTTCTATCTTGATTATTTTGAGTTTTCCTGGAAGGCATGTCATTAGGAATAAGAGGGAACAGCAGATAACTTTAACATGCTGGCACTCTGGTTTGGAAGAGTTGCCAGAAAAGCCTCCAAAACACAACTGATGATGGTGATGAAAATGATTTTGAAATTCAAAGTTATATTCAGATTCTTCTAGCTTTCAGCTCTGAAGGTGAAGTTTCACCTATAAACAGGCCTACTCAGTTAATGAGATACAGTGCTTGAAAGATATGATGTTAATAAGAAAAAGTGATTGGAAGAAATGTATGCAGTTCTTCTGAAATGATGCTGCAGGACCCTTTTCTGTACATCTGGTGCATATTTTTAATCTTCCATTTTGCAGTGTAAGGTACTGGAAATGTGGGAGTCATCAGCACTTAGTTCTCTTCATAAAAGAGAAAATGCTGAAAATCTAAGTAATTACAAACCCATTTCAATTTTATCCTCTGCAGTTAAACTATTTCAGTGTCTTTTTTTTTAAACAGTAAAAAAGAACAAGTTTAGTTTACAAATATTTTATTACCATTAGAGTAACTTGATTTCCATTATCTTTATTTTATAACTGTAGCATTATCAAAAGTGACAAGTGACTTCTGTAGTGAACTGCAGCTCTGGGAAAAAGTTTAATACAATGTGGGTGAGGGGGTATATTTGCTGCCAGTCTTTGAGTTGATGAAACAACATATTTTACTTGCAAAGTTACAGATTCTTGATTTTACATATCATTCAGACCTTTTTGCATGTACAGATTTTGCATTGCTGGTACAAAAAAGTTCATTTTATAATGAAACAATTTGAATTTTCTATAGAGGAAGACCGGGCATCACAAAGCATATTCTGGGATCAGCTAGTCTTTAACTTTAATTATATCCTTATCACTACACCTCTGTGCTGATGGCAGTTTTAGAGGTGCACAGATGATTGCAGACATTAATGCAACAATGTATGCCCATTTTTTCTCTGACTCCAGTAACGGCTTAGTGTTAGCTTCTTGGGAGTTGTTTAGTTCCATGTTTTATTGCCCCATGAGTATACAAAAACTGTGAGTGAGAATTTACAACTGTGCACTCCAGTAAACAAATACAGAAGAGAGCTATGAGTGCTGGTGCCTCCTCCAAAGTCTTCCCTCTTGCAACCTATGCTCCTCTCTCCAGGTTCCATGCAGATTGCTACAGTTGCCATGTTATTGGAAGGCAGGACTTTAAATATATTGGGCCAGATTCTTTCTTGTACTGGGTGCCACTCCAGGCAGGAGGAGAGTAGCTCAGGAACAATCAGCGAACTGGTTACAACTACTTGATTCTTAAGCGGCCCTAGTCCTAGCATAAGTTAAAGCAGCCATGAATATGCATTCTGTCCCCTCTCTTCCTGCCTCAATGCCCACACTATGCCAAAGTTGAAGTTAGGGGGCAGTTGCCGTAAGAGCTGACTATGTTGCTGTCTGCCAGCCAAAAACTTCCCTACACAGGATGGTTTCTCAGCTGGTCTTTTAAGGCTAGTAGTACAGCAGGTCAATATTTTGGAATTCAAAATTTTGATGTTTCATCAAAATTTTAAATTTCAGCAAAAAGAAAAAACATAGGGAAAATGTTCATGGGATTTATTTTTGAATAAATATCATTTCACACAGCTGAAATGATAGGACTTTGCTGAATCGGACCCTGGAGGGATATCAAGAAATCTGGAGTTTTATCGATAGGGACGGGGATCAAGCAGGAATTTTAGTGGAAGCAGTGGGCTGGTATTTGTTAGTAAAGAAGGTGGGTTGGTTTTTTTTTTTATCTGACTCATGTACCTGATGAACACTGGAAGTTTTCCTCTTGAAGTCTGGGAACAGGACTAGCCTGACGTGGATCCTACGAGGAAAATTACATGGGTTGACTATTCTTCTGTAACAGTTTGCAGCTCTCAAGGTACTTAGTGACTGAAGTGCGTGAGTACCAATCTCAGGGCAGACATGAAGAAGCAGGGAACAAACCCAAAATTAGTTGTGAGTTTACTTAGATTTCAGCAACCATTTGTCCAGTGTAAATTCCTCAGGCACTCTAACAGCCTAAATACGGAGTCACAGACAATCCCTTTAGGTACCCCAATCTATCTCACCACTCAGGTGAGACAGCCTTTGTGATAGATGGTGTCTTTCTCAAAGAACCACAGGAATATTCACATTATACCCAGTCCTAAAGGACCAGTAATTTACCAAAGTTCAATTGTACTCACACCAAAGGCAACACTTGTAGTCAATTCTATAATAAACTATTTAAAGGTTTATTAACTAGGAAAAGGAAATTAGAGAGAGATTTACAAGGTTAAAGCAGATAAATAAAGAGACACAAATGAGTTAAAGTCTTAAGTTTTCAAAAAGTAATAGAAGCTTCTATAATAAGCAAGCTCTACATGACCTTCAGGGCTAACCCAAGCTAAGCATTGGGGGTCTCTTGCTTAAACCTAGAAAACCTTGCACCTCAGAGCCCAAACAGCACATCATTTCTTCTTCTTATGGGTTTTTATTCCCCTCCTCTCTTGAGGTCTGAACTGCAAATGTAGCTGGCATGAGGAATCCATTTGCATGACTCTGCTTCATGTAGGGACGGGCGGAGGGCAAAACAACAAATGTCTTTTGTCATCGTCATTGTCCAACAGTAGTCCATCTTGTGTCAAGAGACCTTCCCTGTTGTGCAGGACATAACACTTTTCGTTGGAGGCACTTCACGCCAGTTTAGGTTTTTCTCCTGTCTGGCGATTTACACAGTCACAGAGGCTTGCCATACATCTGCTCAAATATTACCTTACAATAAGGGATACTGATGTTAAAAATGAGATTGATGCAGGTAGCAACTCACAAGCATTCCATAAAGTCTAAACACTAACCACATTCCTATAATTGTAATACCTCTTTTAACAATACCAGTGCACAGATGAACCAGACTGATTCTAGAAAGGTATTTGTCATTATTCAGTTGTGGTATGGAGATCTTGGCATGAGCTGGCACCAGGTCTGCCAGCATCACAGCTGCATTACATTCAGTTAGTTGAATTGCTTGGCTCTAGTTATAAGGTATACTTGTCAATTTTCTTTTTTATGTAAGTGGAGTAGCAATAAAGTATTGGGATAGCTGTTGTTATATCAGTCAATGTCACATTGCATGTGCGCTTTAAGATCACTTTTTGAGAGAGGAATCAACTAGCAATGTTGAAAAATGTGTTCTAATTTCCAACAATTTGACAGTTAGACCTTCAGTTATTTGTTCCTGTAGAACAACTTCTGTGTTTACTCTTCTTCTCTTTAATGTATTAAGTAGGCCTGGTAGCATTTATTTATTTTTGAATGAAGAACATTTTCATTGAGATGCCTACAGTTTTCTGAAATGGGAATTTTTCCACAAAAACATTTTGATTCTTATTTTTTTTAAAGTTTTCCTTTTCTTGAAAATTCTCAATGGGAACTTTAAATTAAAATATATAGCCTGTTCCTTTGTCTCTAAATGGTTTGCCTTCTCTCCTGCCCCACTGTTTGGATTTTTGGATTGTGTAACTGAATGGGCAGCTTGGTCGTTTTTAGGAAGAATCAAAATGTAGAGTTTTTGGAACTTTCTGATCTTGATAATTTTTTTTTAAAAACTATTTTTAAAAATAATGCACCAGATAAATCAGAAACAAAAGCATAAAGAGATGGAAAATAGTTTCAAAGTTTAAGCAATTTGCACAGATTTCTTCCTCCATGTTGGAACCAGGTAAAAGTCTTTGAGATCCTTCATGAAGCATGCCATACAGGGCCCTGTTTGGGCAGACACTTATGCACATGCTTAACTTCACTCCAATGCATGATCCCACTGAAATCAGTGGGACTGCCTGCAGTTGCATAAGTGTTTGTAGGGTAAGGCCTACATATGAGGCATTGGGCCTTGATCCTGCAATCTGTTGTGTGTATCGATGAGGGGGTGACAATTGCAGGAATGGGTTATTATATGTCTAACTTATTTTGATGTACATGTTTATTTAGCAGTATGCATTTCTTCCAGTTTAAAAAAAAATTATTGCCGCTTGTAATGCTGAGTCTTCAAGGGTTATTCCCCTTCCCCACTCCCAGACTGAATGAAATAAATATATATATATATTCTATTTCAAATCTTGAAATTGACAGCATTCATTTTAACCTGGCGACTTTACTTAGTCACTGGATTAAAAATTCTGGTTCCTTAATTATATACATGAATGCCTTTACTATTACCAAAAATGCCTGTATGGGTACTAGGGCTGCTTGATAGTTTTTTGTGGAAAAGATTCACTGCAAATTTGGGCCATTTATGTAATTAAATATTTCTTTATGAATCCTACTTCACTTATGCTGCCAGCTTCTGGCCCTGATCCTGCCAATGGATGTAACTTTACTCCCACAAGTATTGCTATAGCAGTCAGTGGGTGAGTAAAACTAGACATGTGCCCATGGGTTTACAGGATCAGGGCCACTAGGGATGGGTGACTAGTACTCTGCAAATGTTTGTTACAAATTTTGACAGCTCTTTTTTTTTTTTAACTAAATAGTTGTTCACAAATGTTTCAGTTATTTAGATGTCTGTAATGTGCACATATCAAAGGAAGAACAGGCCTATTATTAATTACTGTCAACCCTGTGCACTTATGCAATCATTTTACATTTACTCAGTCTAATTCTGGACAAAAGATGTATTTCTAATGTCAGTTTAACATTGTCATTCTAAAGGGAAGTGCTCTACAGAAAATAAATGTACCTGAAATTCTGCTATACAGTTTGATATGCCACAGGGTGCCATACAACCTTTAGTACAATCTTGATGGCTAGTTTTATTCTCAGGCCTTGGTGCTTTCACATCTCTGCAGCTCTAGGGCCTTGTAAAGGAAGATGAATAGTCTCTTTTGACTCGGGATCTCTTTCATTAGAGTGGAGAATTCTTCAGGCTGTGGAACCAGTGTGGTATAGATACATGGGGCACTTGGACTGGGGAGTGGGACATAATAGGGGGAAGGACTGGCAGTGACACCAGCAGATTTGCCACGATGCCGATCCACACCCTTTGCCCCTGCCTACAGGGAAACAGACATTTCAGGGTATGTCCACACTGAAATTAGACACCTGCTGCAGGCCTCTGCCAGCCTGCTCAGGCTTGTGTGGCTCAGGTCATGGGGCTGTTTGATTGCAGTGTAGATGTTGCTTGAGCTCTGGGCCCTCCCACGGCGCAGGATCCTAGAGCCCAGGCTCCAGCCCGAGCACCAAGTCTACACTGCGATTACACAGCCCTGCATCCCAAGCCCTGTGAGCCTGAGTCAGCTGGCACGGGCCAGCCACAGGTTTTTAATTGCAGAGTAGACATACCCATAGGGACTA
Source organism: Mesoclemmys tuberculata (assembly GCA_007922155.1). Lineage (NCBI taxonomy): Eukaryota > Metazoa > Chordata > Testudines > Chelidae > Mesoclemmys > Mesoclemmys tuberculata. The sequence goes on from ML675610.1 coordinate 2,975,251, forward strand.
GTGTAGGCTCTGGGATGTAATAACGCATAGTGAATCTCCTGCCATTTTATAGGCTGCCCTTGTAGAATGCCTTTGTCTCTGACTCAAAGCCTAGTTATCTGGGCCTGGTGGAGGGCAAAGGAGGGTTTCTTGGTGTACTCTGCAGAGGCGGAGGGTTCTTTTTTTATTTATCTCGGTGGCGGAAAGAGGCAGACCGACAATAAGAGGGGCTCAAGTAAAGTGTTTTATTATGGTGATGACTTAAAAGAAGCTGTGCTAAAAATGCCTCCCACGCCACTAGACAGACCTGGTGAACGAGAAGGACAGTTATTGATACAATCAGGATTATAAGCAATGCCATGGTTTTAATAGCAATAGCAGCCACACACTACTGCAATCCCAAAGCAAGGAAGAAAGCACCTACCAAAAGCAGAAGAGTGGGGAGACCTATCGTCCACTCTGTCAGTGAGTCGCAACCAGGGAACTGCCCTGCCTGGGGCATCTGGTAAGGCCTTGACGGATCCACGGAGAGTCTCACTGGGCAGCTCCAGGGGGTGCCTATTATACCCCTTTTTCCCTAAGCCTTACAATGATTTTCCTTAGCAATGCAATATGTAATTCTCAATCTCGTTCAGAGATTGGGCCATAAACTTGTTTTTCATTAGTCTATTGGCTGATAGTTACAGGTGGCTGAGTTAGCAACCAGAATTGGGGAAGCTGCCCTTTCCAAGGTCTAAACTGGTCCTGTGGTTAGACAACTGCTGAGCTGCGGTCAGGCACCTGCTGCTTATCTCAGAGATTTTCTGCATAACTGACATATTTTATGCAATGTTAGACTTATCCCATAATAGCAGCTAAGGGTTAGTTCCGCATCTTCTCCAAGGGACTTTCCACTCGGTTATTTTGCGGCAGAGGCCTACTCTTGCTCACAGCCTAAGCTGGATTTCTAGGGCCTAGCCTTGCCAACTATTCTGATCTCACGTTACAAAGTTCTTCCATGCCCTACACTTGGTATGCGACTACTCTTGTTTTGCTCCAACGCATGTTAGTTCTGTAGGCAAGTAGTTAGTTGCCTGGCAGAGTGCTGACTTTTTCTGAGATTTTTGTTCTCCTTGTGCTGCGGTCAGCTCCTCTATAACCCAGCGTTATCGAGTCTCAACATTTTATCACATGTCTCATGACATTTGGGGTGGGAGCCTGTGTTGTGTCTCTAAGAAGTGCAGCGCAGCTCAGAACTTGCAGCCTGGAGAGAGTCGGAGGCGGCTAAAGTAGCTTTACATCACCTGTGCGACCTCCTGATCCTGGGCCATTCCTTGACCTGAAGAAGCCCTGGTGATATTTAGAAAGCCCTGGGGTTCTGTGTAAGTTAATGCAGGTTGCCTTATAGGCCATATCTCTGCTCAGAATCTCTGCCATGTGGAACACTGCAGCCTTACCCTGACACACTGATCCCACCCAGCCTAGCCCTTGGCCTTAGGACTTGTGAAGAGGACCTTGGGAGGCAGCCTTATGGCCTTTTTAGGGCCCCTTTGTAGTCCACTGCTCCCTCCCTTGTGTCAGAGGAAGTGCTAACCCATTGGGGGCCCTAAGTAGTAATATTTTTGGTGGTCCCTTTTACACCTCCTCTACCCCCTAAAATATGCAAATTGCATTATTTCCACAAACAAAAAATATACCAACAACACATACTAATATATTGGTTAAAATATCCGTGTTAGATAACGTGAATGGTATTTTGGGGGTAGTGTTTAATTAGTGCCCCTGTTTGTTGCTTGGTACCTAAGCAATTGCTTAGTCTGCTTCTGCCATGTGCCACAGCTATGTAGTTCAAAGTGGTCACATCTGGGATGAAGATCTCATCCCTGGTGTTTTTCATAAAGGTTCAGGTCCTGGAGCCATGAGATTGTACCAGACAGTAAGATTTCATTTTTTTTAAAAGCAAGCTTCTAGCCCTTGAAGTAGCAGAGAAAAGTTTGAAAACATGAAATCTAGAGGTTAAAAAAATGTCAGGTAAATAAAAAGATCCTTAAACCTAAGGATTTAATCTAAGGATCTAAAAAATCTATTAAAAAAAAACACAACAAAATCCATGATTTTTAAGACAATCTCGTGGGGGGGGGGTTTGAGTCACGACTCTTGGTTTTTGAATGTGTGGCAATACTGAATTCAGGAAAAACTTCCTGTGAACAGGGGACATAGCGATGACATTTAGTATGCATTACTAGCACTTTCCATCCATTAACTATTTAAACCCCATAGTACACCTGTGACCTGTGTTAAAGAGGACGTATTCCCATTTTAAAGAAGGGAAAACAGAAGTAAGGAGATTGACTGTCATGTCCCATGCCACAGAAGGAGCCTGGGATGAGTCCTCAGGAGTTTCTAATCTATTATTTGTATGCTCAGACCTCTTGCTTTTATCTCCTTGCTTTGCATATTTAACATCACATCTCAGATAATATTTGTTGAAATCTGACATAAAATAATATATAGGCCCATGTGAAGACATGAAGGCAGCAAATCCCATCAAGTGATACCATGGCCATTATTCAGAGATTTTAAGGCCAGAAAACACCACTATGATCATCTAGTCTGATCTCCTGCATAATACAGGCCAGGAAACCTCACTCAGTAATTTTTGCATATAGCCCAAATAAACATAATGTACAAATTCTTAGTCTTTTGATGTTTTGTTTACCTTTAATCATTCTGGATATTTCTCTCCGAGATAGGAGTGTTGAGGGAATGTCATTTTACCATTTCTGGAGGCCAATTATCACAGTAATATTTAAGACTGTAACAATTCATTGTATCAATTCACAGATTATTTTATTTGGTGCTATAATATGCCTTGGCAAAATTCCATGCTTAAGTGTGTCAAGGATGTGAAGTAATGCGTCTGAATATCTTTTGACAAACCTTGAAATGCCTCTGCATGGATTTGAATACCTTGGAAGTGAGGGGAAATTTATATTTATTGAGAGACACTGGCCTTTTCTTAATATTTCTGCCAACACAAAGGAAATTTAAAGGAAAGCAACTTTGAAATCTGTGTAATAATATTAGCGAGACTCTCTCAAGGCTGACAGAACATAAAATGGACAAAGTATAATTTAGTAAGAGTCTGCTTTGAAAAATATCTATGTAAAATGTTCTTATCCAACAGATCTGCTTCGTCTGTGTAGCCAGAGTCGTATCTGCTTATTTTGGTCACAAAAATAAGTTTTTACTGTTGTTTATCCCTTTCAGTCCTGCTGAGCCAACCCAGCTATGGGATTGGAGGAGCGATAATTGTACCAAATTCCACCTACAGTTACTCATATGCAGCCCCACAGAAGGTTTTGGAGTTGTACAGGCGTAGGGAGGCTGAGAGCAGCATCTGGCTTGCAGAATATTTATTACTGGTAGTGATACATGAGTGAGAAAGAACCCACATTGTCTCTGAGGGTACCTTTCCAATCAGAGGTGTGATTGCAACTTGGGTAGGGTACCTGCAGTAGCTTTGACCTAGCTAGCACAGCTAAAAATATTGGTGAAGATGTGACGGTGCAGGCTTCAGCACAGGCTGTACAAGCCCATCCAGAACCCTTGCTAGCCTTTGCTTGGGTCCACACTGCCATGTCTTTATTGCTCCAATGCTCAAGTTTGCTAGATTAAACCTAGCATGGATGTATCTACATGAGTTGCAATCACTCCTTGGATTGCCATGTAGACATGTACTTGGATTCTAGAGTGAGTTAACATAGCAGGGCTGGGATTTAGACAGCACCTATCTTTATTTGTAAGCTGAGAGCATATGTGTGTTGAAATTCATACGTAGGGTTGAAAAGTTCCAGAGGAGTAGCCATGTTAGTTTGTATACAGCAAAAACAACGAGTCCTGTAGCACCTTAAATAAACAAATTTCTGTGGGCATAAGCTTTCTATCTGATGAAGTGGGTTGCAGCCCAGGAAAGCTTATGCCTGCAGAAATTTGTTAGTTTTTAAGGTGCTACAGGCCTCTCATTGTTTTTTATATGTAGGGTTGTTTCTTAAATTTGAATGCTGTGTGCATTGTGATATGGGAAATAGTGTTGAGGTTGTTCAGGTGACACTAATCACGTCTTTCCCTGTTTCCAAACAATTAAAAAAGTTTAGCTTTAATGCAGATTTTGTTGACTTTCCTAAAACTGATTTTGTGTTTCCTAAAACTACAGTATTCATTGACGCCCTCCCTACCCCTTGAAGAAATACTCTTACTTCACCCTTAACTTAGGCTCCTTTTCTGAAAATCCAGGATTAACTTTAATTTTTTTAAACAAGTTTTGTAAGATTTCCTGTGACACTTTGATATCAATTATGGATTTCTAAAAGATGTAAAAATTGGTGGTCTGGACATCTCTGAATTAAGCTGGTGTGTAATCAATAAGGCTGGGTCAATAAATAGAGCACAAAGGGAATCCTAGATTAAAATGGAGAAACTGTTATGCGCCAGAGTTGCTTGCAACTGCCGGCATCCTAAGGGCACACATGGCACAGCAGTTCTGATGCTGGCTGGAATTGGAAGCTCCCTTGGAAGCATTGATGATTTTTATCACGTTTGCAGCACCAACAAGTCCACACATTGAAAAATCACGAGTCGGGCCTAATCAATAAGGAGATTTTAAAAGATGAAAAATGTGGGATTCTTTTTATTTTGGTTTCTGAGCCTTTAGGTTCACACTTGGGTCACATTTTCAAGCTATTCTCTGTGACTATGAGGGCTAGAAACTTTTTTCTTCAGTGAAAGCAGAGATTCTCACATAAAGCCTCAGCTCCTTGAGACAACGGATAAAATAAAACATCAAATAGTGCAAGAGCTGGGAAACCTGTGCTTGCATGAGATTGCGAGGCCCCAAGTCAGGACACCAATGCCCTAACCTTACATACCCATTGCAGTGATCCTGGCAAGCCACAAAAAGGCCTGAGGTGAAATCCTGGCCCCATTGAAGACAATGGTGGTTTTGCCATTGAATTCAGCGGAGCCAGGATTTCACCCCTGGAGTGTTGGGGGTTGATTCTTAGCTGATATTCAGATGCAACATATGGATGCATTCCCAGCTGGGAGCCAATTAGATGCTGTTGCAGCCTATTTGGGCCAAACACCTTATAAGAGTTATGGTGTTGTCAAAGGAGATGAAGGAGTTGTGCTTTCCAGGAGGGAAGGCAAAACGCTGTGAGAAAACACTGGAGCTGCCTGATATGCTTTGTACTTTTTGTGTTTGTTTAGTTCTCTGCATGTAAAACTGCATTGGAAGAATAATGCTAGAAATTCTTGCCAAGCTGCTATCAAACTGGATTAAACCAGTATTCCTGCAACAAAACCTTGCTGGGAGAAGGGTGATTTTTGTGTTTCACCTTGAGCCTCTGGTAAACTTTGTTCCCATTGTTCTGGCTTTGTTAGAGGGACCAGGTAGCTTTCCTGCATGACAGGAAGGGAAGGGTGGTTCAGTGGTTAGGGCACTAGCTGAGGACTTCGGAGACCAATGCTGAATTCTTTATTCCACTTCAGACTTCCTGCGTGACCTTGGGCAAGTTACTCAGTCTCTCTGTGCACCGCACCTGTAAAATGAGGGCAACAGCCCTGCCTGAGTTCACAGGGGGTGTTGTGAGGATAAAAGCACAGAAGATTGAAGTGCTCAGATACTATGGTGATGGGGACCGTGTAAGTACTACAGATGGCCTCCTGAAGGCAGTATAAATCTTGCCTAATAACTCAGAAAAATCTAACCACAGCTTTCTAGAAATGGTCAAACTCCTTGTCAAAGCCAAGAGATAAAAACACATGCATGGACCTATTTGCCAAGCAGTTTTGAGATATGATGAGTGTGTGTGTGTGTGTGTGTGTGTGTGTGTGTGTTATATTCAGAAAGTGTAAGCCACACATTTTTGATCTCTCATGTCTCCAAAACACATCTTCCCATTTGCCTGGATCTTTTCACCAAAATTCTACCCTTTTAAAAGAATTTAGACTTTCACTCAGTGCTGCCAGTTCTCATAGTTTTATCACAAGTAACGTGATATCTGTTTTACTTAAAGCCCTGGCTCTAGGAGACAAGTGATGATATGAGACTTCCAGCACGGTTGCTGACAGAAGATTGAAAGTGGACTCCAAGAGCACCCTAATGACTCAAAAACCAGAAGGCAAATAAAAAGAACCCAAAATGTATTTCAAAAACCCACAAAAACCTCATAATGTCAAAGAGAAACTTATGATTTCTGAATGTTTGGGATTGGTAATAGTGAGGATTTATGCATTTTATAAGGTGATGCAGCTACAAAATTATGCTCCGTGCATAGTGACTCCATGCAGATGCAAGGGTCCACCCAAGTGTAGTGAATGGTAATTTCAGCACCTGCATTACTACAAACTTATAAAAGGGATTTAAATTGCACTATTTCAACTCGTTGTGGGTACGGTGACTGGAACTGGAGAAAAAGGGTCAGGTTTCGGGAGGGAGAGGGATTGCGTTTGGGGAGGCAGAAGGGCCTCAGGAACGGAAGCTGGGGCTAGGCTGCGACGACACAAACACGAGAGCCTCAGCATGTAACACTGGCCTCTTGGCATGTGTAATAATTGTTCCTATTTCCTGCAACACTTAACCTGCTTGCTGCGTCGCTTATTGCTAATAAAACATGATGGCAGCAACTTATCTGCAAGAAGTTCTGGAGTGCAGCATCTGACCGCACAGATTTTAATACAAAGAGTTAATAAAGCACGCTCTGGAAGTGGCATAGTGATCTAGCTGGTAGAGAAGGCGGGGTAGTCTCATTTATTCACTGTAAAATTGCTTAGGTTTGGGTCCCTCTCTCAACTGTCAAGTCACAGCTTTCATCCTGACCATTACGGAAAAATGTTTAGTCTTACAGAACATGTTTGCAGCAATATTAGGTCACAGGAGGGTGATTTAAAGGATGAAGTGAGAACCTTAACTCTAGAGTTCCTTGCTCTTGTCAGCTTGTGTCATTACCTTTAAGTTATTTTATGTCACTTTTAAGTACTTTATTATGAGCAATAATATTCAATTTACTATAGGGTGACCAGATGCCCTTGATTGACCTAAACAGTCTTGATTCTTAATTAAATGTGTCCTTTTTACTTGCTGCTTTCTCAAAGCCAAGGAATTTAATACAGTTTTCATTATCCTGTTTTTAGCAAACATTGGTTCATATCTGACTTTATAGTTTTATTATACTGTTGGCTGTACAGTTTTAAATTGTATTATATGGGTTTCTTAAATACTATGGTTGACAATATGCACTCCCTTCCACAGTGGCATGTCTCTACTGCCTGTGTTATTACACAGCAATAATATACAATTTTATATTTTACAAACATTAGCTATAAAATATAAGACAGTAAAAGTTGGTAATTTACAAGGCTATAAATTGTACATGTGTATTTTACTGGTTTAAAAAAAATCAGTTGGCTCGGTTTTGAGATGGATTCTATTGGGTTCCAAGTAGATACAGCATATTGGTTCCATTAACACTCTGCATTGTCATGTCGTTGAGAGAGAGCGTTAAAAAAAAAAATCGACGTTTGGACACTGTTAACTGCAACAGATGTTTCCTTCATATGCCAAATCATTTTGTCTCTCAAATCATAGGAGCTCAGTACATAGAAAATGGCAAGAAAAATAGGCCAAAATCCTGCAAGCATATACACATTACTTAACTTATACATGTATGTAGTCCCAGTGATTTCAATGGCTTTAATGTTTATGGTCAGAAATTAGTATAACAAACACGTAGGCAACCATGAACTGTTTTTTCTAGCAGCTCTGTGAACGCTACATGTGGCCAAGAAAGCAGAATGTTAGCAAAAGCACCCAGAAGAAACTTTAAACCAAGTAGAGTCTGTGTATGAAGTGGGGAGGAAGTAGGAGACAGAATAACCTAAGCTTGTGCTGGGGACAACATTGTCAAAATGAGAATTTGTCACTGAGAATCTGTGGAATACATAGAAGTATCCAAAGTTCTAGTAAATTCCATCCAGACTGAGTACTTAAACACTGGTAGGAAAGAGTAGGGTCTGCTGGGATAATGTTATTTTTGAGAAGGGTGGAGTAGCAGGAGATCAGGGACATTATCCATGGACATGGATGCTGGGAATAAATGAGGTTCCAGCTCATTCATGGGTGTTTTGTATGTGTGTGCGCGTGGGTTTGATTGCTATGTAAATTCCGGGGTTGTTTTATATAATATTCTATATAAATAAAATACAACGTGTGTTTCAATTTTAAATGAAACAACCCCAAATGTACAAATCCTGGGACTCAAATTATTTTCTAAGAGAGAAGAATTTTAATGCGTCTGGTGCTGAATGCGGATGATTTAACTAGCAGTGGAGATGCCTACTTGGAGGGCGAAGTGAGACTTCTAGAGTTCCTTGCTCTTGCCAACTTGTGTCGCTATCTTTAAGTTGAAGAATGATTTCTTTTAAGTTATTTTATGTCATTTTAAAGTACTTTATTATGAGCAGTAAGTTCAGACCAAGACTACTGCATGCAAATAGTAATTTCAAACAACAAAAAAACCTCTTGTTTTTTAAATAGCAGTGGAGATGCTGACTTGAAGAGTGACTATCCTGCTGTATCAGAGCCAGAAAGAGTAGGAGGAAGTGGGTGGTGTGTATTTATGTGTGTGTGGGCAGGGTAAGAATTGAGTGGAAAAAATGAAAACCTGTGATTTGACTCAATCGTTTAGCAGTCAGTATTGGGAATTTGTTAAGAATCTGAAAAAAGGTCTGACATTTGACCCACAAGGGTTTGAGAGAATTGTTGCTTTTAAAGCATGCTCGGGAAGATATAATCTTTTCCAAATACAGTTAGTGGTTCAAATCAAAATATTCTGAACTGAGCAATTGTGTATTCATTTCATTAAAAAGACATCCATTTTTGGTTATTTCAGTTTTTGAAAGCTACCGTATGTCCACTAGCAAGTAGCTGTGCAGACTAGGGCAATGTAATTGATTGGGCATGTGTTTATTTAAGCAGCGGTAGTTCATTTCAAACCTATTCATTGTCCAGTGCAGCAACGCTGTGACATTTTTTTCCTGTGTTCCAAAACGTGGGATATACTGCTGTTCATACAACAATGCCATTAATTTTACTGAGTAGGTGCTCACGATTGATGTATTACATCATTATCGTTCGCTTCGGTTCCGTCAATGTGGTGTCATTATCATAGTTAGCTTAATTAGTATGGAAGCTCTTTAAAAAGAATGCTTCATATAGAAAAATGTTGTAAATGCACTCTTGGCTTCTGATAAAGAAACCAATCGGTTAACGCACAGCGCAGAATTTATAACACAGCTGTTGGAGTGGAAGACTGGCAAAAGGTAACATTCGTGCTTAGGGCAAGATGCTAGGAGGATAGTGAAAGAGATAGTACACATAATAGCTGCTTATCACGAACATGTTATGGCATCATGTTCTCTCTTAAACTGTGCTATGCGGGAGAAACATAGCTTCTGGGAGGTGGGTAGATAAGGCTCTGTGGTGTATGTGACTAAGATGTGGTGTATGTTGGGTGCTTTTCTTTTTCTGTATTCTGCACCTTTACATTTCCAAGAGTTCTGCCTGTGTGCAGTGAGAGCAGCCATTGTTGAATTGCTGCAGCCCCTACAGGGGCCCCGTTTACTCTTAACTGTTTTCCTTAACCTAGATGGCTGATCTATAGCTATTAAAACATAAAAGACTCCATTTCAGAACATTGAGCTTCCTGTTTTGATCAATGCATTCACTCTTCCTTTCCTTCTCCCCCTCCAGTTTTTAAGATGGTCACACAAACCTCTGTGAGGGGGTGTGCTGAATGCACGCACATTTGCTTGTGATGTTCTTTGTATGTTTTGTTTTGGTTTTTTTGCCTCGCAATTACACACAGATGAACTGTCTAATAAACAATTAAAAAGCTACCCAGAGGTTGGAATTGAATTATTGCACTTACCTAGCTGACCATGCTTACCTGCCCCTCCACCTATTATTCTTCTTAATTACACCGTGACAAGAGGGGAGCCTTCACGTTTTCCTATTCTCTTTTGAAAGCACTAGGGCCGCAGATTTGTCAGGGTAGTAAAAATGTCACCTATACCGTGACGTTTCTTTGTGCCATTATTAAACCCAGGCCATAGTCCAACCACTCTTGTCACCACAATCCAGTTCGGGGTAGGCTATCTGGTGGTGCCAGCATCAGGAAGGGAGGAAGGTCAGGGCACATATCACAGGGGGAGGACCCCATCTGTATGCTGCGGCAAGAGAGAATGGGGCAGAATGGGAAGCCAGGCCAGCCCGGCAGAACAGGAGCCACCGGTGTGGGGTGAGTGCATGGATGGCTTGCTCTTCAGCCACTACAGACATCCCATACCCCATGGGTAGGATGTCACCTCTCTTCCCCCTCCAGGGGCAGGACTTGATCTCATTCTCAGCATGCCTCCTGTGACTTTACACACCATTTTCCACTAAACTAGTGACTTTTACTAAATTTACTGTCTACTCTATGATTTTTTGCTAGAAAATGCCATGACAAATCTGCAGCCCTATAATTGTTCAAAAATCGTGAGTCTGGGCCCCTGAAGTTACAAAACGAGATTAAAAAACATAAGATTAAAAACAATGTTTTATTTAATTTGGGTTCTGTTTCTTGAGTCTCTAGGGTGCAGTTGGGTCTGATTTTTAAGCTTTTGTCACAACCATGAAGACTAGAAATGTCCTTTTTAATCAAATATGAGATTATCCCTTAGTCACTTTCCACCTGCAGCAGGGGCTTTAAGAAAAACATCACATATCATAAGACTTGACAAAAATCACAGGAGTTAGCAACTTTGACATTAAACTGCAATCAGTAGAGACCGGGTTTCCTGCAGTCCTCCGCAGTTATAAAGAATACCTTAAGTTTGTCCTCCCCATGTGCCATGGGGTATTACTAGCCAGTTGGTTATTAATAGTGGATTGAGATGACTTTTGAAAGAATAAAAAGCATCACAAGTTGCTTTTTCTTTAACAGAGACATTTTTGTAAGGATTCGTTCCTGGAACTGAAAAATTAAGTCTAAAGGGATTGATTTTAAAAGGTGCTGAGAACCTTCATCTGCCACTGAGGTCAGGATCCTGATGGCGGGATTTAGATCCCTAATTCTAGCTTCAGATGCATGCGTTAAGTGCTACTGAATGTCAGTGTGACTTGCGCATGTGCAGCAACTGTAGGATAGAGCATTAAGAGAGGTGCAATGATTCTGGGAATGACAATAATCTATTAGCTCAGATTTATTAAAACGTTTTCTGAAGGAGGTGAACTCAAAGACAATTGAAGCTGGAGGAAAATTAGTCAAAAATGAATCTGGCTCTGTTAAAGATTTTTTTTTTTTTTTTTTTGTAGTTCATTCTCGGCCTTGCAGCTGGTGAAAGAAAGACTTGTCTGCTTTCCCATCACTGGGAGGTTCAGGATTTACTGGATTTAGCAACAAAACTATAAGTGAACAGTAGACACAGTTCATATTTTATTGGCCCTAATGGACAATAAATCAGAACATTTCTGTTTGAGATTGTAAGAAACTGCAAGAAAAACTGAGGATATGGGAGAAATCTATTGACAGACCTAAAAGTCCATTCTATTTCAACAATAACAAGAGCTAACAAGCAGTGAGAATTAGAACTGATTACTTGAATATTAAACTTGGATTATGAAATATCAAGTTGGATGGTATTTTTGAAGTGGTGATTAGGAGATCCTAATACATTTATTTATAATGTTAATCAGTAATAATGTTTTAAGGAGAGGAAAAGGTTTAACCCTATTGACAGTAAAGTTGGCTCAAAAAGCAAATACAAAAATCCTTGAATATTGCTTCACATTTTAAAATGCAGATATGTTTGCTATGTTTTCTGTTTACATTCATTTTCCACAGACATTTGAACACCGGAGTTTTGTTGGCAAAATGTTTATGGAAGGCAAATGATCTAGGTACATAGGTAAAAATTCACAAAAAATAAACAGAAAATTCACATGTGTTTGTATTATCACAGAATTGCTTGTGTGGCCATCCAATCAGGGAATAGAACAAATACTATGTGACTTAACTAATCAATCCTAACTGAACAATACAACTTGAATTTCAAATATTTATGATCACTCCATAGAACAAAAATACTCAGACAGATATTCATCACATACATTTGAACAATAAATAAGTTAAACTAGAGGAAATCAATCTACTTTTGGATATTTCCTGAGCAGAAAAAGCAACTATAACCATTACACTTCTTGGTGTATTTGAGAAAGAGCGAGAGAGAGGGAGGTGTTTTATCGTAAATACTCATTTTCTATTGGCAGTGCTGTAGAAATGATTCAAATGAAGAGAATATGCAAATGCAATTTGGAATGCCATTCCAAGCACATGGAGCAGCCTGGATGAAGGCACAGACATGATTGTGGGACAAGAAAATGGAAAGGATATCAAGGCAGACTTCAGTGGTTCAGGAAAATATGTAGAATAGAGACGTGAGCAGGGACAGCATCAAGAAGACACTTGTAGGCAAGAACAAGACATTTAAAGATTGTCTTAATTGGATTTTTTTTGCCAGTGGTGGTGTAGTGTTGATCTAGTTCCATCACTGGAAACCTCTAGGGCAAGTGCACTGCACTGATGCAAACTATGACTTGCATCCGTGTAACTTACCCCACTTTGAGTAAGCTGCACTGGTCAAGTCTCAGATTGTATGCTAGTGTAGCACATCAAACATAACGAATTTCATTAGTATAGACAAAGCCTTCAGCTGAACATGGAATGCAATATGCCATGATATGATCAAGAAAAATGACTTTGGCAGCTGTATTTTGGATGCAGCAATGTAAGTATCACATAGACTTGGGGGGAGGGAATAACAACAGTCAAGGTGCGGAAGGACCAGATTGTGCATTGACAGTTTAGCAGTTGAGACAGAGAATAAGGGTCATATTATAGAGGTGCCATGTAGGCAGAAGTGACAGGATTTAGTTATGGCCTGGATGAGAGGGAAGAAGTTGAAGATGACCCTGAGGTCTCAGACTTGTGTGAGAGGAAAAATGAAGGTTTTGTTGACTGGAATGGAGAAGGGGAAGTAGTAGAGATGGTTTAGAAGGAAAGGTTTAGAGTTCAACTTTGGTCATATTAAGTGTAAAATGGTGACTGGCCATCCAAAGAAATGCCAGAAGATAGTCGGGGCTGAGAGACTGGATAAAGGGAGATAGCTCCAAGCAGGAGCAAAAGATTTGTTATTGACATAGGTTAGCTAAACCTGTGCAATCTCAGGAGATGCAGTTGAAAAAGAGGAGAGGGTGCAAGAACAGAACTCTAGGAAATTCCCGTAGATTGGGGCGTGGAGTTGAGCAGGATCTAACAGAAATTGTCTATAGACCGGATCTTCAATTTGTGTTAAATAGGATAGTTTCACTAAAGCTAATGCATCCCTTATGGATTTACAGCAGCTCAGACTCTGATCTATACTCATAAGTGGCCTGATCTAACGTTTGTTGAAGTCAATGGGAGGTGGATTGGGCCAAGGAGAAAACAAAATGCATGCTGCTTTTATGGGGAGAAAGGCTATGAAACTATTATAAACAAAGCGTTGCTGAATTTGATCTCGTTAACATGTTAAATATTTTAGTCATGTCTTCATTTTCCTGACATTTTTGCTTTAGGAATGTGAATTAATGTATGCCAGGAGAGAGAGAAATTTTAATAAATGTACAATTTTAAGGGCTTTTTTTAAAACCCACTTCTGCTAAGATGTGTAAAAGGTATTTTACTCACTATACTGCACGATATGATTACAACCCTAGGAATTTACAAGTGTTAAATTAGCCACAGTAGGACTCCTTATTGTTTCCCAATTTCCAAAGAAACATATTGAGAATTACAGTGAAAAATTGTTAACTATATGAAAGGCTGCACTATTTAAAGAAAATCTGTTCCCTGCTTCTTATCAAGATCTGTTCACATACCAAATTTCATGCAAATCAGACTTAATTTACTGTTTATTTTTGCTGCTTTGGTTGAGAACAAGAATCATCCTACATTTTAGCTCTAACTCACTACTGCAAATAGAATACTTATTTGTATAATGTTATTTGTGCATAATCTAAGTGTGATTAGGTCTTTGCACCAACATCAAAGTGAAATTCAGTGCTTGGACAAAAGATTCCTGATCAAATGTGGATAGTTACTGTATATCTTTTTATATAAATTTCTACACTCTCTCTCTCTCTCTCTCTCTCTTCAATAAGAGCATCAATCTTTCCCAACATTTACCATACTATGTTTTATGACACACTGCAGGTATATCCCTGTGCATAAAACAGGAAATTACTATGGAATTGTATACATTGTGATGTCGTGAAAGTTGTTTAATAGTGACTTTTCTCTCTCCTGAAGTCAAATATTTCTTCGGGCCTCATGGCTATAGTATCGGAGTGCTTCAAACACATTTACGGAGTTTATCCTCCCATCATCGCCCTGATGCTGGGAGGTATTATCTACATTCTACAGATTATGTCTACACCTAGGAAATGTGATTGCAGCATGATTACTTAAGAATGTACCCTGGGTCCCAAGTGGGCGTGGCTAGCCTGTGCAACAGCCCATGCTGTCACTGCTTCACTGCTCTTGTTGCTTGAGCTAGCTTTGATCTAGCTAGATCAATGCTAGCTCAGGTATGCAACCCATTCTGCAATCACACCTCCCAGTTGAAGTGTAGACATACCCACAGATGGGAAACTAAGGTACTGAGAGACCAATGATTAGTTCAGAGTCACACAGAAAGCCTGTGAGTGCGCCAGGAATTAAAAGAAAGATCATCCTTCCTCTCTTACACTCTGATCTCCGCACGCTGTCATCTGGTCTCTCTGTTCTCTGGTAAACACACGGAAAAGCCCTCATTCTAAATACCCTTTGGTATTAAGTGCTAAAAATGTGTTTACATTGATATTATAAGTAATTGCTACACTGGTTAGCTTTATTGAAATCTCAAATGCTACATCAATCAAAATTACACAAACTGTGTATGACACAGCATTAGTGCCAATGAAGTAATCAAATACCTAGGCTATGGTCAAATGTGAAAAAATCAGGGGTGTGCCAACCCACTTAACAATAAATCAAAACATTGAAAACTCAGAATACACATGTTCAACTAAGCAATATTAATGACTAATTCAGTTGTTAGAAGATACTTAATACAAGCTACTCTTGGTTCTAAGAAATTATATATTAGCAAATTAATTCATTGCAACATAACACCACTATTGGTTAAAAAATCGAAACATGCATAGTCCTATTCCCTAAACATACAATATTTGTTTTGTATTCATACTTGGATTTATTGGTCTTAGGGTGCATGTAGGAAAATTTAAATGATGATACCATCAAAAAGTCACTAATCATTGTTAGCACAACTAAAATACACCTTCATCAGGCAACGGCCCATATAAACCAAGGACTTTTATGCTAGGCTCTGAAATTCAGCTGCTTCGTGTTTAGAAGAGGAAGATCAGAATTGAAGTCCTCCACTAAGATCCTTGCTTACTTCCTCAAGATCCTTAAATCTGATGACAGGCTGTTTGAATGTTTCAACTGACTTCAACTGTCATGGTGGAGCACAAGGAGAGAGAGATGACTTTTGATATAGCTAGTGCTCAGGTAACAGAGAGGGCTTTATGGATCAATGTCTACTCTTTGGATTGCATTCAGAAATGCAAAAAGAGCTAATGGAGTCTTTGGAGTACTGGTGTAATGTGCTGGCAGCAGCGAATACCTGTAAGCAAGGAAGCTTGTTCTGAACCAGCCGTAACCTTGGAGTGGTCTTCAAGCATGGCCCCACGCAGGACATATGATAGCAATTGAGCCAGTGACAACAGCATGGATAACCACAAGTGAGAAAAAGGGTAACACCAAGCTCTATTGAAAAAGATACCTCTGGTCGTCCAACTTGCTTTCGTATAGAAAAGTGGAGACACCATATAGAATGGTAGCTAGATGCATAGAAATCACCTTGGATTCCTGCAGCAAAAATATAATAATTCTCTACAGTTGAAGTTGTCAGCAATTTTTTACAAAGTCACCAAGAAACAGGTTAACCTTAAAATGTACCTGGGCTTTGATATAGAATCTCAGCCATTCTCTTCCTTTTTTTTGCTGTAGTTTTTCTATCATACTTTTTTTCCAGCGCTTATCTAAGGAACAGCCCAAAAGTGGAGGAGGAATATTTCTGTTGGGGAAAGAGTGTAAAGAATGTCATCCCCAAACACCATCTGAAAGAAAGTTGTAGACCTGCAGCTGTGATGATGGAAAGAACATAATCAGCTGTACGAATAACAAAATTATGGCTTTGCTATGGGGTTTCTCTTTTGCAATTTCATTTTGTTCTTCTTCTGGGACCCCCGTGAAACATTAGCTGTTCAGATGCAGTGAAAATGGCCCTGCTTTATCTTGAAGACCTGCATGGTTGGTTGGTTTGAGTTTTTTTTAGCAGGAAAAAAATTACTCCCTGCTGTGAATGAGTAATATTGGGCATCACAAAAACACTTTGCCACTGGTTATGGCTGTATTTGTTGCTGACTTTTATGGAGTGACAAAACAGTGAATTACTGAGATCATTTTAAAACAGTAATAAAGCCTTGAACAACAAGACTTTTGATTACTTGGCCAGCAGAGTTTGAGGTTGGAGATTTGTATCTGTGACGTCCTGCTCAAGGAACCCAGAACTATGAGCCAACGTGTTACCCCTCTTCCTTAGCAAGAGTGAGAGCTTTACTGCTGCTAAGCTGTGGGACAGTGTCCTGATGTATCCGCTTGTCTGCCTTGCCAACAATCTCTTCAAGACTCTGCCAGTCTAAACCATGCTTTGCAGGTGAGAATCAATGAGCTGAGTCCCAGTTCCTGGGTTCCCCAGAGATGTCTCCCTAGAGTGTCCAGTTCTCTCATTGGATAGTCACAGAAATGAATAGGTCTGCAACCTCTAAAGAGACAGAGCACACATCAGCCTGTCAGGCCAGCTGAAGACTTGTACTTCACTTGAACACACAGCACTGAGATGCTTTTGAAGTAAAACAAGAATAAGTTTAATAACAAAGAACAGAAATCCATATAATACTAAGCAGGAGAAAAAGAGAGAGGTATGCTTACAAACAAAACAAAATAAAACTTGCTTTCTACTGACTAAAACATAAATCTTTAGCAAGCTACAATCTTTGCCTGAGCAATTTTCTGACTCACATCAAGTTACCAGTAACTGCAGCCCTCCAGGCTGGGAAAGCCAACGTCCACAGAATCAAAGGGTGCTGTTCCCTGAGTGATGGATAATGAAAAATGCTTTCTTGCTCCCTCTCTATCACCCGAAGTCCCTTGTCTATGTCTTAAGAGCCAGGAAAGATTCCGAGGGTGGAGACTCTGTCTTCTGGTGTGCTCACTAAGCTGCTGCTTGTCAGCTTGATGGCTTTGTTTATCGTATATGTAAATGTACTATCATTGTCTTCTGCCAGTAATCAAGCTGACCAGACAGATAAATACACATCCTGTTGTCTAGGGCTGGCGGGGCTTAGGCACTGCCTCCCAAATGTATTTTAAGAACATATTTCCACCACGTGTGTATAACTCTTTGTACACAACCCATACATACATCGTGCAATGATTTTTTGGGACCACTGTGCCAGCAGTTTACATACGATGCTTTACAGGACACCTGTTAGATACATGTTTTGACAGCAGTGTGCTGGGAGTATGTCAGGTCTGATATGAGATCAAGTATGGTGGGCCCTTTGCCACTCGGCACTGAGGCGCTCCCAGTATCACAGTGGCCACTTGTAGAAACTAAGGTGTTTAAACCACAAAACAGCTACTCTGTTGGAGATGGATCTTCTTAGTTCTGGAAACAGAATACCATTTAACAGGCAGATATAGTGACAAGCCCTCAGAACTGGAGCATAATACCCTCTTTTGAGACACCAGTGCAGACAGTGGTTTGCTATTGGTAGGCATCTATCTGGAAAATACATAACAGAGCTAGCCTACAGGAAATGTGTGAACCTCTTCATCCATTTGTCAGAGGTGAGAATTCAAGTGTAAAGTCTAACTTTGAGCTATCCAAAGTGCAAAATTGTTTGCTACTAAATTATTCCAAGGGACTGACTACAGACCTTTCCCTGTCTGAGCTTAGTAACTATTAAGATTGAAAAGTGTGAACAGTAACTAGATCACAGGCTACTGTTTCTGGTGGATTTCCTCTCAGAGTGACCCCAGAGTACTCATCTACCCTGAAGGCTTTCTCCTCTCACCCCAAGTGTTCCACCCATCCTCCAAAACGTCTGTGTGGAGTCATTGTGCGAGGGAACAAACTAGTTTGAGAGGCAAGATGGTACTGATAAAGACAAGCATGCTGAATGGTAATGTAATTTCACAGCAAGCTGCTACGTGCTCAATGCAACAACACTTTATAAGTGAAAAAATTAACGGAAAACTCTGCTGGCAGCAAGAATGGTAGCTATAACAGGTCATGTTGGCCCTGGAGGTATAGTTCAGGCAAAAGCACTGCACGGTTCTGCTCTGTAACTACCTGTGTATCCATATAGCCTGAGGAGAGTTAAGGGAGCCTGTAAAAAGCAGAAGGGAATCAAAGCTCCTATGCAGTACTATAAAGTGGACTCAAACAATCTCTCATTTTCTATTTTAACACCTTCTTATAAGATTGACAATAATTTTTCTGTTCCTGATGGTTTTGTCCTTTTGTCATCAGGACAACCATGATTTCCCTCCCATCCAACCCCTCCTTTTCACCCTCTGTGGCTATCAGACTTTATTACAAAGTAGAAAGCAACATGGTTCAGATTAATTTTTGCCTTTGTTTTTGTACCAACAGCACTATTGCTATAAATCTACCAGAGAGCTAACAGGATTGAATTGATTAGTGCTATGTGTTCAAGTTTCATCCCAATGAGGCATACCAACTTTGCTCCTGATGGGAGCCTTACGTTCCGTTGATTTTAAATGTAAAATAATTGATGGCAGCACAGCAGGCATGATATTGGAACAGTACTGACAGAGTTAATTTGCACTACGGCTGGTGCCTGCCTTGTCTCTTGCAGCAGAAGAGCAAAATTATTGTGAGGTGATCATGTAGAAACAAATAGTCACAATTTTGGGAGTCATACCATCTTGAGCCAGTAGTGATCCTGTAGACTTTCAAGTCTGCGCCTGGGCCTTCAGCCTGCCAATTAGGAAAGTTCAGGTCAGCAAAACACTCATTATACTGAGTTTCAAAGAAGAAATAGAAATATTCTGCTCTTAGCTAAACCTGAATAACTCCATTGATTGCATGAATAGAAGCTGCTTCCCGTTGTGCAAATGTAGAATATAACTTTAAAAACTCCTTAAGTTGGAGACAGGTTAGATGTCGTTTGAATTTGTTAATTCAGGGTCCATCCGAGCTTCTCTGAGTTGTTGGAGGCCACATCTTATGCAAACCAGGAAAAGAGAGGGCAGCACAAATCATCAGGGCCTCTGGGGAGAACAGAGTGTGTTTCCAGTTGCTATCTTGGTGACAGATTCTCCATGCTGCTTGCTGTAACCCAAAGCATCCTAAAGCTGGCTTACCCATACCTTTGAAGATCATCCATGCATGGTGGGGCATGGAGTCACCATAATGACCACTATACCACATCCTCCTTGTTCCTGGTGTGAGAAACACTCAAGGAAAGGGCACCAGGTTGTCACTTGGCAGGAATTTTTGTTTTTCATTGTGGCTATGTCTCCTGCCTCTCCTACAGAGCTTGTACGTGCTGCATCAAGCCTCAAATCAAGAGGCTTATCTTGAGATGTGGTTTCTCCCTGTGAATTAAGTAGGTTGCATTAACATCACTTCTAGCATCTTCTGCCACAAGTGGGTATGGACCAGAATTCAGATCCAACATGTGGGATGATGGGCTGTCAGAAGATTTCTGTTATTTGTGGCCAGCACTTGCACTTGTGGCCTGAATTTTTCTTCTGTCACACCATTTTACACAGGTCTTATATGACTACTTTTCAGATATTCACTGTTCTAAATATTATGCAAATGATTTAACACACTGTTCAAATGCCCCAAGATGGTGTAGGTACCTTTATCAGTTTAAAAGGAAATCAAATACAAAATAGAACAGGAAAAGCAGATAAAACAAGAAAATAATAACACAGAGAAAAATGTGATAGTGTGTGTAAGATTATTTTACATTAAAGGACTGAGTGATGGAATAGAAGCAGGACCTAGACAAGATAAAATTAATGTGGTGCACAAACCCATTAATCAGACTTAGTGTTGTATGCGTAACATTATGCACCTTACAGACCGAGCAAGAATATAATATAAGGTGTATAAATATATCTGGAAATTTATGGAAAATATGTGGGCTAATGTGGTTAGAGAACTGAGCAGCAGGATCAAAGGGCATCTGAAATTAAAATCAGTGATTAGCAAGCATGGAAACAAAAGTCTCTAGAACACTGGAAATGACAATTTTGTAATGCTGGCAAAGGGACCTCTTAAAGGCGCACAGTCATCAAAAGAAGGTGTTTTCTCATAAAAACTTCGTGGTTAAGCAGTTTTGCTGAGTAAGGATGGCAAGTTATAGTCAAATCCCCATGCCAGCTACTCATTGTTAGTTAACATATACCTGCTAGTTAATGGACAATTAAAGAAAAGAACCATTTAAAGGATTTATCTGGATAATTAGGTATGGTAAGTGTGTTACTTTAGAGCATTACAGAAATAGAAGTCACTGAGACAGAAAACCATATGGGATGCCTCTGCCTAAAGACAATGAACATAGTAATTATCTATTATTGATTATTAAACTAAAGTAATAAATCTGTAACATAAAATAGTTGTCTAAAGCCTTTTTTTGTTGTTCCATGACTTAATTTTTTTGAGTGCATTATACTGGACTTCATTTGAACACCGTTTTATGGCTTTAATGGTTACAGGGTTTCACACGAGGCAATAAAGTGAATTATGGAGAGGTATTAACGTTTTGAACAGCTGGAGATTGGATTATTTGGTCTCTTGAGCTTTGGATTTGAAAGTTTTTATGTGCATGTGATCTGTTTTTCGAATCTGAAGCCCTTAAATTTTTAAACCACCTAAAAGCTACTACAAACAACAATAATGCTGTTATTTAAGTTCACGGAAGCAAGGAAATTCTGACTAAGGTTGAAGCCCTTTGCTTAACTTGCTCTCTTAGACATTTCCTTAGTGGTGTTTGCAGAATGTAAGATGGCACACTCATCTAAGGCAGTAGAAATGTCTATAGTAGACAAATTCTGAAAGGTCTTAATGTTATAATAAAGATAATCACTAGAGACAGGCAAAGCTTATGCAAAAATTTTTCACCAGAATTTTACATGAATTCGCGTCTCCCTCACATTTTGATTTTAATTCAGTTTTAGGGGACTGAAAATGTATTTGCACCAAAACATCTGAATGCTCAGAATCCATTTTTTTGGGTGTGGACCTTCACACCAGAGTCCCAATTTCATCTTTGTCACTGACTAAGTAATATTTTGCATATGAAAAACACTATACAAGGATTTGGTTGCTAATAGCTCCACTACCATTTGAGAGATGGGGACGTTGAGGATCAGAAAGGTTAGCTAGTTTGTCCATGGTCACACAGATAATTGGTGTTTAAATCAGGATTAGAAGTCAGTGGCTGATTCTTTTGAGGTTGATGCAGCTATGTGGCTGCAAAAACAGTGTGAATGAGAAGAGAATTTCTTTTGGGGATGTTAGAGGAGAAATGAGCTCAGCTCCCTAAACAACGAGATATAAGGCATTCCAGACAAGCTGTTCAACTTCTGTGTCCCCACTTACTCTACTTGTATAATGGAATATTATCATTATTTGTATTAGAGTAGTGTCTAGAAGCCCTGAAGGAGATTGGTGCCCCATTGTGCCAGGCACTGCATAAGCATATAATCACTGCCCCAAAGAGCTCATAGTCTAACTAGACAAGACAGACAAAGGATGGAAGGTGAAAGGGGCTCAGAGAGGTGAAGTGACTCGCCCGTGATGAAACAGTGGGACAATGGCAGAGCCAAGGTTTGTATTCAAGTGTCCTGGCTCCCAGGGTCGTGTCTTAGTTCCTAGACCACGGTGCCCTCCCTATAATAGTTATCGACATGCATGAGTGTGATGGTAAAAATCATTGCTTTCCTTTATGTGACTAATGAGTCATCAAAAGATTGAAATAACATATCTGGGAGCCCTATTATTATGCATAAGACAAGGATTCAGGATACCAGGGTTATAGTTAGGACATCAACTTGCAATGTGACCTTGTGCAATGCACTTCAGTGCCTCAATTACCACCGTTTGTACAATGGGGATCCTATGGAATCTCCATTTGGAAAGAGAATATTTGTAAAGCTCTACACAGGCAGAAAATATTAGTTAATCTATGGCACAGATGGACCTTGACTCCAAGCAAGGTGATGGATTTACTAAACTCTGTAGTTTTTAGGGAACACCATTTTCTCCTCTACAAGTACCTTTTCCAAAAACTGGAGGTGCAAATATTTGTTTGGAAGGGGCATTTCCACCTGCTACATCCACAGACAATCAGGGGGAAAAGAAGTTGCGTGACATTTTATCCAAAAGTGTTTAACTTCATAAAATACTTTGGTTTTGCAGAAATTTCACTAGCTTAAAAAAAAAAGGCAAATATTGATGGAGGGAAAAATCTTCATTTGGAAAGAATCTCCATTCTAAGGATCACTGAGCACTTCATTAGTTTAATACCTTTGCTCAGCCCTAATTTTATCCCCACTATACAGAGGGGAAGTTGAGGCACAAAGAGGTTGTAATGTACCACAGTCACATGGTGAATCTGTATCAGAGACAGGAAATCCCCCACTTCTGTGCCTTAAGCTCAAGGCCTTCCTTCTGTGTGCTGTGACTGTAACACATTTGAACATAATTGTTCATAGGTTTATTTTCCTTTCTTTTTAAATAAGTAATTAAAAGAAAATTAGAAAGCTAACAAGCTGTTGACAAGTGCTATAGGGTCTAATGCTTTCCTGAATCCAGCATCCTGTCATTGGGCCTGTGGAGATTTATTTTTTGCCACATGAATGGCATCAAAGGAACTGTACTACATAAATACTGGGACTTTTAGCTCTCCGGGTGGGAGTTCAATTACAATCTCTAAATTCAAACCAGGCTTTCTGACAGCCTTGAACTTTCAGGAGACCTGAACAAAGTTTCGAACAAACCTCAGGTGATGGATGCTGGAAGCCGTACGAAATGTGATGGTTTCAGTTGGGGGCTTATCTGAAACCAAGCAAAAAACATGGCTGCATTTCACATTCAATTCACCTCACTGTAGAAGATTACACAAAACCCTACAGACTATGTCATTTAAGCCTTTAGAGTGAAATTCACCTCACGCAAGCAGCTAAACAAAGCCTACTTGCCACCCAAGTTCCAATTAAACCCTATTTTTGGAAGACATAAGTGGTTCATCGGCCTTGTGGCAACCCTTTGGCCAGGAGCGTATTTCACCGTGAACACAGGGTTTAATTCAGTTTTCTGTACTATTAGGGCCTATTATAAGTCTTCTGCACTGGGGTGAATTTCATTGTGGGTTTTTGGCTTTGCTTGATCCCTAAACTCTAAGCAAACCTTAATTACTCTGAGCATCCCACAGATCTAACAGCCACTTACATGACTTTCATTACAATAAAGTTTGTTTTTCTGTAAGGAGCTAGGGGAAAATCTTCTTTAAAAAAATAGTTTGGTGTTGCATGTTACACACCCTCAGCCTTAGAAAGTCACTGCTCTGTGTAGTCAGGAAATTATTTTACTGTTATACACACCTTGACTATGAACGAGGAAGTGTGCTCAGGTTGTTAGATATAGGGATTGTGTCCCAGATCCTGAAGGGTATTTAGGCACCTACCTAACACTGACATGTGAGTTAGGGGCCTAAATACCCTTCAGGATCTGGGTCTGAATATCTGGAAACATGGGGACTAGTCATTACCTTGTGGACACACAAATTACTTAATTGCTCTGTGCCTCAGTTTCCCCATTTGTCAACTGAGGACAGAGATGGTTATCCTCCTTTGTAAAATGCCCAGAGAGAGCATTTTGAATTTAAAAAAGGTGCTAAATATTACATTATGACTGGAATGTAATATTTCTGTAAAAATACATTTTTAAAGCTGAAAATAGCAAAAAAATGAAAAAGTCTGCAAATTTTTTCATGCCTTTTTAAACAAAAGTAATTGAATATTTTAGCAAACTTTATAAAACATCTGTGATGGGATATTCACACACCCCCCACCTGCCTTGAGAGATTGTTAAGGCAGACTGAGAAGGGGGCTAATTAACCCAACAGGCCACAGGTGAAGGGAATCTGGTGGCTAAGCAACCCCCTGATGGAATGAAGAAGCTCAGCTGAGGAAGAATGAGCCAGCCTGAGACTATAAAGATAGGAAATTGGAAGCTAAAGGGGCTGCTGGGAAAGTCCATAGATATTCCCTAGGAAGAGGGCTTGGAGCTGGTACACCTAGAGAGGAGGGGAACCAGGGATGGTAGGAAGCATCCCAGGGAAGGAGCAGTGAGCCTGGGAGAGGGCGAGGCCAGATCTACTGAGATGAGCGTCCTGGGAGTGGACCCCAGAGTACAGGGGGGACCTGGTTCCCCTATGAGCCATTGAGGCAGTGAAAGGAAAGGCTGCCTAGGACTGTTACGGAGATGGGACTTTGATACCCTGGAAGGGAGGGGACTGCTGGCTGTCCTGGGTGGGGACTGACTCATGAAGAGGACTCTGCGGTTCTGAGAGTGAGAGAGACACGAAGTGACAGCATGCAAACCACAGAAAGCAGTAACCCCTCTCCTCAAGAGCTAATTCCCAGAATGATCAGGAAGAGGCATCGGACCAACGGTGAGTGGTTCACTCTGTGATGACATTGAAATGATTATAGAACATTTTCATTTACCTAAAAACAAAATGCTTTTCAGTAACTGGAGGGTTTTGATGATTACTTAGCTAACAGCTTTGATAACCCTTGTCATTCATCATATTAACTAAATTATGAAAAATATTTTAAATGAAGAGAAACTGGGTCATATTATGCCTTCTGAAATGGAAACAATTTAAAAATAATTCTCATTATTTAACACACACAAAAATTCTTTGGTTAGCTCTAATGGTTACAACATGCAATGTGCAGATGTCTTTTGGAAGCATCTGTAGTCTTGAAAGTACTGATAGTACAGAGGCCCAAATCTTGCAACAGTTATTCAGGCAAAATTCCCATTGAATTCAATAGCCGTTTTCACAGGTGGCAGGAATTAGCCCAAAAGAGATTTGCAAATATTCTAAGCACTTGTGACTTTTTTTTTCACCATGTTTGCTTAAAAGTCTTGTTGATACAGTTTTACAGTAGGTTACAGCTATGACTGCTCCCAGGTCACGTGGTCCTGAGGGCGATTTAATTTGTACGGTATTGCAGCATTAAAGAGAGCTTGTGTTACAAATGCTCTAAGATGCAAAGTTCTTGACGGTTGATTGAGTGAAATGGTTTGCTAAAATTTTCCAAAATATTTTCTCCTGTTGTTGTTATGGTAGTGCCCTGAAGCTCCAATCAATGCCATGCACTGTGCATGTATAATCAGTCCCGCACTGAAGAGCTCGCTGATTGATACGCAGATATTCTAGTGAGACTTGTCTAACTTTGGACTTCACTGACTGGACTAATGGTGCAATCAGCTGCTGCTGAATGCATGTTTTGCATGATTGTTGATTGCCAGCAGTTTGCTATACAACAATTTTTTTCTGGGCGTTTGTGAGGGGCCGTCACTGATTCAGTATCTTGGTTGCTCTTCCCAGAAGCAGACAAATAGTGTTGCTTCCTGGGATGGTATAGGTGATAAACCCAGTGATGTGCAGAAAGGCTACTTACAACCAAAAGGAGCACAGGAATGGAGAGCAAAGGAGTGTGAAATTGGATTTAATAATCCCACTTGAGGGTGGCGGATGAGCTCTAAGCCAGGCCCCCAAGTTTGGGTACGGCCTAGTAAGAAGAGCTACTGGAACTGCTGCCGGGGGAGTGAGGCAGAGTCTTTGCTTTTATATGAATAATAAGGATGTCATCAGCCACTACATTATCATCCCTTTCAGCTAAACCCTCACGCTTCAGCAGATACCACAACCTCTAGCTAGTTGTGGTTATTGCAAAATTGTCCATTTTACACCTGCATGTGATACTGGTCACTGATGGAGCAGGATACCCGGTGGACGGCTGGTACTATCCAGTAAGGAAGTAACTCTGCTCTCATTGTGACAGTCTGGGGAATAGGTCTGTGTCCATTTACAGCTTCCTTTTTGTCACTATGATGGTAACAGTCCTTCTGATTTAGATCATTCCTTGGGTAGCAGGGACCTGACAAGATAGTGGACTTTATTTTTTTTTTAAAACTATTTGCCTAGCAATAGCACAGAGAGGCTGGAGCATAGAAGAACAGAATTCTTTTAAAAGGAGACCTGCTGGGTGAGTAAGGTAGTCGGTCCCTCAGGAAAAACCAAGGACATGGCTGGACACGTTAGGGGAGGAGGGACATGCTTTCCCCCCAGGATACTAACCAGTCCTTAGGGGTCTCAGGGATGGTGAGAATTTTGAGTGGGGGGATTGTATTCAGGCATTCAGTGTCTTGCCTAGGTCTGTAACGCCCTGCGCTGTCTAGGAATAGTGTGTGTGTGTGGTTTAAATTCTTTTGCAAAACCTGTGCTCCCTATTGTAACTGCCAGGTATCCCTGAAGAGTTAACCCAAATGAAGGCCTTTACTTGTAGAGGTTTTTTTAATCTTGTTTAAAAATTCAGTGTTTATATTTTTTAAAAACACATGGAAAATAAGTACTAACTGAAAATAAAGGGCCAGCAGGTGAGGCATGCCCAGCACTCCTGGAAGGGAGTGGGAGCGGAGCCTTCTGCACGTCACAGGCCTGTGGCTGCAGCGGTCGGGTGGTTGCAGCTGCGTTCCCTGGCTGGGGCTCTGCTAGGGAGGAGCTGGGTCTGGGGAGCTCCGTCCCTTGCCAGAGGTGGGTTAAACCGGAAATACTTGCTTTTTCAAAACATGAGAATTTTTTTGTGGGGGGAGGAATTCAGTAAAACCTAAAAACAAAGGCCTTGGCACTAAACCAAGGTGCTTGTGAGGGTGGAGATCTGGGGGAAGTGTGCAGAAAGGGGTTGTGAAGGCTGAGAAGGTCCAGCACTGGCCCTCAGGACTGAGACAGTGACTCGACTCTACCCAGACCCAGGTGGCTGAAAAGTACCTGGGATCCCAAGATTGGGTCTGATGATAAGGTGACCAGATGGGAAGTGTTGAAAATCGGGATGGGGTGGGGGGTAATAGGCCTCTCTATAAGAAAAAGCTCCAAATATCAGGACTGTCCCTATGAGATCGGGATGTCTGGTCACCCTAGATTATAGAAGCCTGGTCATCTGTTAGGGGGACTCAGCCAGGGGTGTGACATCCATTGCTGCTATGGCTTTGTATTTAAGCATGTGTTCCTGAGAAGGGTTGCTGTCACTGGCTGGAGCTATTGCTGCTAGCTGAGAATAGCTACAGCTGCTGTGTGTTAGCTAATGCCAAGGTGTGTGAGTGTCAGGTTAGGGGGATCTGTTTGATTGCTTTTGAAACAGCTCTATTATTTCTATAGAGAGACTGCATCCTTTCAAATTTAGGATCCGCCCCGTGCAATCCTTGCAAAATAGATGAATGAAAATGTCTTAGTGTATTTATAGTAATGATGGCCTGTAATTTTGTGACCCAGCCTAGTTTTCCATGAGAGGCAATAAAACTCTTCTATTGTAAATCATCTGGAGTGTGAAATGGGACTGTGCTAAAGGTGAGATGTTTAGCCATTGATTTTGTTTGCTTTTTGGTTTTTAATCCGATATAAGGATGCCCAGATATTTGAAATTCCCTTGTATTGAGCATTGATATTTGGCACTTTGATTTTTTTTTCTTGGACTCTTTCTCTGAATGAAAACTAGCTTGTATTGTATTTACATAAATGGATTTTTTATTTTTATTGAGAAGTTAGCTTCTGTGTGTGAGATCTGGTTCTCTGTTGCTGTTCAATGACTAAGTTTATTCAGCACTTTGAGCCCCATTGTTTTACATATGTCCCGCAAAGCTCTTAAAAACTCTAGGCAGGTTTGATTTTGTTTTTTCAGTTAGAGGTTTTATTCAATGCTGTTTGCAAGGCCATCTCAGCAGCTTAACAGAGTTCTTGCTCCCACCATGTTTTACTGACTCACCCCCATTTTTTCCAGATGTTAAGCTATCTTGGCCTCATTTCTGTAACCTCCTGGATCAAGCCCTCAAAGTACCTCAGAGCTTTCTGTATGAAGCAGGCTTAGCTGCGACCCTTGTGCTGGATGGCAATGTCATAGCAAAAGGATTAAAAATGATACATAAATAGTAGCTATTGATGGTATATTTATTTTAAATATCTTGGCAACCAACTGAATAAAAGAAATACTGAGCATTTTCCTCTTGGGTAGGTCAAATTGAAGTTTTAAGCTACGCAGCATGTACCTTTTGAACCACGTTTTGGTACTTCTATTTCTTTTTACTAAAGATGCATGGTGTAAGACAAGATCAGGCTGAAGCAGACAAGAGTCTGGTCTGTCTAATGATTAGAGCCGGGGACAGGGAGCCAAACCTCCCTGGCTCTATTCTTGGTTCTGCGGTGGACTTGCTGTGTTCTCTGCTTGCTTATCTGGCAACGACACGTCCCTGTTATAAGGATAGTCTTTGTGCTGTGTAATGCGAATACCTGTGTTCACCTCGAAGCATGCTCAGCATGAGATCAATGACTACAAAAGCCTGACCAGTTTTGATTGGCGTTAGGTGCTTGTGCAGCTAATGGAAATGCTGTCCTTACTTCTACCTATTTCCTGAGTGCTTGCTAAACATTGTTTACGTCACAGGAGATATGTGGAGCTTGATTAGTTGTCGGTAAAACCTTCTGAGGTCCTTGGATGCAAAGTATTGCATAATGCCATGCACGACTGACTGAGCTCTGGGGACTGACCTTCGGTAGTAACTCATCAAACCTGTTTTCTCTAGCTACTGCTAAGTGCTGGAGGTCTCTGTGGGGCAGGGTAAAAAGGGGGCAAAGGCAAGAGGATGCAGAAGAAGAGTGATGTGGTGAGATAAAAAAGGGAGGGGCAGCTCTGTCGGTCAAAGAAGGGAGAAAGGAGCAGCTAGGGCATGTAATATTAATTATAGTTAAAGGGAAGAGGAGCTATGCAGGGAGAAGGGGGGAGCAAAGAGGATCTGAGCTGTGTGATACTGGAGATTTGGGTGAAGTAGGGTAGAAGAGAGAGGCAAGGGGAAACTCCATTCCTGGCCATGCCCACCTATGAGCTAGGTTTCCTGGGATCTAGGGGAAACTATATCTAAAATGAGCAGTATCTAATGGGCAGAGGTTCAGGTGGTTTGAGACTGCCATGCAGTATTCCCCTCTTCAATAAATTGAGGGTGGTGGTGAGGCCGAAGGAGTTAGCCTCAGTTGGCCCACAGGTAGCAGAAGGAGGGGTCTAAATACTAGCTTGGGAAGGATGGAAAGGTCTAAGCCACATCAAGAAGTGATGCACCGGATGGCGGGGGTGCAAGAACAATTCATATAGTGGGGATGCTGAGAGCCATTGAACCACACTGTTAACCCATATATAATGGAAACCCCTGACAGCCAAGGGCAACATCCCCCTGTAACCCTAGTTCCAACACCTATGCTGGCCGAGTTTTTTCAGGTGCTATATGGGGGTATATGAACAGGATCTAGATAAGGCCTTCAACAGCTTCTGAAGTCTAGATCTGGGTCTTGCTTATAGCTGGCTGAAATTTTTTCAAGAGAACTGTTTTCTGTTGGAAAACGCAGGTTAGCCTAAATCTAAATGTTCCATGGGAATGTCTATTTTGATGGAAGAAGGCTGAAACAAATAACTGACTCTCTTGAATTGTTCTGATGATCTTCGTTTCACTTCTATTCTTTTTCCTGATTTTTATATCACATTACATTATAAATATTAAATGTATAATTACATTTTTATACATACATAATTCATACTTTATAATGTTTAGACACTTTCAAACTGAAATGTCGCAATGTTTCCAAATTGACTTTTTTCCCACAGAATTTTGGATTGAGGAATTTTGAAATTTTGATGTTAGTTTCCTGTCGAATAGCAATTTAATTTTCCAACCATATCGAGCCTTGGACTATTCAGATCTGGATAGTACCCACCTCTGCTAGTCAAAGTTAATATTCAGGGCCCTGCAGCTAAAAAGCCTCTCTTGCACATAAGAACCTGACTTTCTAATCATGTGACTCTGAGAGAAATGAACACAGGGCTGGGACTCAGGAGGTTCTCTGTTCTAATCCTGGCTCTGCCATTGACTCCATGTGACATTTACTGTCTTGTTTCAGCTTTTGGTCTATTTCCCCAAATTTTAAAAATTTGGTTTGTATTTCTTACTCACTTACTTCATAGGTGTGTTACCAAATAGTTAAAAATGTCTGTACGGAGCTTTGGACATGTCAAATGCTAAGTGTTAATATGTTGGGAGAACAAATGTTTCTTGGCCCACATCCAAGCAGTCCTAAAAGGGTGTGGCTCATCCCATATGGTCAGCATCTCTGGCTCAGTAAGTACTTCAAAGGAGGCTTTTTATACCTCACAGAGAAAATGTGGATGTGACAGCCACATCAGCAGCACAGCATGAGCTGTGATCTATTTTTTTTCTTTTTTTAAATTCCCCTCTGGAAGATAGTATGCAGAAGTGGTTCTTTGCTTTAAAGAACTCATGCCTGCCCTCATTCTTCTGAGGATTGTACCTGGTTGTGCTAGTCCTCCAATAAATAGTCTGCAGAGAGCCTGTGACAGTAGTCAACTGGGGATGTGTAAGCATTATCAAAGTGTAACTTGCACGTTGGTGCAATTCATTGCAAGTGTAACTGTGGTTCTAAATCTTAGTTGTGCAGACAGGAAATAGGGTGGGATCTATGCACATGGTCAGTGTGACTGATCCAAGTCTCTAAATGAAAACATTAGCTTCGCCGGGGCTTAGTGCTGCCTTCGCTGCATGGTTCCATGCTTGATCTAGCTCAGACGACTCAGATTTACAGCAGGCTAAACTGTAGTTCTGGTTTCTCAACAACTGTTACAGAAGTATGAAGCCGTGTAGAAAAAGTTTCTTACAGATTGGAGTTAGCTGCTTCTACTGTTGAGTTGCCAGGAGTTGGCAACGCAACAGTTCAAGCAGCGAAGACTTCACTGGGGTGGATGGACAAATGGACGCCAGCTGTTTAGGTGGCAAGCAGCTGCACACTGGCATGTATTTGGATGTTAGGACCTCTGTTTCCCCACTGCTACTGTCACTGACACTGCTTCGGCTCAGATGCATAATAATTACTGGCTTACAGGAAATAACGGCCTCTGGATGGCCTTTGAATGGTCCTGAGTAGAGCAGTTATGAAAATTAGGCCCCAGGCACTTAGTCTTGCACTAATGAACACCTAGCTTTATGGCCATGACAAAGACTGATACCACCCAGGAGTGTCTAATTGCACAAAGAGGTGCATGTTAGTTGCAGTTGGCAAGCCAGGAGTCAGGCTGAGAGGGGGTCCATTATTTTCATTGTGCTTAGCAAGCTTACAAGAAAGGATGTTACAGTAAAAATATGGTATTGAAAGTAATAAGCTCCTAAGTATGAAATTAACAAGGCTTGTGCTGAAATTGTATTGTCTCGGCTAATCACAGCACAGGCAGGCTGTACAGTTAGTGACCCCATGTGTTCAATTCTACAGTCCTTGCACTTTGGCTAAAGGTCAGCGTTTGTTCTGCACAATGACTCTACAGCTATTTCTTAATAATGGGGAAGGAGTTATAAGACCTTTTACCCTGCCAAATCTTTAATTATTTATTTATATACAGTGGAACAGCTCCAGTAAGAGAGAGTTAGTGACCAGAAATTGACATTATAGCCCTGTTCGGGCACTCACCGGGGATGTGGGAAATCCAGCTTCAAGACTGTGCTTCAAAGTAAGCCTTGTGAGCCTCGAACCTGAGTCTCCTACAACCCAGTGAGTGATCTAACCACTGGGCTGTGTGAGCCAATTTCTATCTTCTCTCTCTTTTTTTTTTTTTTTTTTTTTTTTTATTTCATGACAATTTTTGCAAGGTCAGACCTTCGTTCTGCATTGGAACAGAAACAAATGTCGAAACCTTGAAAATGCAAAATGGTAATCTTGTTTTCCGGGGAGTTCTACTACAACCCAATTATGTGGCTACTGGTATTGTATATCTAAACAAAACACCACCACACAACTGCATTACTAAAACAAGTCACTCTACTGCACACGTTTCTCTGTGGAGAGGATAAGTGAACAAACCACATACAACAGGTTTGTAATCACATTGCTTAACACACTACTGGAAGGTGCTCCGATACTATGATGATGACGACAGTGGTATATAGAACAGAATAGAAGTGACACAAGTTACTGCTTCCTCGTTAGTAACAGCACAGCAGTGGGGAAATATTTACCTGCCAGTTCTGAAAAGCAGTGTAAAAAGAGCCGTATGTTCAAAATTGAGCTCTGAGCTTATATCCAGGTACTAAAAAAGGCTCCTCTGAATAATTTGTCTCAGAGTCAGTCTATGCTTTCACCTTGCACTAGAGTTGAATCCAGGAGGTAGTGTGCACATCAGTATTAGATTTACGCTGGGGGTCAGAGTTAAGGTTTGGGACCAAATCAGTTCTAGGATTCAAGCTCAAAGATGATGAATTCTTGCTCTAGCAACTGTTCTCATGAAGCTTGTGCCATAACTCGCTTGTGTCAGCTACAGCCACCTTCTGAACTATAGAAATTAGAGATGAAACTCGGGTGAAGGGTGTTTAATCCCCCTAGGCCTTTGGCTACAAGGTGCCGTCATTCTCGTTGGTGTTCCATGTAGACCTAGGATGAAATCCTGGCTCCTTTGAAATCAGTGGCAAAATTCCCAATGATGTCAATGGGATCAAGATTTCACCCCTAGTTCTGACCCTTGATTGCTCTCTAGATACGAAGGGCCAGGTTCACTAGTAGGCTTTACCTGCTTTGTGCTGCTGAGGTGATGCCAAGAAGCCCTAAACCTAGCTTGATTTTTGCGTTGCCAAAGTGGTACAAACCTGCTCGAGCACATCAGTGAAATTGGACCAATATTTCTTTTCTGAAGTGGAAGCCACTTGAGGAAACACTGGGGCCTCACAGATCATTTAAAAGGCCAATAACAGATGTTTATCTGCAACCCTGCTCTCATAAATTCCAGCATTTACCAACAGGAAGCAGCTGCTAAAGGCAATTTCGAAGAAGAGTGGGTGGGCTGGGGAAGGATAGATTTTAGTAATATATGAGGAAGGAATAAGATGAACGATGTAACATTTAAAAAGCCATTGTGTTTTTTGCCATTCTAAATAAGGCTGACTTTTACAGAACTGGACCCCACCCACTCCCTATATTCCGTTTTGCATAGAAATGATGCTTTATTGATTTCAATATTTTTTTTGTTCCTGAATACTTACTCTTTTCATTTCCAGCATCTATATTCACACAATTTTGTTAAAATTTCAAAACGCTGCTGGAGTCACTGCTGCCTGCATTATTAATAGTGATATTTTTGTGGAACAATACTTTCCTAAACCTCCCCAAAGTGTTTGTTCAAATATCTTTTTATGTTTATATAGCCAGTCAGGCCATTAAAGGGGGGAGAGAGAGAGATGCCCATTCAGCATGTATAATAGCAATTTTCCTTTGAATAGGAAGCATTTGAGAATTGTCTCGACTGGTCAATGTCCTCTCAGTGCACCATAAACAATCTTTCTGTAATATATTGGTCCTTCAGGTTTCATGAACATGAATAACTGAAACTATCAGTGGACAGAGAGCCAGCTAAGT
Organism: Mesoclemmys tuberculata; assembly: GCA_007922155.1. Classification (NCBI taxonomy): domain Eukaryota; kingdom Metazoa; phylum Chordata; order Testudines; family Chelidae; genus Mesoclemmys; species Mesoclemmys tuberculata. The sequence goes on from ML675610.1 coordinate 3,009,266, forward strand.
TGGAAAAAAGTAATAAAATGTGTCTAGATTAGGACACATGAGCCCAGAGAGACTGACATTCATTTCATTGCTTGTTTTTATATGGTATCTGACACAAATGAAACTTCCCAGTATTTCTCATTTTAGAATTCTTCAGACGATAAGAATGATTAGCCTCTTAGTGTAGAACAGTGATACTCAGACCTCAGTGGTTCAGGAACCAAATTAGTGATCAACATTACCCAACAGAGACACAGTAGTGTGAATTCATTGTTTCATTTACTACAGGACTATTCCTATTTCAACAGTATGGTAGGAGAAAATTTTAGTTTATATGTAAACTTAGTGCAAGTTAATACCTGAATTGGTTAATAACATAGCAAAAGCACCCTGACTGGTTAATAATGAAATGTCTTAATATCATGTGCTGCGAAGAGCCACAGGAGATACATTAAACATCCACTTGTGGCTCATGAGCCACAGTCTGAGTATCACTGGTATAGAACACAAGGAAGCCTATTTAAGAGGGGGTGAAGAAGGGGGGAGGGGAGGTTTCTGCAAGATCCCTATGCTTCTCATTTTCTTCATTCCTGGAAGACTTTAGGTTTTGTGGAAATAAGGCTGAGAGAGCCATGGTTGTAGCCACACAGAGTGGAACATTGTTAGGCTTTGTACAGCTTCCTTACGTTGTTCTGACAAAGCATTGCCATCCTGACCTACTAATCTAAGTCATAGGCCTCTTCTGAGTCAAGGCTGTCAGACTAAACTTTTGCTTGGTGATGTGACAAACGTGCTTTGGGAACTGAGGGCTTGAGCTCTGAAAGAAAGGATGAGCTCCTCCATCTCCCATGGACGAAGGTGGACTACTAACTGGACGTGTCCGATCTCAATCCCTCTTTGATTCAGGCCATTTATTCTGCTGTCCTCTGCCACACGTTGACATCAGTGGGACTACTTGCATGGATAAAGACTATTAGCATGAGTAGGATTGGGCTGTAGATTAAAAAACTTACATGTGGCTTGTGAAAATACTGAATTTGGTTTCTGTAAAAATATTGCTGAAGAAAAAATGTTAATAGATCTTTTTTTAAAAAAAAAAAAAAAAAAGAGAGAGAGCGAGAGAAAAAATTGGCCAGAGCAAAACTTCTCAAAGGGGCCCAGACTTAGCTTCCAGAGGAGCAATTTCCACCTTCACAGGAACTTGAAGCTCTTGCCCTGTGTTTCTACATGATTGTAGTGCCTCACATGATCTCTGCTCAGATGGTGGTATTGGTTCTGGCTGAAGTTCAGGATGTGGTGATGTAACCTCTTAGTCTGCCTAGGCTTTTCCTAAGATCTCTCTGTTGTATATTTACTCAAACAATCTTTTTCAAGAAGGTTTGGCAGATGGTGTGTCCTGCAAGTGCAGAGACAGTTATTTCTTTCATTGAAATCCTCATTAACATCTGATAAGTAAAGCTGGTTGGGAATTTTTCAATTAAACACTTTTGCCAAAAAGAAGTCCAAGTCTTTGAAACCAAATGTTTCAGGAAAAGGTCAGTTTTGATTAATTTTCCCAACTTGAAAAAAGTTAAACCTTTTGAATTGTAGAAATGTCCCATTTTTTACTTTATCTGGGCAAAATTTTTTTTACTTGAAAACTACTTAATTTTGAAATTTAACTTAATTGACTAAACAAGAGGCTTAAAAAGTTTAAAATGAAAACAATGTTTCAAAATTATCAAATGAGAATTTTATTGTTCCAAACACATTTAATTTGTCAGTGCACAATTTCTTCAAGATTTCTATTTTTTGTTCCGATTTTGGATAGGAACTTTTTTTAATCTCTAAAATTTTTGCAGGATGCAAAAAGTTTCCCACCAAGCACTAGTTACATGGCCTCCTACTTAGTAAATCCCTCCTTTTACACACTCTATTAGCTTTGTATGTTTAAGGTAGTGTTGACTGAATGTGGGGTTACACAAAAATAGGCTATTTTGCATTTTCTTTCAACTTACTCTTACCTGGCTGCATAATGGTATATTTCCTCTTGGATAAGAACGGATAAAATAGCAATGTGTAAAACCCTTTTCAAGATAATGAGGGTTTTGGGGTTTTTTTTTAAAAAAATGTTTGTTTGACCTGGCCAGTAGCCTTTTGAAGCTTGTCCTTTTAAAATATCTGCATACAATAACTTTACTGGGTGGAATAGATTCTCAATAATGAGATGAGGCATTGTAGGTTTCTCTAGATATGCCTGACTCAAACACAAAGCTATAAGTTGAAAAAAGGTTTCGTAAGGAGAGTGAAATTAACAAAACACAGAAATATAATTAGATTGTAAGCTCTTTGGGTAGGGATCAGATCTATCTATAATATTCATAAAACCTCTAGAAAGCATTTGGGTCTTATAAGAAGAACCTTTTAAAGTTTAAAAAAAAAAAGTGGGGGTGGGGGGGAAAATATATTCCAAAATCAGTGAGTACAAAGACAGAATCCGAATTCAAATAAACTTAGATAAAAGAAGATTTGGACATAATTTGAATAATCCATAATAGTTAACACCAGCCAAGATATCCTCAGTGATAAGAATGAACGAGAAACATACGTATGTAAATGAAATAAATCAAGTGAGACTGTAAAAAAACAAAACAAAACATAACAATCTTATATCCAATGAATCCAAATATGTTTCCTCTTGAAGAGCACACCCTTCTGAACAGCTGGCTCCTCTCACTGTTTCTGTCTAGAGTAGATCTTGCACCAGCCAGCAATCCCTCCTCTGATCTCACTTCCAGCTTGAAGACTATTACTGGGGATTCTCGTCGAGTCAGGAAAGACTCAGATCTGCTTGCATGCACCATCAGATGGGTGTAATTAGTATTTTTCATTTTTAAAGTAATCTGAGCCAGAGGTCCCTGAGCATGGCACAGAAATAAACTTAGAGGAACTGAAGAAATTTATTTTTTTAATTCACGTAATGATGGAAACGTGCTTTTGCATTGTTTGTTACTGTGAAGTACAAGACGAAGGGTACCTGTGCTGTGTTACAAGTAACTTAGAAGTGAAAGGCTCTGCATCCATTAGCCAGTTCTTCAGCTAACTGAACTCCAAAACACTCCAAATTCTGGGATAAGGCAGTTATGGCTGCAGACCCTTAACCTTGTGTTCAGTGCTTTAAGGGACATGTCCTTCATAAATGTATTTGTACGTTACACAGAGAGTGTCTCTTAAAGAGAGACTCAGCTTCTATTGTAATATAAAAGGTTGCCCTGGGGTAGGTGGGTTAAGAGAGAGAGAGCTGTACATCAAACATATGCCTTCCAGAGGAGTAATTATCAGAAAAATATGATCTCGTGCACTCTTATGAGTACCTATAGGACTTTGCCATCAGTGGCTATTATTGTTTAGAACTATCTCATTTCCCCCCCCCAAGTTTGTGATATAAACAACTGGTGAATTAGCAATGTGTTCACATCTTGCATACATTTGTTTTCTTTTATTGCAAAGGTTCTCCAAGCCTTTTCTCAACAGTATACATACTGCAACATCTAGGCTAGAGGAGAGCAACCAACTAATCCTCATCGCTGGCCAACAGCAATTTTGGCTAAGACCATTAGGGCGAACCCTATTTCTTACCAAATATGCTATAATTAATGTAGAGTAAACAGGGCCTCCAATATTTTAAGGTCAAAACCCTTATTTTTTAAAGTAGTGTTCCACAGTAATAGTCCCAAACCCTGTAGCATAGCTATATTGTAAATTGCAGAATTTTGGACCATAATTGTAGAATACTGTAGTACTATAAAATATAAAGATCCATTAGGCTTAGCAAAGCCTTCTGAGGCAGAACTTTAACAGGGTGTGCTGGCCCTTTAAAAGAAGAGGAGGCCAGAAGACTCTGTTCTGGAGTTGGAATGAACAAAAACCAAGGAAGTGGCCTCATAATAGAAGAGAGGAAGCAGTCATAGGTAATTGGGAGTTGCATCGGAGGGGAAGTCCCCAGGATCAGGAACCCTGTAGTGTAAGGTGGGGCAAGGCTCCCATTTCTTCCAGCCAATTGAGGGGAGCTCTATGAAGGAGTGGTATAGATTCCTTTGCCTCACAGAACAGGGGAGACACTGGCAAGAGAAGGAAGGCAACAGGGCTAACCCCCAGGGGGAGAGAGCTATGAGAGGTGACCCAATGAAGAGCAGGCTGTGGCAGGGGAAGAGCTCTGTGTGGATGGCAAAAGAGCCAGAGATAAGCGTGGATTGCAGTGATGGACTTCACTGGTGGGACGGACTGTTTGTAGTTAAACCAGCCACAAGTGACGGGTGATAGGACTAATAAGGCTTGGAGGGAAGGTCTATAAGGGGCCCTGAAGAGAGAGAATGGAGGGAGGCTGCTACAAAGGGAACTATGTCCCCAAAAGTCACTAAGTTAAATAAATTTAGATCCACCCTGAACATGAGCAGAGTACTCAGTGCCTACTGCACTTGCAATTTCTGTTTCCTTGCCTGAGGGTAATGCATGCTCATTGGCCTGCAATATAGTTGGTATGTCTAAAAGAAAGAGGATCAAAATATTTGTTGGTGGAATAATTGCTAGAGTTTATAAAGAATGGGAATAGATTAATCTTTAACTCTATCCTGGTGATTTTTATTTTCTGTAATCTGGAACAAAGCCAATCTCTCCAATCCAGACACCTCACAACCATGGAATTCTGATCCACATGTGATTTTCCCCACCCCCAATAGGCTCTTATCTCTAAAATGGCCCCAACTCTACATGTAATGCACAGACTTAGTACATTTGACCATGTACTTTCTCTAGAGGTTGGCCAGATTAGAACAGCATACTGCTTGGTTACTGCTAAGTAACCAGATTGCCTTTAGCACAAATGGTACAACAGCCTATGTTTTAGGATCTGAAGATCCTATGTTTAAGCCTACGTGCCATCTATAGCAGTTATAAGAATTAAGTCATGGGACCAAACTGTCTGCTGGAATAAATTAGTGTAGCTCCACTGAAGTCAATAGAGTTCTGCCAATGGACACCACCAGAGAATTTGGCCCACAGGTTATCTTTTTGGATCTTAGGCTCAGGAATTTCCCCTTTTGTGAATAAGGGGATTACTGCGTTCTGGAAAGTGATAGTCTCACATCCTCTCCTTGGGCAGTGTCACCATTTTGATGTTTGCAGTTCTCTAGGTCTTTTCCTCACACAAAGTAGTAGTGAATATGACCCTTCAGGTAGCAGAGTGATGGAATACTTGTTAAACTATCAGGTAAGCCCCTGACACCAACATTTTTAAGCTGTTTTAACCTCTAGTTGATAAGACCAGTATATTGAGGAGTCTTTGCAACAGGAAATACTCTCAACCAATCTTTTTCTCTGCAGTAGGAAAACTGTATGTCAAAATCTTAATATTATTCTTTGGCTCTCCTCCAAAACCAGAGTTCAAGAATGTTTAGGTTTCTGGCAAATGTTACTGAGAAGTTCTCAACTTAAAATCATAGGTTAGATCCTTGTCTGAGTACATTGACTCAGTTCCACTGAGTCCAGTAGTAAGAGCTTTAGACTTCAGTGGAGCTACTTTGATTTAGGCCATGTCTACCCTACGAAGTTAAGTCAACTTAAGTTACATCGATCATAAGCCGCTTGAATAACATTGGTTGTGCACGTCCACAGTCATTGTTCTTACCTTGACAGAGCGTTGCATCGTGGGTAGCTATCCTACTGTGCAACTTGTCACCCTCTGCCGGTGGGAACCTTTGGAATAGATTGCAATGCATCATGGGGACGTTTCTGTCCTGTGATGCAGTTCTTTCCTCCCCATCGTTCCATGGGCTTCGGACTTTGTTTCATGCTTCGTTTTCAACAGCCCTTGTAAACTGTGCACCCACCGTCTCTGCCTGACAGCATGGATCCTGACTGCTGACCAGTCTGGTAATGAGCATTATGAACACAGTACAGCTGGTCCTGCAATATTTCATGAGCTGTGAAAGAGTGAATCGGTGATGCCTGCTCTGCTGTCTGCCATGGAAACAAATAATTCAAGATTGCAGCTGGCATTCATGGAACAGCTTGTCACAGTGGATGGTCAGCACTGGCCTCAGGAAAGCAGCGCTGGGTGGTGGGATTGCATTGTGATGCATGTATGGGATGCTGAGCAGTGGCTGCAGAACTTTTGGATGCACAAATCCACCTTCCTGGAACTGTATGTGGCGCTTTGCCCAGCATTGTGGCATAAGGGCACCAAAATGGGAGCCGCCCTATGGAAAAATGAGTGGCCACTGCTGTGTGGAAGCTGGCAACTCTGGAGTGCTGCCAGTCGGTCATGAATCAGTCTGGAATTTGAAACTCCACTGTGGGGGTTGTGGTGATGCAAGTGTGCAGGGCTATTAGTCACCTCCTGTTACAAAGGACTGAGACGTCTCTGTAACATAGGAAATAACCGATGGCTTTGAACCAATGGGGTTTCCTAACTGTCATGAGGCGATAGCTGGTGTGGAGCCAAAATTGGGATGTGTTCCATCTTTCGACTGAGTACATCAACTGAAAGTGCCACGTCTCCGTGGTTTTGCAGGTGCTGGTGGATCACGGAGGCATTTCAGTGACATCAGTGTGGGGTTGTCAGGGAAGGCGCATGACGCACGCATCTTTAGGAACACAGGCCTGTACAGAAAGCTGCATGCTGGGCCTCTTTCCAGATCAGAAGATTCCAGTGGGGGATGTGGAAATGCCCATAGTGATCCTAGCCTGCCTACCCCTTGCTCCCGGGGCTTATGAAGCCTTATACTGGGAACCTAGACAGCAGCAAGGAGTGCTTCAACAACAGGCTCAGCAGACGCTGAATGACGGTTGAATGTGCCTTTGGCCAATTAAAAGGTCGCTGGTGCCGTATTTTTGGCCGGTTAGACCTCAGTGAGGAAAAAATTCTGATGGTCAGTGTGACCTCCTGTACCCTGAGTTATAGTTGTGAAGCAAAGGGAGAAAAGTTTCTCCAGGGGTGGACCGCTGAGGTTGACTGGCTGGCTACTGATTTTGAGCAGCCAGGTACAAAATCAATTAGAGGAGCACAGTGGGTGGCTATCTGAAGCAGGGAGGCTTTGTAGGAGCATTTTGACAATGATTCCCAGTAATGTATATTTATATGATGCTTTCAGCCAGGAATTGTTTGTGCCACCTTGAATGATCCCTGTGGTGCTTGCTTTCTGAATGTTAATTGTACTAAGAAAATATTCCTACCTGTAGCCATTGTATTGAATGTTAGCACTGACTGATGTGTCTGACACACAAACTCCTTTTATTTCCAAGGCTCAAGTTTAATAACAGGACAAAACCCAATTTTTTTTGTCAAACAGGATGTAGCAATGAGGAACAGTTTCTTGGTCAGGGCTCTCTGTGGTGTGTAACTCCAGCTTTCATTGGGAAATCAGTCCTTGGTGATGAGTGCACAGGTACTGTGAGGGACTGGGAACAGGCGAGGTGCGTGTGTGTCTGGGGGAGAAAAGGGGAAATTTTGGGATGGCATGGAATGGAGTTTTGTATTGGCTGCAGGGGGAGTCATGCACGGATGTACTCAGACTGCAGGGTAATAAGGGAATTCATCTCTCTCTGGCCCTCCAGGAGTTTTATCATCCCCTCCTGCCTCTGAATCCTTTCCAGGCTTTCCAGTGTCAGTCTTTCATTAATTTTGTCCCTTCATGTTCTTGTTTTGCTCTCTGTTGCATCTGTTGGTTGCAGCACTTCTTGACACACGTCATCCTTACTCCTCTTGGTTCACTGCCCTATCTGATGGAGATGCCCTGCCAGTGTGGAGGAGTGGGTCCTCAAGAACACATCTGCAGAAGCCAAAGAAACAATACTGCCTCTGTCTGTTGGGAGTGCACTCATTGCTGTGAATCACAACAGTTACACACTCCTCTTTCTCACCATCCGTTAGCTGGGACAGTTGGTGCAAGTCCCAAATATGGTGAGTTTGCTGGAGTGGAGTGGGGTGGCAAGGGGGAATTGGTAAGAAAGGACAAAGGGTGGTTTGCAAAGGGGGTTACTACAAGCACCTAGGGAGCCTATTCTGAATACTGGTACCCTTTTCCACAGGCTAGGGTAATCAAACCTGATATCTCATTCCTAAGGGTAATCCAGAATGCAAGGGGGTGCATCTCTTGCATGCATGTGGCTTCAGACCAGTTCTGTATAGTGCTCGCCCTTGTGCCACTCTGGTCTTGGCAAAAATAATTGGCAAAGTTTCCTACAGCAGGGGGAGAAACAAAGCAAGTCTGCCAACGAATCTTTGGCAGAGAATAGCAAAATATCTACTGAGAAAGTTTCCTAGAGATCTCTGGCTGATTCCCAGGACATCACCATGTATGTTTAAAAAAAAAAAAACAACTTTTCTGCCGTGGCCCCACTGTGTAGATGGACAGGCTCTGTTAATTTCTGTCCCTTATCCCTCCTCTTCTTAATAACAAAGTACATAACAGCTCAGTCTCCCCTCATTGTGCAGTATCAAAGCAAAATGAGCACTTAGCAGGGCTCGCCTTTCCTGCATCATGCGTGCCAAAGCTGGAGTGCTGGGACTGGCTTCACCTTCCGGAGTCAAAAAGAGGTCCTGACTTGTTGCGCCACTGGATGATCCTGTCGTGTGTGCCACATTGTCCTCCAGCTCCACTTCCTTGTCCACCCCTTCATCGTCGGGTTTGAGTCCACTGACTGCTGCCTCCAGCTTCCCCCTCCCTCAGAGTATCCACAGGGCTCTTGGCAGTGAAGATGGGGTCACCACCAAGGATGGCGTGCAGCTCCTTGTAGAAGCGGCATATCTTTGGTGCCACACCAGAGTGACGGTTGGCCTCCCTTGTGTTCTGGTATGTCTGCTTCAACTCTGATTTTAGCATGGCACTGCTGAGTGTCCCTTTCGTGCCCCTTCTCCTGTATGCCACTAGCAATCCTCTAGTAGGTATCAAAGTTCCTACAGTTGGAGCGAAACGGCGACTCCACAGCCTCCTCTCCCCATTGACCCAGCAGCTCCAGTGTGTTCCACGTGGGAAAGTGCTGCATAAAGCCATCATGGTCAGCTGGGAAGATGCTTTGTGAACTGTGCACACCGAGCAAACAGGAAGAGGAATTAAAAACAATTCCTGGGCCTTTAAATGGGGGAGAGGGCACAGACCTGTGTACCTTGAGGGCAGTGGAATTTGAACAGCTGACCAGAGAGGTCAGGATGGGCATTGTGGGACACCCTGAGGAGGACAATTAGGGTGACATAACCAATACAGTGTCTCAGCAGATGCAGCATTGCTCTAACTACATTACCGAAAGCTGTATGCTGCTCGTCGACGTGATTTTATTATGTTGGCAGAGTAGGACGTTTACATTGGCAAGAGGAGCATTTCAATGTGTACACCGCCATTGTTTTGTTGATGAAAGCTGACTTCTGTTGACAAAACTGAGTAGTGTAGACAAGGCCCTTCACGAGCTGTGGGTGTGTCCCCAGGTGGGACAGAGATGGTAGCAGAAGTCTGTAATCATTTTCTTGGTATTTATACTATGCCCAGTCCCATGAAGCTACAGCCATTTTTAAGGTTTTCAAAAGAACACCAAGGAGTTAGGCACCCACATCCCACTCAGAACAGGGCTGCTGACTCCCATTTCTCCTCCCCTAATCCTCAAATGACAGGATTTCCTTTTTAAGAGCCTTCTTGCTGCAGTAAGCAGCACCTTGGTCTCCCTATCATTCACAGCCGTTGCACTCCTTAGTACTCTTAGGTTAACCTATCTGTCAATACAAGCTCTTTTTCATCAGGCTAAAGATTGACAAGGTCACTTCTTTGATTTAATAAGGGCTCTCCAGTGCGTTTGGGAACCCAGGAGCTAGTATCAATCGTACCCTTGCTTTCAAAATTAATTTAAAAAGCACTTTACCCAGGGCTCTACAGTACCTCCACGCATGCATGCTAAATTAAAATAGCCTGGATCCACTCTGGATGTTCTTTCATATTTCTGTTAAAATTTGTATTCTTCCTGACCTGACATTCATTTGTTCCTCACCATAATTTTCACGTTTCTCCAAAGTAGGTTTACAGTCAGTTGTTTGCCATATACTGATGATGATCTCTCTATGCACACAGGCCTGTAATTGCTTTTAAGAAAGTATTGAGGGATATTTTAAAAATTGCTCACTGGTTAGACAGCAGTCGTCTTACTTTAAAGCTCCATGAAACATAAACAGTCAGACTCTTTAGGATGATAAACTGTCTGTTTGGACCATTTTAAAAGATTCACTGAGCAGTGGCCTCTTACCATAAATGCTAACAGTGCTAAAATCCAAAATGTCATCTTAATAAAATATTGTATATAGCCTTCTAATTAGATTACACCATCCTTTTAAAGAAGCACCATACCTAATGGACCTAATTGCTCAAGTAGCATGAGAAAATTCCATTTATTTTGTAAAATGCATTAGATCTTGTTCGAGGAACAATAGTTTAGTGATTAATATTCCCTCACTTTAATTATTGAGATGAAATGTGAGTTGATTCAAATGTTCTGCTGAAATTGTAAATTGTGTGTGTTGGGGGAGGGAAGCGATCAGGTTTGTGCTAAACTTTACTACTTTAAATATTACAAAGATAACAACATGTTCCAGGCATAATTAGCTTTCATTAGAGAGGGTAGGTACCTGACAACAGTGCTGAACAGATCTATAAATACTGTAGAGGAATATCTTGATGGAAAAACACCAGTAATTTTGCTCAGTCTGTATATGCAATATTCTGAGAGACTAAAAGGAGTGTCTAAAGCTGAAACAAATTAGGTAAATTTTACATGGGAGTATATAGGATAAGATGATGTGTCTGGTTGCTAGCATGTTCTGATTCTGATTCCACAGCATTCAAACCTAAGTAATAGATAATTAAAAAGACAGTTTTTTCCCCCAGAAAGGTCACTGACTCTGGGATGCTTCAGTATCTGGATGCCTAATTTGGGGAACTGTTGGCCTGATCTTCAAGAGGTTCTGCCTCCCATTGATTTTAATTGGAGGTCTGGAGGCATAGTGCCTCTGAAAAATCAGCCCCAGCTTGTCTCACCTTGGGCACCTATTTGCCATGGTGAAAAATGTTGCCAGGTGTGGAAAGTGATTTTGCATTTTTACCCTTCTAATTTGCAATATATAGAAGGGCTAGATTGTGCTAATAGACAGTTCTAAAATATTACACAAAATATATTCCAGACATAAATTAACTTCCATTAGAAAAGACATTCCTCGCCACAGTGCTGAACAGGTATAGAGTGGGCTTGCTCATGTGAGTAACTGTTCATCAATGTGTGTGTGTGTGTGTGTGTGAGGGTCACAATCTGCCAGCTGGTTTTCCTGCCCCCCACCAAAGTGTTTACAGTTTCAGGTTCAGCAGAATTTGGTAGGGAAAGCTTCTCGGAAGCTCATCAGTGTGCATAAGGAGTTCTCAACCAGGCCCCAAGTCAAAACCGTATGCACTTAGAAAGGAACCAAAAATACTACAGATGTCTCCGGAAAAACAAGTAAATTTATTGCAAAATATTCATGGCCTCCAAGAAGTTCATAATTGTCACTGCATTGCACTCCATGCCCTTCTGCAGCTCAGATCCTCCTGTTCAGAAACCCTGATTCCACAAAGCACTGAGGGTCAGTCTTGCATTGAGCTAGCTGACAAACTTTCAGTACAACGATTTCCTGCCGAAAGAGGCAGTTTCATTGAAATTGAAACATTTCACAGGACCGTGTCAATTTTTAAATAAAGCTCTCTATGGGAAAATAGTCAAAACTGATTGCTTCCATTTTACAATGTCCAAGTGTTTCGTTCTGAGAAGAGAGAACATTTTGACGTTATCATTTCAATTCACTTTAGTCTCCTGTTTCTATTATGCTAACATCTAGTTTTATAAATATCTCAACACTATCAAAATAAAACTTTTTAGGTGGTTCTAATTGTTTTTCATTTTCAACTAATTTCTAAAATCTTTGCCTTTTTGTTTAGATTGGGAATGAAAACAAATTTCAAAATGTCAGAATTTCCATTCTGTGGGAAATTCTATTCTCTCACCAGCTGAATCCTTCACCCTTGCCGTCATTAGGATTTTTGGAATTGACTTCAGTGGGAACAGGATTGGGGCCTTAAGCAACTGGTTTGCTTCAAGCATTGAAAAGAACAGAATTATTCACTTGCAACTCTTCAGATGCTTGAAACTTAGCACATGCTTAAGTACTTTGCTGAACTGGGGCTTAACAAAGCATAGGCCCCCAGTATTAGGGCTAATGGAGAATTCTTAGCTGTTGCATTTAGAGATTCTGACACACAGTTGAGCAATTCTGTTTCATTCATTAGGGGACAATGTCACACCCATGTGCATACAGTCTTGCTGTTTCCCAGATGGCATAGCTCAACATTATGACTGTTTTATTTATTTATTCCTCCCCCTCCCCCTTGCAAAATTGGAAGAGAAGAAAATGCGTGGTTCAGTCATTATGGGTTTTCTCTGTGAGAGCTGCATTTGTGCTGGATGAAGAAGCAATATCCATAACTTTTCTCCATAATTTACTGCATTTCCTTATTTTAATGTATTAGCACCTCATATTAACACTGCAACTTTCTTCCCAAAGGACTTTTCTGCATCTGTCGGAGGGTGGGGCGGTTGGGAGGAATCACTTCACCTGTCACTGACAAGCCACCTCAGCACCAAAAGACAATGGATAACTGGAGCACAGCTTGCTCACATTAGCCCCTCGTGTTTTAATCATCATTTTGCCATCATCTGATGGCAAAGGATACAGAAGCTGAATTCAATAAAAGCTCTGCCTCGCTTTTCTGCAGCAGAATGTAGGAAAAACTCCCAAAGCCCAGCCCTCTGGCAAGAGACGCCCAACAGACTTTAGATTGAATTTACAAGAAGCGTCACAGCAGCAAATGCCTCTGACATGCCGTTCTAGCATCCTGCACAGCATTTCAAAGCTAGCGGATATGGCGGCTGAGTCTCCAGCAAGACTGATTTTTTTTTTTTCCTTTGGAAGATGTACCCTGCCTACTTTGTCTTAATAATCCAGCTTGTCTTGCAGTGTTAATTTATACCATTTTTTTATGCAGCCAAGTTCTTGAGACAAATTGTTAAACCAGAGACCAAATACCCTTCAAAGTCGTGTTGGAATTATGCCCAGCACTGAGCCGCCGATCCTTCCATAACAGGGAAAGTTATTCTGAAAGATGGAGGCCTCTGAGATAGAGGCGGCAAAGTACAGTTATACTTGCCTATAGGATTCACAAGGGTTTACTGGAACACTGCAAGTAACAACTCCAGCACTACAAGAACAACTTAACTTCTTCTACCTGCTCTCCCTCCCACTCTGCCACCCCTTCGAATACAAAACATACCTACAAAACAACACTAAGACTAAAATACTGCGCCGACTATTGATGGAGATGGTGTCTACACTGGGCATTGCAATACCATTAGAGCTGGCCAAATAGAACGCTTAAAAGTACTTGCTCAATAATCCCCAAACACTGTTTTGGCTTTCCCAGGTCTGTGCTTCAACATGTAGGTTTTGGTTCATACAGATATGTGGGAAATCGTTTTTGGTACGAATGCTCCTATTCACACATGAACACAAATATTTTGGGGTGACTGAGTTTGTTGTCCAATGAGAGAAAATACAATAATATGATCAGTCACATAGCACAGAGAGCACATAGTGAACATTCAGAGCAAAGAGGTTGTAAATAGCCTGAGGGTTGAAATGAGTTTCTGTGAATACTTGTATTCAAGAAATAGGTTAACAGAAGTCAAGACTGGTTCACAAATTATTTGAATTTTGCAATCAGGAAAAAGGACTAATTTCACCACATTTTTTGTAAAAATAAATAAGTTGACCAGTTCTGCTTCTCAGCATGAGAGCTCAAGTAAGATGAAAGAGCTTTTTAGTTCTTGCTGCTGAATTACAACGCTGCTTATAAGATTGACTATGAAAGAAAAAGAGAATACGTTAGATGTTTTACTAGCAATTGATGAATAAACCCTTCAGAATGTAAACAGGGTTTTCCAGCAACCAGAACTATGTAAAATCTGCCTAGACTTTATTTGCAAATTGATTAGAAGACCAAATGGGAACTCTAGTGTATGAAGCATTACAATTAAACTAATAAAGTAATTGGATTTATTTTTTCTCCCACCACTTTCTCAACCTAGTACACACAATACCTTTTTGAAACTACACAGACAAGAGAAAATCATATTTTTCTTACTAAGTTGGTGCTGTTGATGTGAAAGAACAGACAGGAAATGATAAAAAAATCCCTCAGATCTAAAAGAAAAATGCACTCTGTGGTGGTTGTTTCCCATGAAAGTAAACATTAAAAAAAAATCTTTTTATCACAAATATAATCTGGAATAGAGGTCAACTACAAACTAAGTCTCTCAGAAAGATTTAGATATTTGACAACTTTCTTCTGTGGCTTGCCAAGTAGGCATTGATTGCAAGCATTGACTTGAGGTATATAAATACTGTATGCAGAAGACAAGCTGTACTTAAATTGATGATTAATAGATCTGTTAGTAATCTATCGCATCTCTTTTGCATGGAGAAAACAATTAGAAATATATTTCCAAATATCCCAGACAGACCTTAAATGTTATGCAGTATAACATTGAAATTTGGAAGGCGTTCTTGCAAAAGTCTAAATATTCAGTTACAGCCTCAACTCATAATGTTGTGTTGTAGTTGACAGGACACTATCAAAATTGTTACACTAAAGGGTGTGTGTGTGTGTGTGTGTGTGTGTGTGTGTGTGTGTGTGTTTTTCCTGATCTGTTTTATGGAATCCCTGAAATCTCTAATTTTTTAAAGTATAACCTAACATTTAATTTAAAAACAAAACAAAACCAATAACAGCTGCGTAGCTTCCAAGAACAATCTGACAATTATAAACGAGTAAGTGTGCTGGGCAAGAGAAAACAACAATCTCCTTCAGTCACGGAGTACTACTACCTTGCTCCACAAGTAGTCCCACTTTTGTGTCTTGTGGAGTATGGTGCTACTCAGTTGAGTAAGGGTATCAGACTCTGGCATGGGTTTGTTGAAATTTAGGTCATTCTACAAAATCTATTCCATCTCCCATGCTATTACCCAAGGGAGGGCACAGGGGATGTTTATAGTACAGCAATACCTAGAGGCCCCATTCAGCAAGCAGGGTCCTCATTGTGCTGAACCAACAAGTAAAGAAAAGACCATTCCTGTCTCCAAAAGATTAATGACAAGACACAACAAGTTGATCAAACTGGTGACAATAGGAGGACAAAGTAACAGTCAGCATATTGCTATCTTCCCTTGTTATCAGCTGAAAGCATAGCAGAATTGACTCAGACTCCCATTGGCTTGAATGGATTTTGGATTAAGCCCTTAAGGAGGCGTTTAAGAAGGGTACAGTAGTGACTTTACAGATTTGGGGCCAGAGTAGAGGGGGAGTTAGTTCCACACATGAGGCGCAGCAGAAGACAAAGCATGAAGGTTCTTATTGGCAATTGGGAGCAAGCATGGAGAATTAGAAAACATGCAATAAGGGCTGACTTTGTTGGTTGGGTGGAAGAACAAGTAGATGACATAAGGCAATAGTGCTGATCAGTAATGTGGAGATTGTACTGGGGGAATACTTGTGTTTACATGAGACGTCTTTTACTTAAGTTCCTTGCTACTCTAAATGTCGTATACATTCCCTGTTTCAGGTAATGGGCATGTTTTTTAAATTGAAGAAAATTAATTTTTGCATATTCATCATTTTCCAAACGGGATTATAGAAATAATTCATTTTGTAATAAAACTTTGCATGTAATGATGGTGCCTTGGGAGAATTATCATCCATTAGCCTTTTAGAAAGGAGATATAAATAATGGGAATACAAAAGAAACCCCAGTATTCAAATCTTGCCTAATGGCTGGTTTTGCCATTGAGGTCACAGAACAATGTCTGTGGTTCTGGAGGTCATGTTACAACCACAATTTCATATTAAGCCCTACTCTTGGATTCCCTTTTATTTGATGGAAGAAAAAGCCCTCCTTTTGCCTAAGTATTTCTCATGCAGGATCTTCAGTAAGAGGAGTTTGGGGTGTTTTTTGCAGTGTGTCTAAAATTTGATACAAAAACAGTATTTCTACATTTACAATCGCAGTGTGCTGTATATCGGTTGCATTTCTAGACTTATTTTGATACCCTTAAAAGTATGTCTATACTGTATCTAGGAGCAAGCCTCCCAGCCTGGTTTCACAGACTTGAGCTAGTGGAGCTTAGGTAGTGTTTTAAAATCAGCTGTGTAGATGTTGGAGCTTGGGTTGGAGTGTGGAATATAAAGCCTGGGGTGGTGGGCATCAAAGCACCATCTACACTGCAATTTTTAGAACATAAGCGTGAGCCCTGGTAGCACAAGAAGAAATTTTTAACTGAAACACCTCTGTACATTAATTTAAAAAAAAAAAATTGACCGTTCAGGTTCAGCTTTAAGCCATATTCTTGATCTATTGTGCCCATGTTTTGAAAAAGTCACCAAAACAGTAGGAGATCTTTCATAGCTGCAGTAGGTACCAAAGCCCACAATATATGCTGTAGGCACAGTATGATAGATACAGACAAAGGTTCAAACTTAACTCGGAAATTCCTTGCTATTATGGTCCAAGGTCAGAACCTTAGCATTATCTGAATATAGCATGTTTTGTGATATAATACAGACATGTTGGGGGCTAAAAGTCCGCCTGCTGAGTAAGAGCTATTTTTTAAAAAAGGTTCTCCAACTTCAGGAGGTTTCTGAGTCCAGCATGATTTTTACATAAGTCTCATAGACTCATAGGTCAGAAGGGACCAATATGATCATCTAGTCTGACCTCCCGCACAAGGCAGGCCACAAAACCCTACCCATACACATTTATAACAAACCCGAACCCATGACTGAGTTATTGAAATCCTCAAAAATGAGATTTGAAGACCTCAAGCTGCAGGGAATCCACCAGCAAGCGGCCCATGCCCCATGCTGCAGAGGAAGGCGAAAAACCTCCGTGGCCCCTGCCAATCCGCCCCGGAGGAAAATTCCTTCCCGACCCCAAATATGGCGATCAGCTAAACCCTGAGCATGTGGGCAAGACTCACCAGCCAGCACCCAAAAAAGTTTTCTCTGCAGTAACTCAGTTCCCATCCCATCCAGCATTCCCACAGACCATTGAGCAGACTTATCTGCCGATAATCCAAAATCAATTGCTCAAGTCAAGTCACCAGGGAAGAACAGCAACAAAACTTAAGTGTTGATCAGGACTTAACTTTTTTTTTTTAACTTTTTAATACATTTTTTCCAGCCTTTTCATCTCATTAGAAATAGAGAGAGAGAGATTCAATTCTGGCTGGTCCATTAATAATAGAATTACTGGTTAAATTCTGATTGAGCCCAAATTTTGCTCTTAGTTATACTTGTGCAAACCCTACTGAATACTAAGGGTATAATCCTCACACCATTGAAGTCTATGGGAATTCTGCCATTGTCTTCCATGAGACCAGGATTTTGCCTTGGGAGAAGAAACTGGCCAATGGGCCTTCAGTACCTCGATTACTGGTGGTGATGCATGAGAATGAAAGAATCCAGCCTGACTTTCAGACCCAACATTGTGTTTCCTAACTGTTGGCCCTGCAAGATCACCTTTTTACAAGGTAAACGGGGCAAGTGTGATCTGGAGTCACTCAGAGATGGCAACATGGAGCCTGATAGGCTATTTTTACAGTTGCTTTTTTTAGAACAGAGATGGACAGTGGATGATACAGCTCACAGTGATCAATCTTTATCCTGTGAAACAGTGTCCTTAACAAATCACCGCCTTACTGTAGGGTGTATAAATTAAGCCCCACTCATCCCACTTTCCCTTGTCTCTGAAAGATTAGTGGGAGGAAATAAAGAACCCAATTATGTCCCTATTAATAAACAATATAATAGAAGCACACACTTGCCAGTCTAAGTCAAAATTTCATTGATATATCGAATTATTAACAATTCTCCTTTGTGTAGTGTAACAGAATAGTCAGCACATCATATTCTGTAGATAAGGTTTAATAATGCATAACTCCTGCTTCTTATTCTCCAAAACCAAACTCTCACACTTTGAAGATGACATACATGCAAGCTACAGGCAGTGGCAAGATTTACCAGCATGCCACCACTGTCTGCACTATTGTTTTAATTTCCCTAAAAAGCAATCATTACAGAGAAGGCAGAGTGAAGGCCCTTCAGTCCTGAGATCAATTATGATTTAAGGGGAGAAATCCAAAGGGGACACACTCAATCTGAAGAGGATTACAAACCAAAAACAATCAAATCTAAATTATATGTGGATTTACAGAGATGATTTGGAAGGCCTGATATGCAGAATGCTAGTGCACATGACTTGTATGCATTAAGGTACACTAAGGCTCCAAGGATGTTTGTTTAAAAAAAGACTGTTAACCATGTCATCTCAATGTTTTAATGGGGAAAAAAAACTTTTTTTTTTAAACTACAGAGAAAAGATCTCAGAATGTGTTGGAGTCAAAAGTGAGCTGCTAGGAGCTCCTGGTCACTGAAGGGCATGTTTAATTTAATTTATTTCTGTTTTCTGTAGCCAATTTCATATTCCTGGTGTTTTACAAAGGTTTACTAATGGCAATACTCAGAACAAAAAACCAACCAACCAAACAATTCACCCAATTGCCATATAGCCCCTATATCCAATTGCCATTCCAGTATCTTGCTTCCTTCCTTACTGTCCACCACAAAAATGGCCTTTACAGTGTGTCTGAAAAGCTTACAAAATCCAGATTCTGTTAGAACAAGAGCAAATCAAATTCCAAAGTTGGGCACCTCTCCTGGGGAACACTCATACACTAGGTCCTCATGTTTAAGGGCCTGATTCAGAGCCTCTCTGAAATCAATGGGGGGAAAAAAATGAAATAAGTTGGTCAAGTGGTTTGGGTGCTAGGCTGAGATTTGGCAGAGTGAGTAAAATTCCCTGTGGACTTTGGGCAAGTAATTTAGTGTCTCTGCCTCAGTTTCCCATCAGTAAAATGGGGTCAGTTCTCCACCTCACAGAGATGTTATGAGGATAAACGAAGATTGAGGCACTCGAGTACCATGGCAATGGGAGCCATGTAAATATCTAAGACAGATTCTCATTAACTTCAGTGCAGTGGCATGGTGAGGTAGGGGTCGGCCATGGGTGTGGGCCTGGGGGGGGGAGCACTGACCAGGTCCAGCTACCCCCTGTCACAGGGAGCCAGGGCATACTCCCAGCCCCTGCACAGGGCTCAAGGAGGGAGCCGTGGGGACCAGAGCCCGTCATGAGTCCCGCCTGCCAACGGGCAGCCCCCACCATCCCCACAGAGGGGGAAGAGTAGGAAGCAGGCCTGTAGGCCCCCCACATCTCCTGCAGTGTGCTGCCACTGATGGGGGTGGCAATGTAAGTATGGCCTCATGGTATACCACTGCTTTGTTGGGCTTTGGATCAGGGCTTGAACCAAGAGAGATCCAGCTTGAATTGCTTTTCTGACCATGAAACAAGGATAGAAGTGGTCTCTATAGTAACCAGGACTTTGTAGATTAAGACCAATGCCTTGAATTTCCCCCAGAAACTTATTTGCAGCCAATGGAGGCTGTAAAGCATGGTGTGATGTGATTTCTGTGTCAGTGGGTAGCTGCATTGGGAACTGGTCTTGGTGTCCAAATGGCCTCCTGGAGGGGATGAAAATCATGGAATCCCCATGGAAAGAAAATTGGTAGGGGACACACAGGGGAAAGGTAGCTACATGGTGACATCCCCTTACCCATGTAGACACCTTCATCCCACGTGTAATGCGTGAGCTGGGCTGCTCTTGGATGGGGATGGGAGAGAGAACGAGGAATAAGACGTTGAGGAATAGCAACTGAACTCCGCAGGTTTCCCACTCATTTCACTTTAAACTACCATTTAATAGGCATCGTAACTTACTGCTGCTCTGTGCTGCATGGAGAGATCCTTCTAGGGCCTTTAAACAGCATGGAAGGTATTTTATTGGTTAGCTGGCAGCGTCTCAGCCAACAGCAGCATAGCCCAGTAGATAGCTCACTCACTGTCCCCAAATGCCAGAGCTGAGATCCTCTTCTTTGTGAAGCAGACTCATCCCCTGAGGCTGTTTGCCGCCTACTGTATACCTTGCACGCGAAAGCTTATGCCTGCAGAAATCTGTTAGTATTTAAAGTGCTACAGGGCTCTTGTGTTTATTCATGCCACTATATTCTCTTACCCTGCTCTGTATTCTAAAAATGTGTAGAAGAGATTTTTTTTAAACTTTGCCACATTTTCCCAATACTGTCACTAGCCCCCCACCCCCGATATTCTGTCACCTTAGTGTCTAAATTCTGCATAAAGAGCCTTTTTCTTTCCTGCATTCCTATATCAGGTGACCAACTGTTTCTTTAACATTATACTTGTTACATTGCCCATTTTTATGTCTAGTTAATAAATATAAATTATTATTCAAACCTCAGTGACCAGTTAACAGTCTAAATATGAGCACTTCACTGATCCTGTCATAACTTTGGAGTAGCACTCTATTTTTGGGCATACTTCATAGAATCTTTTTTTCCTCTTTTCTCCTTGGTCCACAGTTCTTGCCATTCATTTTTTTTTTATAACCAAACTTTTAAATTCCTGCTTACTCAAAGGAATCTTTATATCAATTTCTCCGTGTTATAAAGCATTTTTTGCTGCTATCATTGCCAAGGATCCCAGCATGTGCTGGAATCCATGCTAGTACTATCTTCACACCGATGCATACTAACTTTGGTCAGAAACAAAATTTCATTTATTAGATCACTCCTGCTGTCTGAGGTTCCCCTTTTAATTGCCAGCACACCTGAGAATGAATCCCAAAAGATAGCATTTGTGATAAGCTGTATGTCCCTTATCCACTTGTTAATGTTACCATTATTCCTACCAATTCAGCTGTCATAATGGCTATAAAATTGAATATTCTTTTAGACTTCTTATCTCTAGTCTCAGGGATGCAAAGGGCTGCTGCCAATCTGTTTTTTAATCTTTTGATCCGTCAGTATGTATATCAGCTATCCTGACTCCATTTACCATATATAAACTCATCCTTTATCTGGCATATGGGATGACTCTTCCTTTATTTTATTTTATAATTCTAAATCCAGACCTGGAGAGATGAGGTTTTTATGTTTAATTTACTGCTCCATAATTATGAATTTTAATCTCTTTTAGTCTTTTCTTTTCACTTAACTCTCTTACCCACATTTGAACCTACAAGCATAAGGGAGTTTGTGTTGGACTTCCAGGTGTGCTGGAACAATTTGTATAGTGTGGGTGCTGAAAGCCATTGACTTAAACTGTAAAGCTTGTATATGAAGGAAACCACTTCAGCCGGGGGTACTGCTGCACCCCTACACCTCTTGTTCCAGCACCAGTGATTTCATCTGCTTAATTCCCCGCATTTCTCACATATTTGTCCAGTATTCTTATCAGTGCTATTTCCCTTGACATTAGCCCACAATGTCAGATCTTAAATTGATAGACCATTCTCCAGTAGTTACATGCATTACACACAGTGAGGTTGTAAGAAATGCAGCACATGCAATATATAGCACTTAAGATTGAATTGACTCTGCCTTTTTTAAGCACCAATCTGCATGCAGAACTAAAGGCTTGACATCCATAATCTATTACAGATTTTATTAACACTCTCTTCAGCATCATCAGCACTTTCTTATCTGCTCCCCCAATTAATCCCAGCAATACTTTAAATAGGTTAATTCTACTTTTGTGATTGTTTGTAATACTTTGTATGACCATTCAAATTTCAGTTTATGATCCAACACCAAGCTTAACTACACGCACCTGTTCTCCCCAAAGACATAAATTATACTCCTCTATAATCTTCTGGTGTAGATCATTCCTTTTTGTTTTAGCTGTTGAAAATTTAAATCCCTAGGCATCTTCCCCAGTCTGAGACCTCTCTGAAGACTTCATTGATTCCCTCTCCAGCCGCTTTAATTCTCCTGTGCTTAACCTGTATAGAGCAATCCTCTTCAAATCAGGCAATACCTACTCCAGGCCTTACACTTTTGGCTGATCACTTATCACAATGTTAAACAAGGTAGGGCTGATAAAAGTTGTGGGGTGCCATTGGTTACATTGATAAGTATTTCCCTACCCTAACGTATATAGTTGTCTTACTCAGAAATCTATCTACCAGAAGATTCTTCCTTTTCTCCCTCATGGACAACTTTTATAACAACCCTTCCCTCCATAACACATCTTATGGTTTTTTCAGTATCCGTAAATCCAGTTACCATACACTCTTTGTTCCTCATACTTTTCTGTCTTTCTGCTTTTAATCTTACAGTGTGATCTGTTGTGCATCTGCCCTTCCTATAACCTGTTTGCACATTGTTTAGGATTTCAGTATTCTCAAGCAAGCCTCTCACTTATCATTCTTTCCATAACTTTACCCACACAAGATGTGAGGGCAGTTGGTGTACAGGCATTCATTCTCATAAGTAACTATTGGAACTGTAATAACATGCCTTCATTCCACTGGTATCACTCCTTTCCCCCATATACTATTTTAATAAAACCCTTAAACTTTAAACTCCCTTCAGGTACGCATTTAAGCAGTGCACGCACATGCACACAGTTTACTGGGGCTTGATTTTTGCTAGTATCTATAGCTTTTTTTTCATTTCCTACATACTGAAGTTTTCATTCAGTACATTATCATAATTTCCTACCATTTAGGCGCTCTCAATTTTCTTCAACAAATTTCATTCCAACCCACTTCCCAAAGTCTCATTATTGCTAACTTTCTGGAACACTTTTGCCAGGATTTCTGCTTTTCCTTTGAATAAACTTATAACTTTATCCTCTCCACTAAGAACAGGGAAAAAATGTATTGCTCCCTTGTTCCATTTAGTCACCAAACTTGCTTATAAATCCCTGAAACCTTGGTATCTTTATTTACCCACAGTACTACTTCAACTCTTTTAGTCCTCTTAATAACTTTGTGCCACTGCCTTAGTTCTTTCATATTTCATCAAATCCTCACTTTTCATTGTGGTTTTAGCTTTTCTATATGCTTTATTTCTTTTTTTAATTGCAATCTCCCATTCTTCATTCCACCGTGGAACCAGGTTTCTGATTTTAGGGCAGTTAGATATCTTATGAATAGCTACTTTGACAGCTACCATAATTCGCTTTATTACATTATCATTAAATTTCTCTGTAATATAACTTTTTGATCAAGCACTAATCACATTTACTCTTGAAGAGTTCCCGATCAGCTCTTTTAAAATTCCAAGGGGGAGTTCCTTTATGGTCTTCAGCATCATTCTTTCATTGGTACGTAATGAGCTTAGGAAAATTATCACTTCTCATTCCCTCTTCCTTGTAA
Source organism: Mesoclemmys tuberculata (assembly GCA_007922155.1). Lineage (NCBI taxonomy): Eukaryota > Metazoa > Chordata > Testudines > Chelidae > Mesoclemmys > Mesoclemmys tuberculata. The sequence continues at coordinate 3,032,688 of ML675610.1, forward strand.
GTTTCCCAGCTACATTTACTAGCCATATTACTTGTTGCAATTCCCAGATCCAAACAGGAAAAGGAATCAGCAACTGAGTTAAACCTAGTTGGTATCCCATAATTTAGTATTACCAGATAGTGCTCATCAATAAACTCTTCCAAACATTTGCCATTACTATCAGATTTCCCACTTCCCCATAGCTCATTATGGCTACTCAAATCTCCACATATACTATGAGTCCTTTTTATATTTCTAATTAGCTCTCTTTAATTCTGAGCTCTCAAAATCTTTACAGGGGTTATAAACATTATATATCCTTAAAGAGGTATTTTTATTCTGCATCGGAATCTCCAAACTCAGCTTCTTTGCATTCATTTCAACATAACTTAGATTTTTTCCTTTATAGATGTACAGCTCCTCCCCGCTTCCCCTCCTCTTGTGTTTCTCTGTCATATCTGACTGTACTTTATCTTGTGACTTTAAAAGACAGCTTTTCTAGTAATCACATTTCCTGTATACAGATAACGTCAAATTTGACCTCCATTTTAAATATAGTCTCTTTAGTTCTTGACCATCTGCTGTTAGGCTTGTGTATTCCAACCCATTTTTTAGCACCGTATTAGTTAAACTGCAATATTATCTTCACTCAAAATTGCATGATTGCATTCTATTGCCAAATTACTAACCTGCAAATACTTTTTCCACTGCTTTTATTATAATCTTTATTCTTTGTTTTCTTGTTTGAAGTGCAGTTTATTACTTCTGCACTAAATGCTACAAATTTATCTTTCCCTATAAATAATACATCTTCCCTCATGTCTCTTATAACATACCATATCCTTTTGTAAAACTATGTTTATAGCAATGGTACCTTTCTCTTATTGGTTTTCCCCTTCTCCACAGGTCACTTTTTAGGAGCTTCTGTATAAGATACCTTGTAGATAATTTTTCGTATCTCCCTGGCCTGTTTAGCTATCACAAGTCCTCCATACTTGTTGCAATATTTTAGTACTGCCCCTTCACAGTTTTCATACAAGTGCTCCCCTCTACTTTGCCACACCTTGTTTTTCCTTTACACACATTTTCCACCTATCCAAACCTGTGACACTTATAACATCTTAAAGGGGGTGGCCTGTATGGTTTACTCCAAAACATCTGATATCTTAGCTTTACCTTACCAGGTAAGGCCCATCCTCTAAATGTTATTTTCCTATCCTGTAGATGGTTTATTCTCTCCCTGTCTCCTACTAATTATTAACTCAATTAATAGCTCCTGGTCCCCACCTTTAACCTTATTAAATTTATTCTCAGCCATTTCCAGTGGGACTCCATATATTACCCCCTCTTGTTTCTGTCATAAATTTGTGCAACTGACCATCTACTCTTATTTTTCCTGATGAGATGTTAGATGGGGTGAGTTCTTTTTGGGTGTCTGGCTGGTGAGTCTTGCCCACATGCTCAGGGTTTAGCTGATCACCATATTTCGGATTGGGAAGAAATTTTCCCCCGGGGAAGATTGGCAGAGGCCCTGGGGTTTTTTTTTTTTTTGCTTTCCTCTGCAGCATGGTGCATGGGTCACTTGCTGGTGGATTCTCTGTACCTTGAAGTCTTTAAACCATTATTTGAGGACTTCAGTAATGCAGCCTTAGGTTAGGGGTCTCTTACAGGAGTGTGTGGGTGAGGTTCTGTGGCCTGCATTGTGTAGGCGGTCAGACTAGGTGATCATAATGGTCCCTTCTGACCTTAAAGTCCTGAGTTTTGATGAATAAATTAGAGAGAATCTTCCAGCTAACATGTAAGGCATGAGAAGTATTTTGAAGTAAGATAAGCATCTTCTCACATGAGAGACACAGAAAAAATATTCCATTCAAAATCCATTAACAGGCGCTCCAGTCAATGGCATTTCTAAGGCAACCAAAGGTAAAAGTGCTGAGCTTAATAGCCTTTACTATAAGGATTATACTTTTGAAACCAGTTATTGCTGCATGTATATTTATAAAAAGTATATAGAACTGTTTTTAGAAATAATTTGCACTGATAGCATTCAAGTGTACTTGAAGAATTCTTTTAAATGTGTTGTATACTCCGTGGCCGATTCTAATTTGACGAGGGTGAAATTCATTCCTGTGCGGAAGGCCAGCATAAGCTCTACATGCTACTTAAGCTCCTGAAATAGGATTTAAGTAGTACATATGCCTCTGCACCTATGAACTTCACCCTGAATATTTCTTTTTCACTTTTCTATGTACAAATGTCACATACCAGTATATTAAACATGTCTAAATAAAAGGGCAAATACTCCTTTGTAAAAACACATATACAGTAATTCCAGATCCCCTCCACATCCCTGCGTGCTGTTATTGTACTGTAGTAATTCTCTCGGTTTGGGCCATTAATATACTAGATGGTTTTTCAAGGGCTGTCCCCAGCTCAGACCTGGTCTATACTGCCGCTGGTGGTCAATGGGAGGTATGCAAGCTACGTAAATTAGCTTGCATATCTCCCATCAACTTACTCAGGTTGCCATGCTGCGGCGTCTTCATTGCGCTGTGTCGACTGGAGATGCCCTCTGGTCAATGCAACCTTACCCCTTTCAGATGAGGTGGTTTAATCACGTCGACCAGAGAGCACCTCCTGGGATCGATTTGAGTGGGTCTCCATGATCCACTCAATCGATCTCGCTGTATCGATCCCTGCTGCTGCGGCAGAAAAGACATACCTCAAAGTCCAATCAACCCAGCTCTGCGATAAGTTCTGCAGTGGGTGGTGGGGAAGATATCCACTCTCAAGTTGTGTGACGCTCTAGAGGTACCACTCTCCAGCCTTTACAAGATAATATCGTGTCCTCAATCTTGTTTTGCTGAAAGGGGGGGGTCAATGGATCTGTATAGCTGTGAATCCACTGCCTTTTCATTAACCCTGCCCCCTTCAACACTGGTGGTTACAGGAATGCTTTATAAAAGAGAGAGATGTCTGTGTTTGATGATTAATTCATAAGCAAGATGCCCATAGATGGCACTCAAGAATATGCAGATCTAGAGTTTTGCAGGACCCATAAAGCTTGTTGATGTGTACAACAAAATGCTTCGTGTGCAGCTCTTACCAGGATGTGCGACAGGCTGTTGTTAAGCTGGGCTCTGATGTGTAGTGTGCACACCCATTTAATCTCCAGGCTGCTTAGACCTCTTTTTAATCCAATCCTTTGTGCCCTTGGAGAAGGAGTAGGGTTTGCTACTACATGCAGATAGGTTTGCAAGCTGCCACTATATCCTGGTCTTCAAGACAGGAGTTACAGGAGAAACTCCAAATGATTTAAAAAATAGGCACTCTTATTGTCCTGTATGATGAGAACTGAGTGTATCATTTACAATGAACAATTTACTGACTGAGTTTAGCCTCGTTTTCTGCTCCTAATGTGCAGAAGCAGACTGCAATTTCATTGAATTTACTACTTGTGCAAAATTCACGCAACAATTCTTTCCCATTTCTTTTTAAGGTCTGTGGATTGATTGTGAGCAGCTTGTTTGACATGCAGAATTTTGAGCTGCATGCCCTTATTGATTATTCTTATCAGGAGGGGGCCTTTAATCAAGCAGAGATTGATAGCAGATAAACAGGACTAGGGGATTTTTAGAACATTTTCTACTGTTATGTATGTTGCTTGAAATGGCTCTGTTTGTGGGTATGCCAACTAAATCTTTTAAATTTCTGCTGAGAGCACAGCCATTTTGTCGCTACAGCCTGATGCAGAGGTGTCCTGCGCATGCATGCGAGTGCGCACACTGTCCTTACTCATGGAGATTTTACTTTTGCCCCCCCCCCTTTAAATTTTTTTTTTTAAAGGAAAATTTTAGATTCCCCCCCCTTTCTGTTCAGGAAAACATATAGTTACCCCTCTTCTGAGCAGTAGCAACTGTCACGACTTTGCACGATGGCTGTCTAATGAAGGAGAAATAACTGATGTGGAGTTCAGGTATATGACACCTATGCCCAGTTCCCAGGGAACAAGCTTTCCTGAGGAATCAAATCTGAGTTACAGAGATGAAGGCAGCAGGCCAACTCCTTTGCTGTTTGCCACATAACCCCCAAGATTCTGCATCACAAAAGCACCACCACAGCGTTTCTTCCAAAACAAAAAATTTACTCTCAAGATGATGATAAAAAAAAACTTGAAAAACTGTGTGTGTGATAGAGCTATGCCAGTAACTTACTCATTTTTCTTTCTGGGCCACACAGGATTTAGTTGCATTATCATTTATAGAATAATGATGCAACTGTGAGATTCACTGGGTGGGTACAGAATTTAAAAATAAGCTAATCACTTTCATATAATTGTGTATGCATGTGCAGACCTAGCAGCAAAGGGTTCAGTCAGATCCCTTGTGTCACTAAGGTGCGAGGACTGTGGCAAGAGATTTGGAAAAGGGAACACTGTCTCTCTACAGTGTCAAGTAGTCTCCTTTTATGCAAAACCAGCTACTTTGGTTTGAGCATGCAGGCTTAAAATTTACTTTCTGGTATCATTTTGTGAGTGAAACTCAATCACTCAGTATATTTGTGGAAAGCAGTAAGAAGCAATCTGTTTTTAAATTTGAGTGAATACTTGTGGAACTCTTTGCTTCAGAATAGTGCTGTTCGTTATTTATAGGAGAGATTTGGATGGAGAACCTGGCATAGTGCCCCGACAGTCCCAATAATTGGGACTACCTTTGTTCTTTTACACAGACCTTATCACTCTAACATCACATCCAAAAATATTCACTGTAATAGGTGCTCTGTTTATGCCTAAATTTATAATTAAATTGCAGGAGGGGGATGGGTGAAAACTTTTTTTTTTTAATTGAAGGAGCAAAGCACAATAAATCTGATTTGCATGAAATTATGAATGCAACCAGATCTTGGTATGAACTAGGGGGAAATCTTTTGTTTGAACTCTTTAGTCCTTATATTCAATTTTTAAATTAACTTTTCTCTAATTCTCAATATGTTTCTATTGTAATTCTCAATATGTTTCTACAGCATTCAGGGAACAAAAGGGAAATTTACTGTGGCTAATTTAACACCTGTAAATTCCCATGGATGATGAGCAAATAAAGACTATGTAGCCTGTTGGGAGTGATGGTGGGGAATGTAAGCCTTATGTTGTAGAAACAATGAGCGCAAAAGCTGTCTAGATTGATTCTTTAATTATAACTTGTATTTTATGTATTTTTTCCCCATCTGTGCCATTACAAGAGATTAATTCTTACTGTTTTTAAAGCATTATCTGATCTGAAACATTTCCCATTTGGTTAAAATAATAACACAAGCTTCAGTAGATTTGGGGTTAAAATACTAGACTGTGGGTTAAGGAGGTCTGGATTATTTCCCAGTCTCTGCTATGGTCTGGTATGACTGTCAGCAGGTCACTTCCAATACATCTATGGAGCAGCTGGAGGTGTAATCCCCAGTTTCGTTAGACATGTGAGCTATCTCGGATTGAACTAGTGAGCTAAAAATAGCTGTGATGGCATGGGTGGCAAGATGAGCTGAGGGCAATCCCATCCTAGGCAAATAGGTGTGTCCTCGGGATGGCTAGCCCATACTTCTACCTGGGCAACTGTCGCTACACGGCTATTTTTTTGCATGCTAACTTAATCAAAACTATTGTGGCTATGTCTACCTGAGTTGAAAATCTCACCTGTGTCTCCCATGTAGACATACCCTTAGGCTCAAATTTTCAGTAGTGGCTTGTAACTTTGGAGGCCTATGTTTTTGGTTGCCTGTCTAGAGGTATGTAAGACATTTTTAGCATCTTTGAGAATCAGGCTTAAGGCCCCAGTACAGCAGGGTGCTTACAACTGTGCCTAACTTTAAGCACATAAGTAGTTCAATTAAAGTTAGGCATGTGGTTATATATCTTCTGAATTGTGTCGCAGGTATCTCAAGCTGGACAACGAAAAAACTGAGGCAACCTTAAAAATGGTGGACATCTCTGGAAAATTTGGCCTATGCTAAGACACTAAAAAATTAAATCACTTCAAGTGTTTATGCTACATTCTGGGATTTGAAAGGGATTTTGACAAAACTTTGGCCCTCCAAACTAGGTGAGTTGTACATGGCTTTGGCATTTGAAATGAACCCTTTGCACAGCACTCTTTGACATCCCCCCTGTTTAATCCTCGGCTTTCTAAAGAATATGTAGGATTCTGCATTCCCTTATATCATGCTGTCATGAAGACTTGAAATGAAGCCTGATTATGAATTTTTCTAAAAAAAGGAAGATGGGCTATTTTATTTATTTTATTTATTCTAAAGGTTGGGATTAGGCTTTTTTTTTTTTTTTCTTCTCCTCAGTCTACATCTAGTTCGGTTCTGCTATGTGATGGTACGTTCACTAAACACAAGAATGGCCATGCTGAGTCAGAACAATTGCCCATCGAGCCCAGTATTCTGTCTTAAAACAGTGGCCATGCCAGATGGTTCCGTGGGAATGAATAGAACACAACAATTATTGAGTGATCCATCCCCTTTTATCCAGACCCAGTTTTGATGATCAGAGGTTTAGGGACATCCAGAGCATGGGGTTGCATCCTGACCATCTTGGCTAATAGCCATTGATAGATATATTCTTGGGGGATAGGTCCATCTAATTTTTTTGAACCCTCTTATACGTTTGGACTTCACAACATCCCCTCTCCAGGAGTTCCACAGGTTGACTGTGTTGTGTGAGGAAGTTTTCTTCCTTATGTTTGTTTGAACCTACTGCCTAATAATTTCATTAGGTGAATTTCATTCTTGTGGTGTGTGAAGGGGGAAAATACCACTTCCTTATTTACTTTCTCCACACCATTCATTATTATATGAACCTCTAACACATCTCCCCTTAACTGACTCTTTTCTAAAATGAACAGTCCCAGTCTTTTTAATCTCTTCTCATATGGAAGCCGTTTCTTGCTCCTAATCATTTTTGTTGCCCTTTTCTGTACTTTTCAAATTCTAATATCTTTTTTGACATGGGGTGATCATAAATGCAGACAGTATTCAAATTGTGGGCACACAATGGATTTATTTATGGCATTATATTTTCTGTTTTATCTATTCCTTTGCTAATGGTCCTAACTTTGTTAGCTTTTTTGACTGCTGCTGCATGTTGAGCAGATGTTTTCAGAGAACTTTCTTCATTTTATTCAACAAATAGTGACCATTCAACCATTTAGTTTGATCCTTTGTCTTCAGCTGAGATCACTCCAAAATGTAATTCATACTCTTTGAAAACAAAATAATGTTAAGAGAGGCATTAATTGTGTTACAGGGCTTCTGGGTGTTTGCTTCAGAGAAGCACTCCAAAGTTTGGATATGTATCCAAAGCTGATCTGAACTATCCTGGCCTCTTACATCTGCCAAACTGGGCCAGGCATCTCCCAGGAACAAGTCTTCTCATGAGATTGATGCCCTCACTCTTTTACATTTCTCAATAAAAGGCAAGTCTAGGGCCCAGCACACTCCTGGAGTGACAGATCTTGTGCTGGGGGCTAGCTTAAAGGAAGTATTTCTCATCCACTTGCACATACAGTGAGAACAGGTTTCATTTTCTTGGCATTTCTCATTAAAGCCAAGAAGTGCAGAAACAAGCGAAAAGGTGTGTGTATGTGAAACAAATTATTTTTATGATCCTTGAGATGAGCCAATGCTTACTCTGTACAAAAGTATAAGAAGGTTCATAGTTCTTCTGAATCAATTCACCCAACCTTATTTAACTAACAAGAGGAGGGCTGGCAAGTGATTACATTGGAAGAGTGGGAGTCCTGGGTTCTGTTCCTGGTTCTGTCAATTACTGATGTGCTTTTGGGATACTGTGCGTGCGTGCGTGCGTGCGTGCGTGCGTGCGTGCGTGCGTGCGTGCGTGTTAAAACTTGATCTTTCTGTAATGCTGATTCCTCTTCGAAAAATGAGTCCAATTACCTCTAAGTGCACTAACTAAACGCAGTATAGGGAGAATACTAACTTTTTGTAATGTGAATGAGAATGCAAGCATGCCAGTGTTGTGTTCCAGAACATTAGAGAGACTTTAAGGTACTTCCCTTTGAGATCTAAGGATGGATGAGCGCCCTTTAAGTACTTTCACATTGTGTGATAAGTTGAATGTAAGTACAGTAATAAAGTGCTCAATGATGTACGTTATGCAAATGAAATACATTGGAAAACCATATTTTCTCTGTCTTGCAAAGCAGTCCTAATGAATTATTTTTGTTTAATTATTGTAATAATCAAGTGTGGATCAAGGTTATTTGGCAAGAATGTGAATGAAAGAAATACTAATGCTGTTCTTACTCCACAAGCTCTACATATTAAAATACACAGCCTTTGTTTTGCAGTCATGGAAGCTATTGTAATTTCTTAGAAGTAAATGATTTTTTCCCCCCTCCCTTTCTGTCCCATTCCTCAGTAGCCCAGCATCTAATGCAGAGTGGATGACTCTAGGTATGTGGAAGGGTGATCTAAAGAAATACAGCTTTTCACTGACTGTGGAATGACCAAGATGAGTCAGGGCAATCTTGTCAGTAAAGCAGGTTTTCATTTTTCAAATGAAATATCTTTTGGTGAAAAATGGCCTCTTTTTCCAAATGAAAATATTTCATACATTTCCGACAGTATTGAAACTTAATTTTTTTCTTAACTTTTAAAATCAAAATCATTAAGATCATTAATGATATTTTCCAGTTACCAATAAAAATAGTCAGTAAATAAAAGATTTTGATAATTTCAATGTAAAAATTCATTTTTGTGTATGTGCCAGAAAAACAAAAAATGGGCCCATTTAGAACCTGTAGAACAAACAATTTCAAAATGAAATATATATATATTTTTTTTTTCATTTGTTGACCAGCTCTATTTATGAACTTTCCCAAGGTAGGTGGCCTTTCCTGGTTAACTTCTCCAAAAGACATACTGGACTGTCAGGGAGTCATTTAAAAGACATATATGGGCCAAAACTAGCACAGAGAAGCTAGTGGGTTCTGTAATGAACAGTACAAAACCTCTTTGGAACTATTTCTTTAAAAACAATTTGAAATTGGGATCACAAGTTTACCAAATAAATGGCACAGCAGAAGACTGACTATAGCACCAGCCTGATTTTAAAAAGCTGTGTTATATTGGTCATGCTTTCTGGAGTGGCTCATGACTGAGTGAGTGCCTACCTCAGGCCAGACTGTCAGGAAACGGGGCAGCTACCCCAGGCTGTTGTTATCTCCTGTAATTTAGATTTTACCAAGTCAGTAACAAATGTGAACTCCTGGATCACTAGAGTAGTCTTACCATGGAGTCATACACAGTCCCCTTAGAGTCTTCAGTCTATTTTGCCACCCAGACAAACTGGAATTTTTTATAAAAGATCACTTGAACCAAAAATCACACCACATCAGGTGGCTCTCAGTCCAAAGAGACCAGTCACTTACCCCAGATCAATTGGTATCCTAGATCTTACACGAAAGAGAATGCTGGTAGCCAAGTCTGCAGTAAACTGACTAAAGGTTTATTAGCTAAGAAAAGGAAATTGAGAGATTAAAGCAGGCAAAATGTATGTACACATGAGTCACAGTTTGTAATTCCAAATGATGGCAGTGATGTAATAAAATGCTAGTTTACCAAAGTCTTTTCAGGGTCCCCAGACTGTCTCTAGGGATCTCCGTTTTGTATCTGGCACATCCCTATAAGAGTCCAAACAGTCCAGAAATGAAGGAGCTTTCCCTGAGTCCATACTGATAGCTTCTTTGCTTAGAAAACAAACTGACTGGGTCATTACCCACGTGGGCTTTTCCTTTGATGCCAGAGAGTGAGGAATGCATTTACAGTCTTTGACCTCCGATCATCATACACAATGACCCCTTGCTTTGAAACTGGATCTTTTCTGTTAGAGTTATTCATTTGAATTCTAGAAGGCTTCTTTCTCCTTCAATGTGTTGTTGTTTAGTTACAAGGATATATACCCAATGTAAATGTCTGCTACTACACTATTACAGGATACCAAAGTAAAAACAATGCAAGTAACATCCCCCTAGTTTTCATGAAGTTTAAATGCCAAATACACTCCTATACGTTTAACAGTCACTCTGATTTATGATAAAACACAAGTGAATTGGCCTAGGGCTTTGGCATGAGCTGGCACCTGGTCTGCCAGCTTCACACCCCAATGCAAAAGTGGTGTATGAAAGGGTGTTACTGATGCTACTGAAAACACCTCAGGATTCTCCCATTCTTGAGAAGGTATCAGCCGCTACATTCTCCTTTCCCTTGATATGAATTATTTCCATCTCAAATTCCTGAAGGACTCTAGAATTAGTTCCCTTAGCTTCGTGCAGCCATGTCAAAGGGCCATGATCATTTAAAACAGTAATTATTTTTATTACTCAAATAAGGTTTAAGTTGCTTAATAGCCCAGAATAAGGCATAGCACGCTTTCTCAATTACAGCATAGTTTTGTTCAGTGAGTGTCAGTTTTTTGCTTAAGTAGGCAATAGGATGCCTCTAACCCCCCGCTCCGTCTGGCATCAGTACTGTGCCTATCCCAATGTTAGAAGCATGAGTACACAGGACAAATGGGTAGTTGAAATCAGGATTAACCAAAAGAGGCTCTTTAGACAAAGCCTCTTTATTTTCTGGAGGCCTTTCTAACATGCTTCTGTCGATGTCACCCTCTTGTAAGGAATGCCACCATTCCCCTTTTTGCTAAGATCTGTTATGGGAGGCCACAATTTCACTAAATCCCTTTACAACCCTGCCCTGTTTTCTGACAGTCTGCTCAGTTGTAAGCACTCCAGACAGTGCAAAAACATTACTCTGAGCTGTCATTTTAAAAATGTGCTGAATTGCGCTTATAATGGGGGAGAGAAAAGGAACTTTAATAAGCACTTATCAGGAATAAGTTAGAAGTAACCTAGTTTGCTGTGATGTGTGTGTGTCTCTCTCTTTCTCTCACATGCACGTGCACAGACACACACTCTTTTTTACTTACTTTACTTGGTGTGTGTGTGTGTATACCAATATCCATTGTAGATGTATGGGGCTCATCATAAGTGTGAAGTTCATATACCATGATCTTCCCTCTCTGAAGTTAATGAGAGCTTTGCCGTTGACTTCACTGAGAGCAGGAACAAAGCCACAATTATTGGGTATATACTCAGTACCCAACTCCTGTCACAGGCTTATGAACTGAATTGCAAGGATATATAGCCTTTTTCAGCATGATCTACGTGGATTTTTGCCTATGCAAGTTTGAGGTGTTAAACACATTAAATATAGTTTATAGAGCTGTTTGGGAAACAGATTTCCCATCCTGTGAAAATGTTGAGATTTCAACCGTTTTTTTCCCACCCAGAATTGGGATGCCCAGAATCTCCTAAAATTTGTCAGAAAATGAGTGTGTGAAGAGTTTCATTTTGGGTCCGTTTGTAACACTTTTTGTTTTGATAAATTCAGAATTTTGATTTTTTTCTTAATTTGTTTTAAAAGACTTAACCCCCCCCCAAATTTCTAAATGAAATCATTTTCAATTTTCATTTTGAAATATCAGTATATCTTGCTTTGACGTTGAAATTTTTTTTCTAAATGAAAAATTAGCGGAAACCAACATGTTGCCATGTGAAGTTTCAGTTCTCTTTTGAGTAGTTGTCCCTTTGGGCACGCCACTTTAAGTGTGCGTGTACACCTGTGCACTTTTGATTGGTGATTTTTGGTAGCTGTGTCTGTGGGATCTGCACCTGTACCCTGTATGCCTTGTGCTGTGATCCAAGGGCATTGAGAGGAGCACAGACTGGCCAAAGATACAGTTCCTTCGCAACCACTTCCATAGGTCATGGACATAAGGACCATACAGATCATCCAGCCATACCGATCCCCAGTATCAGCTGTATCACAATTAGATGCTTAGTGCCCTGTTTCACCGGTACCAATTAGATTACTCTTGCAGGGGGGGGTTGAGTGTCAGAATAACCTGAAAACAAAGATTTTCTGCCTGTACCGACATATCCTCCAGTTTCACTGCAATCTCCAGATGAAAGCCTGGCTGCTGGTACCGGCTTGACTCCCGATACTGACATGACCACTGGTACTGACATGTCTGGTCCTGTCCCCTACCCCTAGAAACAAGGGATGATACTGTTGGTGGTCCTGGAGGACCCCAAGTGAGGCCTCAACAGTTTGGGTTCGAGCCCGGTGCGCAATTAGCCCAATTAGACACCGAGACGGAGAAATCCTTGCAACAGCTGTTTGTTTCAGGATCCGAAATGGTGCAGGGAGACTGTCTCAAATCCTGCACACCAAGCAGCAAGCATCAACTTTATTTATACCTTCGTTATTTCAACGAGGAGTTCTTTCCCACCCCTCCATTTTCCCTCCTTCAAGCAGTTTCAGCGTTAAGTCCCTGGGATGGCCACGAGAGAGAACAATGGGCGCTTTAAGCATACGGCTAATGTTGCAAGCAGCCCCCTGTAGCATGCACAGTATATCATGCTGATAAGCAAGCCATACAATTTCAGTTTGGTTCAGCTTACAGCAGCAAGAAAATGTCCCAAAGTAACCCGAACGGAGAGGAGAAGAACGGGGGGGCTGGCTGGAGGCAGGAGCCTAGCACAGGAAAACTTCATCGGCACTCTGGCCTTCCATTTACCCAAATTACCTAGTGTAGTGCCCCAAACCACAACAATACCTCCTCAGACTTGGAGATCCCACTTCATGATTCCAGTGCCTTTCTGCTTCGAACCTTTCTCCCCTGAGATGTATCCTGAGGAACCAGTTGATGACTGACCTGACAAACCTCCATGGTAAGAGCACCTTGGGGTGCCTTCTCCTTCCCTTACCCGACCACATAGGGTCTCCTGTTATGCTTGGGTCCTGTATGTAGACCAGTTCTATAGGATATCCCCACTTAAGACCACCAAGACAGGCGCCCAGGACCCCCATCCCCACATAGACCTTCTAGAAGAACAAGAGTGGAGGAAGAGGCAGTGCTATCTAATCGGTCCCCTTCCTCCCCAGGCAAGGCAGTTATGTCCCCTATCCCATCCTATGTAGTTTACTTCAAAGTCTTCTGAGAACTCCTAAAGAGTTACAAATACCCTCTGAAGAGGTGGAAGAATCATAGCATGCCCATGTGCATCCCCTAAGCAAGATAGCCTCATCCATAAATGCCTCTTTACGTACCCACCAAGGATTTGGATTACCTGTTCTCCCCTCCCAACCAAAACTTCCTGGTGGTCGATGCCATAAATGAGACAGACAACATTGCTCCTGACTGACTCCTCATGACCTCCTCAAGATCCTGGACCTTCTCATCCACAAAAGCTTATTTTTTGTTTGCAGTACAATTTAGAGTAGCTAACTACCATGCCCTAATAGCAAAGCATGACTACACAAATTACAGTAAGGTCCCTCATTTTATTGATTTGCTGCAAAACCAAGGACCAGTTTCAGGCTCTTCTTACTGAGGGTCATATGTTTGCCAAAGCCTCTTTGCAAGACTTTTTGGATGTGGCTGACAGCGTCTCATTTGTGCTTCTTGATTACAGTCCTCTGGACTCACCAGGGAAGATCCTGATTCTCTGTCCTTGGGCGACTCGTGTGTGACAGCTTGGGAATTTGTCTGTACAAGTGTATGAGTTCTGGTTGGTACTATGAAAACCGCTCTATCATGAACAGCTCTTCGAATGCCTCTGTGTCAGACTACAAGTTCCATTTTCAATATGGGGCTAGTTGACTCCTATGCTGTCCTCTTTAACGCTGTTGGAAGGAAATTCCAACAGGTGTAGGGACAAAGGTCCAACAATAAAGGGTCGTTTAACTTAAGGGCTTGAGCACTGAAAGACAAAAGACTGGCTCCTAACCAGGAAAACTGGTTTAGTGAGAAGAAGTGGTCTTGGCAACACAGAGACCTGATCTCCTGGCAAAGCTGGCTGGAGGCCAACTGACCGAGGAGACTGAAAGGTTATAAAACGCGATAAGCTGATCAATTTGGCATCTCTGTTTTGTGTCTAGTTCAAAAGGAGCAAGAAGCAACCCAACATGTAGAAGCCTGCCGGAGAGAGGCAGGCCCTGCCTGCCTTCCTGAACCCAGGTGGTCTCCCAAAGGAAGGGTGAGGTATTTCATTGAGGATATTTATTGTGTTCTGTGTGGCCTGCACTCCCTTGTGCTCTGTATGACCAAATAAAAGAGTAATTGCGTTTATACTCTGGCAAAGTATGAGAGTGTGTTAACTGCTTCACAATTATCACAAGCCTCCAGAGAGAGTTAAACAGGGAACGAGAGGGCTTGCATCTTTTAGTGAGATTCTGTGACAGGGTGTGTGTTAAGCAACTGGGATATCGTGTGGGTCCGTGCTGGTCCTGGGGGGAAAAGGTGGCTGAGGTGGTCCGACTCTGTTTGCTACCCCTCCTTGGAAATGGTTTCCAAGAAACTTCCCAGAGGGGCTGAGGGAGGAAATGGTCCTGTAGGCCACTGAGATCTAGGGAGGCTTAAACCACCTGGGTATCCAGAGCCCTCACAGCAGTCTGGAGAGAGAACATGAGGGAGCACTAAACTGAATCTGGGACAATAAATAATTTTTTAGTTTTAGATTCCCCATCTTTATAATGTGCCTAATACTTAATTGCCTACCTCAGAAGTGTGCAATGACGGTTGATATTTAGAAAATGCCTAACTCTAATTCCAAGAGCAACCAAACTTGTTCCATGGTGGCAGTAGGTTGTGTTTTGGTTGTGGTGTTTTGTTTTGGGTTTTTTGGTTTTTTTAACTTCTGTGATGCCTTGACAACGAAATAAATGATACTTCCAATTCCTTACTGGTTTGAGCTGGTTTCTGTCCTGGCTCAGTATTGTAAATATTGATTTGAATTACCATAATGCCAAATGCCACAATCAGGGCACTGTTGTGCCAGGCATTGCACAAACAAGCACACACAGGAAGGCTTTAGATCTAAGAGATTGTGCTAGGTTCCATTTTTGCATCTTAAATACGAATTAGTGAGCAGTCACAACATCCTCAAATACTCTTTCATTAGTGTCATAAAAATCTCGATTTATGTAGTAAGTCTTGATGCACAGAATATCTTACTTTTATTTTACATGGTGTGATGTCCAGTCTTTTTTTCAAATTGCATCTATCCGCTTTAGAACAGTTTTTAAAATAACTTAAGGCATACTTGAGTTTTCATTGCTGCATTAAAACACTTTTTTATTGCGTAATAAAGTGTATAGGCAGTATTTACATTTTTCAAATATTTTAAATAGGTAGCAAAGTCCTTGCGAAAAGATGAGATATTGGCATCACTCATTTCAGGAAGATTTTTCTTTAATAAGAGCACTGCAGGATATTATTGTTTGATATTATGTAGCACTCTTTTTTGGAGTGCATTTTTTTGTGAGTCAAACGTCCTCCTATGGGCTGTGTTCAATGGTATGGTTACCACACGTAGCCCTTGCTAAGGGGCAGTGTTGGGCTAGGGAATAGGCTGTACTACTGGCAACCACAAGACCAGGGTTCTACTCCCAGTTTGACCACTGGGAATATGTCTAGACTGCAATAAAAAACTATGGCACTGAGTCTCTGAGCCCAGGTAACTGATTCAGGCAGCAGGGCTAAAAATAGCAATAGAGATGTTCAGACTTGGGCTGGACCCCAGCCTCTGAGGTCCAGTCGCAGCATGTCTGAGCCCAGGCTCCAGCCCAAGCCAAAATGTCTATGCTGCAATTCCATAGTCCTGCAGCCCAAGCTAACTGACCTAGGGCAACTGCAGCTGTGCCACAGGCCTTTCATTGCCGTGTAAAAACAAACCTTGTGTGAGCATGTGAAAATTGTCACTTACCCCTTCGAACTTGGTCTCCTTTTATGTAAAAACTGGGATAATAAGGTATTTGAAATGCCTTCCTTTGTAAAGTGCTTCCATGTCTGTGGGTGAAACACACTATAAGTGTTTACTTTTATTCTACATAATCCATGACATCCATTGCAATGAAGAAGGCATTTTTGCTCATTGCCTTCAGTAAGACATTCCTCAGTAAGAATAAACGAGGGTATGCTACCAAACACTGCATAGAAATCTAATGCCGTCTAAGAATAATGTGATCGTTTTGCCTGAGCATCTGTGAATTGCTTTGGCAGTAGTGCAACTTCATCTTTAAGATATATTTATTCCATATCACTCCACTAATATATCTTCGCTCTGCTCTTGAGGGTCTCTAGCACGGAAAGGGTTGTTCAGTTTCCATGTTAGGTTAATCCTCTATTTCTTCGAGTGCCAACAAAGGTCCTATTTCTGCTGTGAACACTTGTTCTCTAGGAGCTGGACATGGATCACTAACCTATTTCATATAGACCTCTGAACAGTCATTGCATTGTAATAAGGATCAAATAGGATGGTATTCAAGCTTGCTCAGATTTTGTGGTGGCCTGTAATTTGTATGGGATCTGGAACATGTAATGCAAATATGATCATGTTGTTGGTTTTGAATATCAGATTCCATGCACTTCACTCTTGGTTTACCTGCCATTGCAGAGATTTTTTTCTCTACCCTCTTCCCCAAAGATCAGAGGAGAACATATATAGCATTTTTTACCATTTCTATTGTAAATTGTCCTTTATAACAGATACAAGTAGAGCTAGTTGGGAACCAGAATTTCCATCCCCACAAAAAATTCACTTTTTTGAGGGGGTGGGGGGAATTATTCCAAATCAGAATGAAAAGCCATAATTTTCTACAAAACAAGAAGTCTAAAAAACATTGATTCAAACTATCGAAACATTTCATTTCAATAGTATTTAAATGTTTCATTTAGACATTTACATTGTATTACAATAATACATATTCTTTATTTATAGAATAAAAGAACCTTAGTCATGGCCAGGATCCCATTATGTTAGGCACTCTACAAACACAGAGGAAAGGTCCATACATAATATATATATTAAAATTAACATTTTTATATAATGTAAAAGTCTAAATGAAACATTTCAAGTTTTCCTGTCAAATTTAAGCCAAATTGATATTTCTGTTAAATGTTTAGATTTCAATGAAAATTGACAAAACTCTTACGTCAAAATTCTTTGACCAGCTATAGATATAATTTGTTGGGATTCAAGTTGAGAGAGAGAACAGCTACTGATTTCTAAAGACCGTAATGATGGTGTTACTCTTTAGAATGCATCCACAGTTCATGAATCAGCTACACCTCAGCTCAACAGAACCAATGACAAACAAGACAGAGTTTTCAATAAACAGTGACAACAATAATTACTTAAACAAGTTAGATGTCTTCAAGTCACCAGGGCCTGATGAAATGCATGCTAGAATACTGAAGGAGCTGACTGAGGAGATAGCTGAGCCATTAGGGATTATCTTCAAAAAGTCATGGAAGACGGGAGAGATTCCACAAGACTGGAAAAAGACAAATATAGTGCCAATCTATAAAAAGGGGAATAAGGAGAACATGGGAATTACAAACCCAGTCATCTTAACTTCAGCACCGAGAAAGATAATGGAGCAAATAATTAAAAAATCAATTTGCAAACACCTAAAAGAAGATAAAGGGATAAATTAACAGTCAGCATGGATTTGTTGAGAACAACGAATGTCAAAAAAGTAATAGCTTTCTTTGACAGGGTAACAAGCCTCGTGAGTGGGGGGAAGTGATAGATATATCTTGATTTTAGTAAGGTTTTTAGTATTGTCTTGCAGGACCTTCTCAGAAACAAACTAGGGAAGTACATCCTAGATGGAGCTACTATAAGATGGGTGCATAACTGATTGGCAAACCATTCCCACAGAAGTTCTCAGTTGTTCAGTCAAGCTGGAAGGGCATATCAGGTGGGGTCCCACAGGGATCAATTCTGGGTCCAGTTCTGTTCAATGTTTTTATCAATGATTTAGATGATGGCATAGAGAGTATGCTTTTATAAAATTTGTGGATGATACCAAGTTGCGAGGAGTTCCAAGTGCTTTGGAGGACAGGATTAAAATTCAAAATGATCTGGGCAAACTGGAGAAATGGTCTCACGTAAACAGGGTGAAATTCAATAAGGACCAATGCAAAGTACTCCACTTAAGAGGGAACAATCACTTGCCCACATACAAAATGGGAAATGACTGTGTAAGAAGGAGTACTGTGGAAAGGGATCTGGGGGTCACAGTAGATCACAAGCTAAGTAGGAGTCTACAGTGTAATACTGTTGCAAAAAAAGCAAACATTTCTGGTATGTATTAGGAGTATTTGTAAGCAAGAGAGGAGAAATAATTCTTCCTCTGTACTCTGCGCTGATTACACAGCAATTGTAGTATTGTGTCCAATTCTGGGCACCACATTTCAGGAAAGATGTGGACAAATTAGAGAAAGTCCAGAGACGAGCAACAAAAATGATTAAAAATCTAGAAAACATGACCTCTGAGGGAAGATTGAAAAAATTGGGTTTGTTTAGTTGGAGAAGAGAAGACTGAGGCAGGACATAACATATTTTCAAGTGCATAGAAGATTGTTACAAGGAGGAGGGAGAAAAATTATTCTTGTTAATGTCTGAGGATTGGACAAGAGGCAGTGTGCTTAAAATGCTGTCAGGGTGTTTTAGGAAAGATTAGGAAAAATTTCCCAACTGTCAGGGCAGATAAGCACTGAAATAAATTCCTTAGGGAGGTTGTGGACTCTCAGCATTGGAGATTTTTAATAGCAGGTTGGGCAGATACCTGTCAAGGATGGTCTAGATAATGCTTGGTCCTGTCTTGAGTGCAGGGGACAGGACTAGAAAACCTCTTGAGGTCCCTGCCAGTCCCACAATTCTATGGTTGTATGTAATCTATCCTTTCAGATTCCTGTTGCACAAACTGATTTGCTTCCCGACCTAGTATAATGAAAGAGGAAATATACTGCAAAGGGCATATCACGCTATTAATCATTAGAAATTCTCAAGGATTACTAATTAACCTAGGGTCAATTTGCTCCATTCACATAAAGTCTGCCTCTGCCAGAGCCAGAAATACAAACAGGTCTCTTGAATCCTTCCTAGGCAAGATTGTGTCATAACAGCACAAGTGCGAGTTGAAACATGGGCTTTAAAGGAATGTTGGAGAAATTTGCAGAAGGTAAATGTTAAATTCAGAATTGTGAGTATTCCTAGGGATTCGAGGAATTACTCTTATCAAGAAAAGGAAGAGAAATATACTAGGGGATCTACATGCCAATCAAATCAGCTGGAATTTTAACTCCTCATGCACAGGATGTAGACAAATATTTATTCACCAGATAACTCTGAAGAACCAAATATATTCCAGAAAGTCGTGATCTGTTCATGGCCAATTCAGACAGAAAAATGGAGCAAAAAACTGAATTACATTATGTATTAGGAGTTATCTGTACAGGTCATCTTGTGCTTCATAAACTTATGCCATATCTCTTCTATAGATGGAAGGTTTCCTTCTTTAGGGCTGTGCATCCAGAAACCTCCAAGGCCCCTTCAATTAATTAAAAATCAGATGTATACCTGCAACATCCTCATTCCTTCAGTGTTTGTTAGGAGGTTTGTTTGCATCCGGTTTTTTTTGGTAGCTTGTGAAATGTCATGACAAATTTTTCATACAAAAACCAAAATAGGCTGCATAGTAAATCATAAGTCCAGCCATATTAGGAGCATTCTTACTCAGTGCCTCAAGTAGCATTCTTGCAACAATGGGCTCTGATTTTTGTTTCAGGAATGAATTAGTAATTGTTGCTACTCATCCTCCTGGAAATTTGGATATGTTGTGAAAAAGATTTGGCTGTGTCCTTCAAAGAGAAGGGGTGGCAGCTGCATTCTTGTACAGCTGCTTGTTGCCAGTTCTAGGAATATCCTTTGGCCCTTCTACAGCAACTGCTGCACCTGTCTATAATCAGATCTAAGATGATGTGATGGAGTACAAAGGTGGTTAGCAAGAAAAGAGAAAAAAATCAGATGTTTATATGTGTGTATAGATAAACATCTCCATTTCTATTTTGTTCCCAATTGCCTTTCCAATCCACTAAGTGGCATAAATGTGCACGCGTGTGTAATTAAGTGCAATGAACTTTGCTGGCTTGGACTCATCTCTGATATATATTTATTTTTTACTGATATGTAATACATGTGTGGTCCAGCAAAGCACTTACACACATGTTTAACTTTAAGCATATAGATAATACTACTGAAGTCAGACCTATCGGGGTATGTCTACACTGCCTTTAAACACCCGTGGCTTGCCTGTCAGCTGAGCTAGCAGCATGACCTGAGACTGTTTGTGTTGTGATGCTAACACAAATAGCAGTTTGGGTTTGGTTTGACAGGTCAGAATGCAGCTCAGGTTTAGCGAGTTTGAATTCTGGCTGAAGCCGTTTCCTTAGCAGCACTCAACACCACGTCCGATGCTGTCCTTCAACATGTCTCCATCTCTTCTTTTCCCACTGATGCCTGAGCATGCTGTCTTTGTGTACTTCCCATCCAGCTCTCCTGTAATGTGCCCCATCTCTCATTAGCAGGACTTCTTTAGAACTTAGCTTCGAGTTGGTTGAAGAGTTTAAAAAAAAAAATATTTTGTCAATACATTTGGCAATTGACACAAATGGCAAGTAACTTAATTGACTGGTACCGCTCAGCCATCTGTATTCATCTCTATAAACATACTTACAGATACCCACAGCTTTAACTTCATTTTTGATGAGGCCTGTTTTCTTTCACTTCACCTCTGCAGATAGGAATGTGACTTACTTTCCTGAAATCTAATCAATTTCTCTTATAAACGGACTATGTTTATTTCAAATCATTATCATTTAGAATGATGGGGAAGTCCTGGAAAAACACAGGTGCCTTTCAGGGATTTACAGCGAACAGTTAAAATGCTAATGTCAGAGATGAAGGATGTGAGACCAGCTCTGACAAAAGCATTGGCCCCAAACTCTCCTTGATTTATTTTTTTTAACCAGGGGAAGAGTGATGGGCCCCCTCCTGGAAAGGACTCATTTATTTTCTATGCTGATTTTCAGGGCTCAGAAGCATCTCTCCAGGGCCCCAGCATCTCTGAATGGTAATCTCATTCACACTAGTAGATATAAATACATTCTGGATGATCTCTGCTGGGAATTCCCAGCTTGTGAAAATTATGAATTCAGAGATCAAGAGCTCAGCAGAGAGGAATTCACCGCCAGAACCATCCAGCTTCACAGCCTTTTTTTCATCAAAAATTGAACTGGGAGATGGAGAGAACTTTCTGGGAAACTGCAGGCGGTAGCTAGTCTTGAGGAGCCTGGGTTCCACAGGGGTTCAAAGGTAGGGAGAATGGCAGTAAGTCAGGGAGCCTTTTGGGAGGGGGAGATAAAAGGCTCTGAAGTTACATCTGCACTGCAGCCAGGAGTTTGAATGGCAGCTCGTGTAGATGCACCTATGCTAGGTGTATTCTAGCTATATTATTAAAAATAAAAGCAAGGACACTGCCTGTCTGGCGGGCTTCAGCACAAGCTACATAAGCCAGCCAGACCCGGTGGGCGTGTACTCACTTATGCAGCCACCCCTGAAACTCGTGTCATTGTGTCATCGCTTTTATTTTTAGCAAGTGAGCTAGAGTGCAGCCAGTGAGGGGATGGCTACACAGGCGGCCATTCATACTCGGTACTTGCAGTACAGACACACCCTGAGACCAAAGTGTTCTGGGCAGCTAAGGGTAAAGAACTTCCAAAGGACGCAAGGGATTAAGGATAGGGTGGGAAGAATGGAACCTGCAGTGGGAGGAAAGGCAGACATTTGGTAGGGATCATGGGCCACAGGTGAGCGAGCAAGGACCACTAAAAAGTTTTGTGGTTAATTCAAATAAGCCCCCATGTCTTTTGGTATGTATCCAAACTGAGCCAAAACAAGCCTTTTGAACACATGCAGTTAGAATATGCTCCCAATGATGATGCTCGATGTATTGATCCTCCATTACACATGTATATACAAAGAACTGCATGTTGCAGTCCTGACACAGGCAAAATGCCCAGTGAAGTCAACTGGAATCTTGCCTTCAAAAAGAATCCGATTGGGCTTGGACAAACAACAGGACTGGACAGATGCCTGTCTGGAAACAGCTACTGTGGTATGCCAGCCACCCCCCGCTGGGGCTCGCCTGCTGGCAGTGGGGACCTGAGTTAATCCCACCCCGATCTGGACAAGTCTCTGGATTTTCCACTCTCTTCAGCACCTCTCCCACTGGGCAACCAGGTGCAGGCCTTACTGCAGGCCTGGGGGGCTGTCCCCCAACCCCACAGGGGAGGGAAGCTAGTCTATTTGTGCCGGTGGCCCAGGGGGGTACCGGGTTAGGTCTCCTTCCCCGGGAGCCCAGGGGTGGTGGAGAAGCCCTGGGGCATCCAAGGATCACCCGTTCTTCCTGCAGGTTGGGGCCAAGATCAGGGTCTCTCCTGCTCTGCTTCTCCAGCTGTAGAAAACACTATCTCCAGTCCAGGGAGATCTAGCAGCTCCTTCCTCTCCTCCTCCTATGTTTCCCCCCTGGTCTTTAGGGCAGGCAGGGTTTAAGTGCATCTGGGTAGGCTCTCAATTGGTTCAAGGTGCCCCTGATTGCCCTGCTGTAACCTCTCCCCTGCCTGCCGGGCGGACAGGCTTTTCGAGCTCTCTGGGCTGGCCTTGGCTTTCTTTCTTTTTTCTTTTCTTTTCCTTTCCGCAGCTGCTTTTTTGGGGGACCCTGCTGCTTCAGGACTCTGCTGGTGTGCCTCCCTCCCAGCCGGGAGGGAGGGGGTGAGTGTGTGCCCCTTTCATCTGCACCACCACCCCCCCGCCCAGCCACTATCTCCACCCTCCCCACGGCTGCTGCTTCCAAGGCCAGCACCAGCTGCCGAAAGGCTCCTTCCCCCTCCCTTGGCTGGCTGCCTCTTCCCCCTTTAGCTGCCGTGAGCCCCCTTTCCCCTGTTGCTGCCGCCCCTTGCTCTGCCCCCTGTGTTTGGGGGCACCCCTGCCTATTTTCTCCCCCTCCCCTGCTGCTGCCCTCTGCCCGGGACCCTGACCCTTCCCTCCTTCTCCCCCACCACTGTAGATCTCCCCCCCCCCCGCTTTGACCCCTGTGCTCCGGCAGCACCCGCCCCTCCCCCCCACTTAATTGACCCCCCCCTGATTTCATCAACCCCCCTTCACACACTGCACCCCCCCCGAGTTCATTTAACTCCGTCCCTCCCCCAGTGCAGCCGGAGAGGACGCCGACCTTCCATCTTGGGCTGGTGAGTGAACGACCCCTGCCTGGCTTGACCCCCTTGTCTTTCCCCTCTGCTGGTGCCCTCCTCCCCTGCTCCCAGCCTAGCGGGGAGGAGCGGTCACAC